>CM035802.1:3538090-3588090 GCA_020466265.1 Siphamia tubifer | reverse complement strand
AAACAACCTAAAATAACTGTCACTACACTGTAAGAAATAACCTAAAATAACTGTCACTACACTGTAAGAAACAACCTAAAATAACTGTCACTACACTGTAAGAAATAACCTAAAATAACTGTCACTACACTGCAAGAAACAACCTAAAATAACTGTCACTACACTGTAAGAAACAACCTAAAATAACTGTCACTACACTGTAAGAAACAACCTAAAATAACTGTCACTACACTGTAAGAAACAACCTAAAATAACTGTCACTACACTGTAAGAAACAACCTAAAATAACTGTCACTACACTGTAAGAAATAACCTAAAATAACTGTCACTACACTGTAAGAAACAACCTAAAATAACTGTCACTACACTGTAAGAAACAACCTAAAATAACTGTCACTACACTGCAAGAAACAACCTAAAATAACTGTCACTACACTGTAAGAAACAACCTAAAATAACTGTCACTACACTGTAAGAAACAACCTAAAATAACTGTCACTACACTGTAAGAAATAACCTAAAATAACTGTCACTACACTGTAAGAAACAACCTAAAATAACTGTCACTACACTGTAAGAAACAACCTAAAATAACTGTCACTACACTGTAAGAAACAACCTAAAATAACTGTCACTACACTGTAAGAAACAACCTAAAATAACTGTCACTACACTGTAAGAAATAACCTAAAATAACTGTCACTACACTGTAAGAAACAACCTAAAATAACTGTCACTACACTGTAAGAAATAACCTAAAATAACTGTCACTACACTGCAAGAAACAACCTAAAATAACTGTCACTACACTGTAAGAAACAACCTAAAATAACTGTCACTACACTGTAAGAAACAACCTAAAATAACTGTCACTACACTGTAAGAAACAACCTAAAATAACTGTCACTACACTGTAAGAAACAACCTAAAATAACTGTCACTACACTGTAAGAAACAACCTAAAATAACTGTCACTACACTGTAAGAAATAACCTAAAATAACTGTCACTACACTGTAAGAAACAACCTAAAATAACTGTCACTACACTGTAAGAAACAACCTAAAATAACTGTCACTACACTGCAAGAAACAACCTAAAATAACTGTCACTACACTGTAAGAAACAACCTAAAATAACTGTCACTACACTGTAAGAAACAACCTAAAATAACTGTCACTACACTGTAAGAAACAACCTAAAATAACTGTCACTACACTGTAAGAAATAACCTAAAATAACTGTCACTACACTGTAAGAAACAACCTAAAATAACTGTCACTACACTGTAAGAAATAACCTAAAATAACTGTCACTACACTGCAAGAAACAACCTAAAATAACTGTCACTACACTGTAAGAAACAACCTAAAATAACTGTCACTACACTGTAAGAAACAACCTAAAATAACTGTCACTACACTGTAAGAAACAACCTAAAATAACTGTCACTACACTGTAAGAAACAACCTAAAATAACTGTCACTACACTGTAAGAAACAACCTAAAATAACTGTCACTACACTGTAAGAAATAACCTAAAATAACTGTCACTACACTGTAAGAAACAACCTAAAATAACTGTCACTACACTGTAAGAAACAACCTAAAATAACTGTCACTACACTGCAAGAAACAACCTAAAATAACTGTCACTACACTGTAAGAAACAACCTAAAATAACTGTCACTACACTGTAAGAAACAACCTAAAATAACTGTCACTACACTGTAAGAAACAACCTAAAATAACTGTCACTACACTGTAAGAAACAACCTAAAATAACTGTCACTACACTGTAAGAAACAACCTAAAATAACTGTCACTACACTGTAAGAAACAACCTAAAATAACTGTCACTACACTGTAAGAAATAACCTAAAATAACTGTCACTACACTGTAAGAAACAACCTAAAATAACTGTCACTACACTGTAAGAAATAACCTAAAATAACTGTCACTACACTGCAAGAAACAACCTAAAATAACTGTCACTACACTGTAAGAAACAACCTAAAATAACTGTCACTACACTGTAAGAAACAACCTAAAATAACTGTCACTACACTGTAAGAAACAACCTAAAATAACTGTCACTACACTGTAAGAAACAACCTAAAATAACTGTCACTACACTGTAAGAAATAACCTAAAATAACTGTCACTACACTGTAAGAAACAACCTAAAATAACTGTCACTACACTGTAAGAAATAACCTAAAATAACTGTCACTACACTGCAAGAAACAACCTAAAATAACTGTCACTACACTGTAAGAAACAACCTAAAATAACTGTCACTACACTGTAAGAAACAACCTAAAATAACTGTCACTACACTGTAAGAAACAACCTAAAATAACTGTCACTACACTGTAAGAAATAACCTAAAATAACTGTCACTACACTGTAAGAAACAACCTAAAATAACTGTCACTACACTGTAAGAAATAACCTAAAATAACTGTCACTACACTGCAAGAAACAACCTAAAATAACTGTCACTACACTGTAAGAAACAACCTAAAATAACTGTCACTACACTGTAAGAAACAACCTAAAATAACTGTCACTACACTGTAAGAAACAACCTAAAATAACTGTCACTACACTGTAAGAAACAACCTAAAATAACTGTCACTACACTGTAAGAAACAACCTAAAATAACTGTCACTACACTGTAAGAAATAACCTAAAATAACTGTCACTACACTGTAAGAAACAACCTAAAATAACTGTCACTACACTGTAAGAAATAACCTAAAATAACTGTCACTACACTGCAAGAAACAACCTAAAATAACTGTCACTACACTGTAAGAAACAACCTAAAATAACTGTCACTACACTGTAAGAAACAACCTAAAATAACTGTCACTACACTGTAAGAAACAACCTAAAATAACTGTCACTACACTGTAAGAAACAACCTAAAATAACTGTCACTACACTGTAAGAAACAACCTAAAATAACTGTCACTACACTGTAAGAAACAACCTAAAATAACTGTCACTACACTGTAAGAAACAACCTAAAATAACTGTCACTACACTGTAAGAAACAACCTAAAATAACTGTCACTACACTGTAAGAAATAACCTAAAATAACTGTCACTACACTGTAAGAAACAACCTAAAATAACTGTCACTACACTGTAAGAAACAACCTAAAATAACTGTCACTACACTGTAAGAAACAACCTAAAACTTTAATTTACCTCCAAAAACAACAGTGCACTGTATCATCCAGAGCAACTTGTTATGTTTTATATGTTTTAATTCTGGTTGTATTTAGTGACTTGGAATTGTGACTTTTTAATTTCATAATTTAGCCTTTTTCAAAGTTTTTTTAGCATAATAACGATGTGTTTTGTTCTGTGTTGGGCGTTATTGTGACTGTTTATATTTATTTAATGCACCTTATAGTCCAATGTGCCTTATATATGAAAATAAACCATTCATTGACAGTAATACTGACTTTATAATATGCCTTAAAATACGGTGCTCTGTAAATATTGACCAAATATTAGTCAATTAATTACAGATCCCACTAATGACACTAGTTTTAACTCCATAATGAGTGTTAGGCCCCGTCCCATTTGTCCCCCTTAAAACTTCCACTTGGTTTTAAGTGCCCTAAAAAGTAAATTCCACTCATTAAGGGGAAATAATTCCCCCTGAAAATGGGACACCACTCGCCAAGTGAACGTAACAAACGTGCTGACGTCACACGCTGACAAGTCTACCCCGCCAAATATGAAACCACCCCTCCGCGAGACTGACAGCAGCTGACTACTATTTACACGGAGGACAAATGGCGGGCCCAGCTGTGTTGCCTGTTGCAGAGTCCTGTACGGGTTCGGGTACCCGTGGGTGACCCGCAGATTTTCACGAAACGGGTGAAAAATGTTGTGCTGTGTCGGATACGGGTTCGGTTCGGGTCGGACGTGGGTGATCGCGGGTCTAATTTGCGGTTCATAGGCTAAAAACTGTTCTTTAGTTTGGACTTGTATAGCTGCCTCCTGTCGGCTTCCTTCTTGATGCGTTTTTCAAGCGTGTGTGTGTGTGTGTGTGTGTGTGTGTGTGTGTGTGTGTGTGTGTGTGTGTGTGTGAGCTCAGGGATAAAAATAGTTTTTGAATTTATTATTTGTCCGCTCCTGTTTAACAACATTTTTATTTGGCTCTGCCTTGGCTATGTCACTGTTCAGTATATTTGTGGCAATAAATGTTTGCATTTAAGCTGACATTTTCTTCCGGGTTCGGGTCGGTTATCGGGTTCATTTATAGCGGGTCGGTTCGGGTGCGGATTTAAAAATTTTTTTTTTCGTTGGAAAACGGGTCGAATAAGAGTTTGAACATAACGGGTACGGGCGGTTGCGGTTTGTCAAAATCAGAACCATGCAGGACTCTGGCCTGTTGTGTTGGTTCTGTTTATTTACCTTCGGGATGCGCAGAGAAGAAATGCGGCAAACAGAAGACGCATTCGCCGTCTACTTTGCCTTTCAGTCTTGTCTCAGGTGTGTTGATTTATTTAAATATTTGGATGTATTTTTTCTTCAATAGTTGGCGATTTATAACATTAACGTTAGCATTACCGCTAGCTTGACAAGGTAACATTACCGGTCCAGTTCCTCCAGCTGCGGCCGCCATTTTTGTTGTCAGAAATCAGTCGGCTCGCTGAGCTCGCAGTGCATCATGGGTAATTTCATCTTCCACTCAAAACGAAGTCCGCAACCAACCTCACTACATTTTGAGGGTTGATTTTAAGGGCAAAATCACACTCCCACTTGCTCCCCTAGGTAATGGGACACCCTACCCCTACACATGAACGCGCACAATCTAGGGTTAGGGGGAAATTTTAGGGTTAGGGGGAGAAACGGGACAGGGCCAAAATATAGACTGAAAACAGTAAAGACATAAGTGTCTAGTGTGTATGTGTGTGTTTTCTTCCAGCTTATATCATCAGGACCTCTGTCCATCACAGCTAACCACACATCTACAGACGGACTCACAGCTGAGAAAATCAACTTTGCATTTAAACCCTCTGTTCTGAGCGGCAGCTGTCGTGTGTCTGTAAGTAACACCATCATCTGTGGCTGCATATGACCTCTGTCCTAGATGTTAACTTTAAACATCACAGTATTATACAGTTCCTTCACCTTTCTTGGTAACACTTTACATGACACAGAACACTAACATGGTGACAATTGTTCATGGTTCATTCGTCAGAGAAGCTCTGAAAAGTTAAGGAGGAAAAGTTTGTCCAAAGTACAGATGCTATGATGTCCTGTGAATAATTATGTTTGTATTCAGCCTTTAGAAAACTGAAGCATCTGAACGCCATGGAAACATGTCTGGAAAATATACAGATAAACAAGGGAAAAACAGACAGTAACCATGGTAACCAATAATGGTTAACCAGCCCGTTTAAGTTAGCTGTTATATATCAACCTAGCTAGCAATAATAATAATAATAATAATAATAATAATAATAATAATAATAATAATAATAATAATAATAATAATAATAATAATAATACTTTTTTTTTTTTTTACTTTTTTTCTACTTTATTTTACACAAAAAATAGAAAAGAAAAGGTTGTTTTCCATTATTTCTAGGTTATTGTGATAGTATTTTACTTATCTCATCCACTTTAGATTCCATTGACATAAATGATAAATGATTTGAACCTCCCTCATTATTAATTATCTTCAGTGTAGTTCTTGTATTTCACACATTCATCCCAGGGGCCGGAGTGGACCCTTTGGCGGGCCGCATTTGGACCCCGGGCCTTATGTTTCACACCTCTGTTCTAGAAGATTCTAACGTTTCCACAGTAACAACAGAGCCTCTGAAATGTCCAAATGAAGAACTGTATTTTACACCAATAATTGACATGGAAGGTATTAAATATCATTTATAATATATATATATATATATATATATATATATATATATATATATATATATATATATATATATATATATATATAATATAATATAATTTTTGGTTGCTACTGGATGTTTGTGTCTTCATGAGTTAATAAATAAAAGACAATTAAGGAAATAAAGCTGAAATTCTATATTTTATTTTAAAATATTAGTTAAGTTGTGTCTGATTAGTAGTTGATTTGTAAATGTTTATGATATTACTTTTATTATATCCCATAAAATCATTTAATCTTGTTGCTCTTGTACCTTTTCTCCTAAAAGGCCATGTCTCAGTCTCTTGGTTTTTCAACCCTCTTTGATGATGGACTCAACTACTGCAACCTCCACAGAGTGTTGGCAGGTGACACCACAATGACATTTATCACATTTTATTAGAAGTTTTTTTTAAGTACACATTCATTATGCTTGTGTGACTTTGAAACGGTTAAAACCATGGATCTACAATTTCTCTTTTTTTTTTTAGAAAGTCTGTTCTTCAGACATTAAATGTGTTAAATGTTCCATACTTTGATCAGATGAATGAGAAAACAAATGACTTTAGCTCATGATTTTAATATATATGTGACCCTCCACCACGAAACCAGGCATAAGTCGCGCTGAGCCGTTCAGAGCTAGCCTAGGATCTAGTCTGTCCCCAGTGGCCGCAAATGGTATTTGCTACGGGGAGACAGACTAGACAGCCTCTGATCTGAAAATCCAAAATGGGTCGGACCAATCAAATCGCGAGGGGCGGGATTGGAGCCCGCCCTGCCTCATGACGACACAAATACGACACGTAATGTTGTAGTCGCAGAGACGTAGCAGCTAGCACACATTGCCGTAACACCAGTTGCTAGCTGCTAGACAACATGGCTCATCACCAGGAACAACCATTCGAGCTGGCTTTGGCAGCAAAATGAGTTTTCCCTGCGAGAGGAGCAGAAAACGGCACTTAAGCTGTTTTTGGAAAAAAGGGACGTTGTCGGAGTTTTGCCCACCGGGTATGGCAAAAGTTTGATTTATCAGCTGGCTCCGCTAGTGGGACGACGCATGGGTCTGCACAACCCGCTGGTGATCGTTGTGTCACCCCTTTTAGCCCTAATGGATGACCAGTTGCAAGAGGCCGAAAAACTGGGAATACGAGCGGCACAACTCGGCAAAGGCGACCCGGAGGAGATCCGAAGCGGCCGGTGCCAAATAGTGTACGGGAGTCCTAGCTAAGGTGCTGCACTCGTTTTGAGACTACATTCTGGTGTGTTCTTCCGGTGACGCTGTCTACGAAATCCACGTTCATCGCTCTGATTGGTTGGCTCTGACTGGTTACCCATCCAATAGCGTGGCGTTGTGTAAAGAGAAAACTTGACAGACAGCGGTTATCCCGCCCACAAATTCGCCTAGACTTTCTAGACTTTCCCCCGTAGCAAATACCATTTGCAGCCACTGGGGACAGTCTAGATCCTAGGCTAGTTCAGAGCTACAGCCAAATTTAGGCTGGAAGGTGATTTGTTATTAGTGTTTACACCTTATCAAAAAACGGTACCTTAACACCTCTATGTTCACTTCCTGTGGTCATTACATTGAAATCCAATCAATAAAGGTGTTTATTGAGTCAATTATTTAAGCGGTGACAAAAGTTCAGGTATTGCTGAGCAAAGACAAAGACGACTTCCACCTCTTTTCGCCGAACAAAACGATCTCCGTTCCGTGGGTAAACACCCAAGTGTTTGGTACGAGGTAAAAGCTTATATTGAATGTTCTGTCCAATGGTGTAAGCCAAATGATTATAATACGTCACACTTCTGTCCTATTATTATAATATATAAAACTTCTGTGACATGTCCATCAGAGTGTCCTTTAACATCTGTCAACAATTTGTGTCAATCGGATACAAATTATTATGCGTTGCTAAGGACTTCCTACCCCAAAACAGTCCAAAACTTTAACGGACAATATCTAAAAATATGCAAATTGCATAATATGTCCAACTGTGGATATTAAAATGACCATAACTTTGGTTCTACTTGTGATAGAAACATCATTTTTTCACCATCTTAAACCTTAGTTTCCACTCTACCAAGATACACACACTTATGCCTAGGGTGACCAGATCTAAACTCACCTCATGAGGGACAAAAAGTTCATCTGTGCAGGACAAAGCAGGACACTTTCAACGCATTAAAATTAAGTCAATATTTTATTGCGTTCCCGTCATTTACTTAAGTGAAAGTAACAAATAGGACAAGACACTAGCCGGTAACGCATTTCTCAATTATATTTTAAAACATTGAAGATATGAGTTCAAATTTATGTCAACATTATAACAAAAAGCAGCCAACATTTTAACTGTTCATCAACTGCCTATTAATGTGAAAGGTTTTGTAAGTTCTGTAACACATTGAAGTGCACCTTTAACTAGAACCAAATGGAGTCCTGCAAAACAAGCTGTGGTTGGCTATGGTGAGAGGCTGATCATAACTAAAACAACCACCAGAATATTAGGCCTATTCCACAAGAACAAAAAACAATCACTAATAAAGAAAGAAAAGCATCAGAAAGCCACCTTGAATAAACGGTGTGTTTAATTCTCTCAAACAGACTTCTACAGATGCAGGAGCAAGCACGTCTGTGACTAGTGCTGCTGCCTTTGTGCGGCCACATGCTATCTTCTTAGCGATCTCTGAATCTGGACATATGACATGTAATAGCCGATTTCCACAGTCTTCGGATCTGTATGACTGGGCGTGCTGAACAGTGTGATAAACATTAGTTAATTCTGCAGCGGTTACCTTGTCTGACTGTGGGTCTTGGTTGGGCCTAAGCAAAAAAGAGTCCATGGACTGGGAAGTCTCCTTCTGAATGGCGCGGCTTTCGTGGAATTTGCACGTCTTGTGTCGTTTCATGTCATGTTCCCCTCCGTGCGCGACTGAAAACTGAGTGTGACAGAAGTCACAGAAAACTTTGTCAGGTTCGTCTTGAACGGGTCTTGCCCATGGATAAATCCTTTCCCAGTCTTTGTTGTAACTGCATTTTCGTTTCTTTGTTGTCTTTTCTTTGCTGCCATCCATCATGTCCCGACCAGAGTCATCCGACTAGGCTACTTTGTTCATAACGATTTCGCGGTTTCTTTCTCATCAAGTTCCGCCTGAAGTTTCATTACCAAGGCGACGTAAACAAGACAAGGTAGGCTGGATTACTATTGGACGAGTGTTTTATGTTCCTGAATCTACTGTCCAATGAAATGAATGACTGATGAATTTGTTAATCAAACCGTTCTGGAATACCAGGAGTTTTTTTTTTTTTTTTTTTTTTAACCCAGATGCGGGACAGCTATTCAATTTCCGGGACGCCTAAAAAATCAATAATTATCAGGACGATTTTGCACAAAACGGGACTTCTGGTCACCCTACTTATGCCTGGTTTACTGGTGGTGGGTCACATATGATGGTGTGTTATTCCACATGCATACAATGGATTTGTAAATATTCCACTGGAAAGAACCTGTACATGACCAAAATAAGAAATTAAATGACCCAGATATTCAATAAAATGAACAAAAATTACAAAAAAATCAGTAAAATGCACAATAAATGACAAAAATAATCCACAAAGTGGACCAAAACAAACAGCGAATGTGTAGAACAAGAAAATACTGAAAGAAAATGAGAAAAATAAGCAATACAATGAAAAGTAAAAGTTCACTTTTTTAATCCATTTTTAATTAAGACTTTATCACTAACACACACACGTGGGGACATTTTTACTAGTTTGATTCCAGAAGCTTCTGCCTGTAGACCAGTGTAGTTATGGAGTTTATAATGTTCATCACCTGGTTCTAATCTGTGTGTTTGTGGTTGTTATGGTTCTAGTGAGCGGTCTGGTGTCCGTCCCAGGGTTCATGGAAATGACCAATGAATGGGCGTGTCTGGGCTTCAGCCAGGCTGCCTGTAAACCATGAAGACGAACACATTTTAACGATGACAAATGAGGCAAATTCCCACAATTTCTCTCACAAATAAATTTCCAGCATATTGAAAATAATACAAAACATGTCTGAATGTGTGTGTTTATTTTATGATCCTTTTAATCATTCATGTTTTCTTAATCACTTATAAAACAATAATATATTTATCCATTTACTGACTATCTATATATTACTGATATGTGTATATATATATATATACACACACATGCACATAAACACACATGCACACACACACACGCACAGACACACACACACAAATGCACACACTCACACACACACACACACACACATGCACACACACACATACCCATGCACACACAAACACACACACACACACACACACAGACACACACACACACACACACACATGCACACACGCACACATGCACATGCACACACACACACACACACACAGACACACACACAGAAACACACACACATGAACACACACACAAGCACACACATGCACATGCACACACACACACACACATGCACACACGCACACACGCACACACACACACGCACACACGCACACACACACGCACAGACACACACACACACACACACACACATGCACAAACACATGCACACACAAATGCACACACACACGCACACACACACGCACACACACACACACACACACACACACACATATACACACATGCACACACACACGCACACACACACATGCACAAACACATGCACACACAAATGCACACACACATGCACATGTACACACATGCAGACACGCACACACACATGCACACACACACGCACACACACACACACACACACACACACACACTCACACACACATGCACACACACACGCGCGCATACACATGCACACACATGCACACACATGCACACACATGCACACACATGCACACACACATGTAAACACACGCACAGACACAGACACACGCACACACACACACACACACACCCACAGACACTCACACACACATGCACACACACACGCGCGCATACACATGCACACACATGCACACACATGTACACACACGCACAGACACACACACATGCACACAGACACACACACGCACACACACATGCACACACACGTACACACACACGCACACACATATACACATACGCACAGACACACACGCACACACACACACACACACGAGTAAAGGTCAGACTAGAACACAAAAGGAAATCTTTCAAAATAAACAGGAAGTGACAGACAAACATAGAAACAAAAACATTAAATAATATATAATTTCCTGGACATGATATTTTTAGGTGATTAATTTTAAGAGTGAGATTTTAACTTGAACAGAAAAGAAAATACACTTCGTAAGCTTTAGATTTTGTGGACAGAAGCTTTGGTTTTTATTAAATCTATTTTCACACTAAACAAACGCAGCTTCTTATTCACTGGTGCAACGTCATGTCGTAGTTGTGGCCTTAGTCATCTTTGAATATAGTTCATGCTAAACTGGAATAGATTCTATTCTCTAAAACAAGGGGTTAATTTTGTGTCTGCTTTTATGAAAGTTGTTTTTCATTTGTTTCTTTGAACTGGCCTCGCTGTTGTTTACTCAGAGTAAATAGAAGGCATGTGCATAGTTTAGTTTTTCCCTTTAAAAAATATCTATGGTCCGTTTGGATCTGGTGCCTGACCCGGCCCATACGTGTATGAACAGACCTGTACCTGATTTGTCCTGATCATTAATTGGTTGGTTTGTTTTATTTTAAGTTGATACATCTTTGTAATTTAACATTATTTACTGTCTTCTTATTTTCTTCCTGCAGGGGTGATTGCTCCAGCACTAATCACTATATCCAGGTCCTTGGTTTTCCATGTATGTGGGTGTATATTTACAGTGTGTGGCTCTAAAAGAACGTAATGCTTTGTACAACCTGACTTGTATCAAGTTGGTCAAATGAGGGCATCCATTATCTGGGGCCTGAAGGGCAAGAAAACCACAAAAGACTGAAAACGTCAAAGAAACTCCACACAATGTTGACTTCTGTTGGGTGCATCACTCTTCACTAATTTGCCCTTTATTTATTTTGCCATTTAGACACTTTAGATCCTAAACGTGACATATTTCCATCATGCAACGCCACTGTTGGGCTGTGACATAGTGACCTTTACAGTTGAGTGAGAGCAGCAGTGCAGCCCCTCTCACTTTGTGAAAGGACCATTGTGATGGATGTGGAGGAGGCAGCCAGCTGCTCTTCTATCTCTCTGGACCCAGTGATAGTTAATGAGATTAGCTGCTCGTCTTAACCTGCGTCAGTACAAAGGGGTCAATCACAGGATTAGCACCTCGCCTGGCTGTTACATCAGTTTATTACATGTTTTTTGCTCATTTTTTCATCACTATTTGCATCTGATTTTTCAGTCTTCGAAGGATGTTTAGCATCTGTCGCTGCAATTTAGTTACTGGAGTGGAATACTGCATCTCCTCATGGGGCCCTGGGACTGAGACTGCCTCTGCGCTCGGGCACTGAATGAAGCATCTTCCAAGCGGGGAAGAAGAGCAGGGGCAGCCGGAGAAGTAAAGTGCAGCCGGGCCGAAATCTTGCCTGCTGTGGCAGAGTCTGAGACTCTGGGCAAGTCATCCTCATGCCACTGATAAATAATAAAGTAGGCGATGAAAGCACGGTCAACGCAGACAAATGTGTGAGTGATGGGAAGGCTCTGGTGGACTCCCTGATTAAGGTAAGATGCTAAAAGTTCAACCATTTTCTAACAATTTGTGACAAATAACGCTAGAGTGACACCGACGCCCAGTGTTTCTGACACTAACTTAAAGTTAGACTTTGTTTTGAAATACTTTTAAAATGTCATTGTACAGGTGGTTTCTGTTCGTTTAAAGATGCTAATGTTTTTACCTGCTTGAAAAATGTTTACCATGGGTTTGGTTTGGTTTATTTATGGAATAATATATATTGATAAAAGTATGATATATATATAAAAAATATCACACTTTTACAAGCTAAACTATAAGACTGTATAAGCAAACCAGGCACAAGTCCTTGCCCCCCTGTGGCTAAAAAAGCACTTTAACTCACAATCATCTCTTGCTCCACTGCGTCCTTGTGGCCACTGTAATGATGTGCGTTCTACTCTCAGCTACTGGTTCTTATTTACTTATTTTCACTCGTCTAGCTGCTCTTGTTTTTTTAGTTGCCATTTATTCAGGATGGATTTATATACAAAATGAATAAATACAAATATAAATGTATATGTATATAAACTGTATGGAACCTTTACCTGTGCATGCACATCTACAGTTATACAAATGCAATTCACAAATATGATCAATGACATCAATATTAGCATTGATATGAACTTTATACAAACTTAATATGAGCAATATTGCAGCAGTTTTGATATGCAGAACAATAGTGAGAGGAAAATTATATTAAAACAGAATAGAGATGATCTCACAGCTCATAGATTTACACAATTATATCATGTAAAATATTACAATTTAGAACACGTGTGGTTTAGGGTTAAAATTAAACATGTCAGAGAGAACATTAGTTAAAGTTTTGGAAATAAAATATTTACTAAATATGCAAAATGCTAACAGTGCATTTAAAAGAAAAAAAATAATATTGCAATGTCATATATATATATATATATATATATATATATATATATATATATATATATATATATATATATATATATATATATATATATGTAATGTATGTATATGTAATGACTGTGTGCTTCCCATCTGTCTGCGCTTGGAGCCACTTAACGCGGCTGCACAAGGTTGTCTTGGCTTATCTTGAAATAGATTAATGATAATAAGATTATTCATAATATTTTTCATTAACCCACTTGTAATCCTCAAGGGTAAGCGCTGCTATATGTCTATTAATAAAACATATGTTTTACATGATGAAATCATTATAGTTGTACTTTATACATTTAGCTCAATGTTTCATACAGCTTCAGTGCATTGACATGAATCACTCACACTAAACTGTTCTGGACAGGATTAATAGAGTGGGTTAGACTTATGCCCAGGTACCACAAATGAACACTGGACTGGAAACTGCCACTGGGTCAGCTGAAGTAGACGGCAGCATACGGGCGGCTGTGGCTCAGTTGGTAGAGTGGCCGAGACCGAGAGGTTGGCGGTTCACGTCCCAGCTCTGGCTGTCCACATGTCGAAGTGTCCTTGAGCAAAGACACTGAACCCTGACTTAGTCTCCCAGTAGGACTGACCTTTGACCTTAGAAACCTACTGGTGTATGAATGGGTGAATGTGAAGCTAATGTAAAGAGCTTTGAACCATGAAGGTGGAACAACTATAGAAGTGCAGAACATTTAGCATATATAGAGAAGTAGTGCATATATTATCCAATATATGATTTGATCATATGTTAACAAATATTAAACATATATTGCACTGAAGAAAAAAGCTGACCTATAATTTTACATATACTTTTACAAGTATTTACTGAATATATAATTCCATATATTTAGTAATATACTTCAATATTACTAAATAAATAAATATATAGAAATAAATAAATACATAAATTATATATATTACATGTTCTCCTCGTGTCTGTGTGGGTTTTCTCCAGGTACTCTGGCTCCTCCCACCATCCAAACACATGCACCGATAGGTTAACTAGTTAACTAGTTAACTGGTTAACCTAAAATTGTCCATAGGTGTGAATGTGACAGTGTGTTACTAAATATATATTAACATTTATATCATATATGTCTCTCTTTGCATGTCCTCCCCGTGTCCGCGTGGGTTTTCGGTTTTTTTTTTTTCTGGTTTCCTCCCACCATCCAAACACATGCACTGATAGGTTAATTGGTTAATCTAAAATTGGCCATAGGTGTGAATGTGAGAGTGATTGTTTGTCTATATATGTTCAGCCCTGTGATGAACTGGCATCTCATACAGGGTGTACCCCGCCTTCGCCTATTGTAGCTGGATTAGGCCCCCAGTGACCCCCGTGACCCTAGTGAGGATAAAGCGGGTTCAGATAATGAATGAATGAATGAATGAATGAATGAATATATGAATGAATGTCTCAATATATGGAAAGCGGCAATTCTTTATGTATTTTTTTAACTATATTGTAATATATTTCTGTATATTATATACATATATTTTTATGTTCAGTTTCAGACAGTAATATATTAATAGTCAGTATATGGAGAATATACAGCAGCTCTGAGTGACCAGCAGGCAGTAAAAGTACACAGTTTAGTCCAGTACACGCTGAAATGGAATACAAGTAAAGTTTCTTTTCCTACTGTTTGTGAGTAAAGTTAACTTAACCTGATGTTATATAAATGCATTATATATAATATTAATCATCAAAGAAAACATAAATCCTGGAAATAAACCTCACTCTTAAAGAATTTTTGCATCTCATGTCATTTTCATCAGTTATATTTGTGATGCAAATGTAATATACCGTGATTGCACCATATTATTATTATTATTTATTTATTCCATCATGGAGGATTTTCACAATTAGCAGCAGCAGCAAATAAATGCAAAGGAAAGACAAACACATGAGAAAGTAAATATAAAAGAAAAGGAGAACTGGATCAAATGGAGATTTAGAAAATGAAAAAGTAGAAAGACTTTACTATTATTTCCATATTTATGTTGTGGTGGGGGCACTTACAACTTCATTATCTCTCTGTGTTCCTTGGAAAACCTCTAAACCTTTTTCATCACATGTAAAATCAGACAGAATCACATAAAGAGGAACTTTTCAGTCAGATATAACAACTGATTTATAGACAATATATTACTTTAACACATCTAAACCAAGATAGTTTCCACTTGTTCCATTGGCAGATTTTTATTTTTTGCTTGAATCACAGAAAAAAACACCTTGAGTTCAGAAAAAAAAAATCTGCCAATAGAACAAGTGAGATTTTTTTCTCAGGGCCATCGTCTAAAAACCTGGTTATTAATATCTGACTGAAAAGTTAATCTTTAGGTGAGAAGGTGATCAAATGTTAAAAAACGAAATATTTGGACGAGAAATGAGAAACATAATTTTTTTTAATCTAAATGTTGTGTTGATCATAATGGGCTTAGAAGAGTTATTAAAAATAGATATTTAAACACAAAAAGTCCAAAAGGCAGTTGAGATACATGTTTAATTATTACCGTATGTCCTGGACTATAAGTCACACCAGCCAAAAAACACATAATAAAGAAGGAAAAACACATTTAAGTCACAGTGGAGTATAAGAAGGAAATGGATTTGATAAAATCCAACACCCAGAACAGACATTTCATCTTGAAAGTCAAAAATAGAATAGAGAACAACAGGCTGAATAGGTGTACGGTATGCTAACGAAACACAGCTAACGTTACATGATGTATAAACAACAGAGAACGTGCCTGTATGTTAACGAAACATATTAACAGTTATTCAGAAAACTATAGCATAACGAACATGCTCCACAGCGCCCTCTTGTGGTTGTCAGTGTGAAAATAACATGCGAAATTATGTAATAATGTGTTAATAATTTCACATATAAGTCGTATATGAGTTGTATTTAAGTCGCACCCCCGGCCAAAGTATGAAAAAAAAAAAAGGTAAATAATGTGTTTGAAAAAATTAATTCTGCAACATTATCCTTTCAACTATGAAACTTAATTTATCAACAAAAAAAAACAACAAAAGAACAAAGTACATTCCAGAAAATGTTTTAAAAATACATCTGAAAAAACCTGTTGGATTGTACTGTTTAAAAAAAAACCCAGATAATTATTTAATGTAAAAAAGTCCAAACTTGTACTTTCCTGGGTCTCAAGAGGATAAATAATATCCATAGATATATAATCCATATGTATGTCTTCATGTATTTACGTTTGGTTTTTTTGTTTTGTTTTTTAAATCCATTTGAAAAATAATTCAGTATGAAAAAAATCCCAATTATGAAAAAAATCCCAATGTTCTCCTATGAGGGATATTTGATAAAAAAAAAATAAAATTTCTGGACTATAAGTCGCTCTGGAGTATAAGTATAAGTTGCACCACTGGCTAAACCATCAAAAAAACAGAGGTTTATAGTCTGAAAAATACGGTATTAAATGTCTGTTTTGGTTTTTACACAGTGTACCTTCATATTAATTTCATCTGTCATAAATATTTACTGGATAAACAACTGTTTCCTTGGTGTCGTACAGGTGGTGGCATGTTACCGGCATCTGGCCTCATGTGTCGGTAGCTGCACCGACAGTTTACAGCTCCGAGATGAGTTGCGACAAACACGAGAAAAAGCCCAAAAACTGTCCGGGGCCACCTGTGAATACCTCACCCAGCGCCTGCGGGACAAGAGCCTGCCTGAAGATGAGCGCAAGGAGATGGAGCTACTGTGGGTGGCCTTCTCCTCCAGCCTGGAGCTCCTTCATATCGACATGTGTAAGGTCTTCAACATCGGTGACCTCTTCTGCCTGGCCGACGCCGGCTCACTGGTCCAGACTGGACTACAAGGTACATGTTCCACCTCTTGTGTCCACATGTTGTTGGAGTCAGAGTCCTGCACGGGTTCGGGTAACCGCGGGTGAACCGCAGATTTTCACGAAACGGGTGAAAAATGTTGTGCTGTGT
The DNA here is from genome assembly GCA_020466265.1 of Siphamia tubifer. NCBI lineage: Eukaryota > Metazoa > Chordata > Actinopteri > Kurtiformes > Apogonidae > Siphamia > Siphamia tubifer. The sequence goes on along the minus strand of CM035802.1, from coordinate 3,570,576 downwards.
CGGATACGGGTTCAGTTCGGGTCGGACGTGGGTGATCGCGGGTCTAATTTGCGGTTCATAGTCTAAAAAACTGTTCTTTAGTTTGGACTTGTAGAGCTGCCTCCTGTCGGCTTCCTTCTTGATGCGTTTTTCAAGCGTGTGTGTGTGTGTGTGTGTGCGTGTGTGTGTGTGTGTGTGTGTGTGTGTGTGCGCGCGCGCGTGAGCTCACGTATAAAAATAGTTTTTGAATTTATTATTTGTCTGCTCCTGTTTAACAACATTTTTATTTGGCTCTGCCTCGGCTATGTTACTGTTCAGTATATTCGTGGCAATACATTTTGTATTTAAGTTTGACATTTTCTTCCGGGTTCGGGTCGGATATCGGGTTCATTTATAGCGGGTCGTTTCAAGTGCGGATTTGTAATTTGTTTTTCGTCGGAAAACGGGTTGGATACGGGTTTGAACATGACGGGTACGGGCGGTTGCGGTTTGTCAAAATGAGAACCGTGCAGGACTCTGGCTGTAGTGTTTCTGTTACTGTACTTGTACAACCATATTTCCACAGGTGAAGCACCAGCGTATAAGGTTCATGGGGATTTAAAAAGGATGAGCCATTTATAGTAGGCCATGTTCACACAGTCGGCCATGTTGTCTTTAGCACCATTAGTCCAACGGCTTAGGCTCAACGACCAAACTAATTGTTCAGTTTGATATAAAAGCACCACATTTGGTCACTTGTAGATTTACATATTCTGAACAAATTTAAAAGTGTTAAAAGTATTAGTTACTATTATACTCTGGTATATACAGCCTATATACAGGGTGTCCCCATAAGTCTCCATACAAAGGAAAAAAAAAAAAGGTTTCTTGACATTAAACCATTTTTATTTATATAATATTCTCTGTATGACTGATATTGAACTGGTTACTTTTTTATTCAAATACATTCTTTGGATAATCTGAAATATAAAGACATATGTTAGAACCATATAAGTATGGAATATATTATGTCTCCTATGTGTGGACACTTATGGGGACACCCTGGGTATATACTGTGAATTCAAAATTGCAGCCATCTGGGATATCCTAATATCCCAGAAGGAGAAATTAGATCCAAAACTGAGAAACTTTACATATTTAAATATAAATATGAGAAAAAAAAAACACTGGTCTATGAAGTTTACTACATGAAGAAATGTAAACAACAATGACACAGGACATAATATTTACACTTTGACCTTTCAGTTTAACCTGCCACACCTAAGTACTAGTTTTTATCTCTCATGATTGGGTGGTTGTCGACGTCGTCTCCCGCTTATCTGGGTCCGGGTCATGGGGGCAGCAGCCTCAATAAATCAGCCCAGACTTCCCTCACCCCAGCTCCTCCAGGGGAATCCCGAGGCGTTCCCAGGCCAGAGATATAATCCCTCCAGTGTGTCCTGGGTCGACCCCGAGGTGGACATGCTCGGAACACCTCCCCAGGGAGGCGTCCAGGAGGCCTCCTCACGAGGTGCCCCACCACCTCAGCTGGTTCCTCTGGACATGGAGGAGCAGCGGCTCTACTCCCAGTCCCTCCTGGATGTCCGATCATCTCACCCTATCTCTAACCCTAAGCTCCGCCCACCCTGCGAAGGAAACTCATTTCACAGCTTGTACCCGTGACCAGAGGTGATGGTCTGAACGGAGATGGACCGGTAAATGCAGAGCTTCTCCTTCTGGCTCAGCTCCTTCTTCAACCACAACGGATCAGTTTAACACTCGCATTACTGCGGATGCCGCCCCAACCCGTCTGTCGACCTCCCTCTCCATCCTTCTGTCACTTGTGAATAAGATCCAGAGGTACTTGAACTCCTCCACCTGAGGCAGGACCTTCCCCCCGACCCACAGAGGACACTCTACCCTTTTCTGTCTGAGGACCATATGGCCTCAGACTGGGAGGAGCTGATCTTCATCTCAGCTGGAGGTTGCTGCTCGATGGAGCTAAGAGGACCACATCATCTGCAAAAAACAGAGACCAGATCAAACTCGCCCCCCTCCCCCACCCAGCTGTGCCAAGAAATTCTGTCCATAAAAGTTCTGAACAGAACCGGTGGAGTCCAACCCTCACCGGGAAACGGTCTGACTTCGGACCGGCTATGCGGATGTCGTCGCTCGTCTCTTCCAGGGATTCCCCGTTGATGACAAAATAATATCAAAACCAGATATAAAGGTTAATCATTTATTTATAAAGATATAACAAAGTGAATAAGCAATCAATCATTGAGCTACAAACCTCTAAGTCCCCGTGGGTTGACCTCAGACAATTATCTGATCAGATCAGAGGAAGTGGAGCGAGCAGGAGAAGAAGAGGAAAAAGCCCCCTCCTTCTCTGACTCAAGGTTTTTATACGGTCCGGTTCTGTTGTCATTACATCATATTTTCCAGAAGTTATCTTAACTTCAGTCTGCCACGAATCAGGAAGTATCTTCTGTTCCTAAGACGTGGAAGTATGCAAGTATGCTCTGAGGCACAGACACGTCGGCTATTTAACCCTTTAAACAACACATATAACACAAAAGAATAATATGTGACATTCATCTTCAATACAATGTCAAACATCGTCACGGACCACGCCCTCGCTCCTTCAGTACAGGAACTGAACGTCCCCCAGTAGGAGACCATCCACCCCAGATCCAGTATCCTGTGGGGGGTGCTCCAGGACTGGGTGGTCTTCCTGCTCTAAATCACGTATACCTCTAACTTAGATTTTAGCTCAGTTAACAGTTTTAATTGAACATTTTTTATGCAAACAAGAACAGAGAAGTAGCACAGATCCCACTTAGACCACCTCTGCTTTAATATTATACTGTTAATACAACTGACAACTGGATATTTAAGTTTATTTTGGTGCGTGTTGCAAGAGAATTACTGTTGTAAATATGCAACATACTATTGTACGTCCTACAGTCATATTAATTATCTCCACTGAATTGAACATTTACTTCTTTTAGGGCTAACACATGATTACACGTTTTAATTAGATTAATCACACACTTGTTTTGGGTTCATTTGAATTAATCATTATTTAAACACTTTATGTTGGTCGACTGTTATGTCTTGGGATTTTATTTTTTGGCCCCACAATACAGAAAAAAACACCCAAAAATATGATAAAATATCCAAAACATATGCAGAAACATGTGTTGTGTTAAAATGTTTAATCAGACGATGGATTCATTTGAGTAAATGTGTTCATTTTGACAGAACTGCTTTTTAAAATATACTAATATTTAATTTCAGACATTAGGGGGCAGTCATCATTTTAAAGAGTTTATTCTGGGGACCCCTGATAGAATGTATTATTATTATTGAGACAGCTAGGTATGAAAAACTGTGCCAAATATTATCTGTATAAATGAATATATGGAAGAATAAAGACAGTTTGTAGTTGATGTAAAGTTATGGAGATGATAAGAAATGTTCTTTGCAGTAGCTTTTCTGCCACTATTAGGTCTAGCTAGCGGTGTTAGCATCGACGTGTCACTTAGCTGACAGCGTATCTTCTTAGCTGCCACATTCACAGTTGGGGTCCATGGTACCGTAGTGTTGCAGGTGCTCATGGCAGCCTCTGCACTGAAGCGTCTTCTGTCCAAAAGTGAAGCAGCAGAATTAAAAGTAAATAAATAAGACAGATGCAGGAGCAGGCAGAAACATGTCTGCACCCTTCAGAAGCAGGAAGTAAGATTTACTGCTTCTGAACTATGAGTAGTGTCTTATAGTCCAGAAAATACGGTAATGACCCAGGAGACGTAGTGTCATAGTTGGTAAGTTGAGGACAGTTTCATGTTCCAGTTTCTGAATCTACAACAATTCAACTGAATGACGCAGACGCTGCTGAGCCTGTCCTGCTACAGTCTAATGTTGACCATGTTCTGATGATACTCAGGGTTCTGGAGAAAGAACGTTGAACAAACGACTGAAAATGCATCATAGAACGGTGCAGAACTGTTTCTGAATAAGACCTTTGACCTTTGGTTCAGACCAAAGATTGACACCAAAAAAACTAAAGGAGCTGCGTGGGAAAAATTCCCAGAGGTTTATGCCCTGACTGTAATTAGACATTATTATTATAATTATTATCATTATTTATTTATTTATTATTATTATTATTATTATTATTATTATTATTATTATTATTAATTAATTTATCTATTTATTTATTATTTATTTATTTTATTATTATTTATTTATTTATTTTATTATTATTACTATTATTATTATTATTATTATTATTATTATTATTATTATTTATTTATTTATTTATTTATTTTATTATTAATTATTATTATTATTATTATTATTATTATTATTATTATTATTATTATTATTATTATTATTATTATTATATTAGACATTAGGACAATTTGAAATGACAGATATGTTTGGAAATACATTGTTTGTTTGTTTAAACTTTTAAATGAATGTTAGTGGATAAATGATGTGGTCAACAGCAGCTCTGGAAACAAACAGACAGTGACGGTGTCCAATGACTGAAGGGTTGGCAGGTCGAATCCTGGCTCTGTCTGTCCACATGTCCAAGTGTCCAAGTGTCCTTGGACAAAGACACTGAACCCTTAGTCTCCCAGAAGGACTGACCTTTGACCTTAGAACCTACTGGTGTATGAGTGTGTGTGAATGTGTGAATGTGAGGCTAATGTAAAGAGCTTTGAACACAACTATAGAAGTGCAGAACATCATTATTATTTTAATTGTCCACAGGCCTGCATGTGTTGGTTCATTTATTGTTGTTTACAGGTTCTATAAATGCATAAATAAAGCAGTTCTTTACCTATTCATCAGCGTTTCTATTTTGTATGTGCATATGTTAATGTTTATGAATGAATACCCAGAGTTTTGTTCTGTCATAATAATGTTTGTTGGATGTTTATAACTATTCTTCATGTTTGGTTCCAATAAAAAAAAATAATCTGGAATTAACAGAATATTCTATTAATTCAACCTTTGAATAGTGTACTGATAGTAATAGTTAAGTACTGATACTAGACTAATACACTGATACTAATAAGTCAATTAAAAAACAATTAAAAACAAATAAACTATGCTTTAGAATTGTTATTATGTAATGAACCTTATTATTACATTTTATAGAAAATAAAAACGTTCCAAGTGCATTTTGTAATAATCTTCTCAAAATCTAATAACTTATTACATAATTATTATTTGATTTATTGAATTATTATTATGATATATTTATTACAAATTTATTATAAAATGCGTTGGAGCAGTTTATTACAAAATGAAATGAAAAAGTTATTACATTTTGGACGTTTATTACAGAATGTGTCTCCACAGGGCGTCCTGTACCAGTCACACTGTTTTTGGCATTTGTTGATTAAAAAAATATTTGATCATCTATTGAATGACTCCCTTTCCGCACTATTTTTTTAATAAACAAGGACATGTTTTTAAAAAAGGAACCGCCAACAGTCACTGACTTTAGTTCAGTTCAACACAAAAACATGAATTGTTGTTTGTTGGATGTAAAAGGTTTTGGTTGTTACCCCTGAAGGAGAGAAGCCTTTGTTTTAGGAGTCAGCTTTAAACAAAAACTAACGGACCACTTTCTCTAAAATGTTCACTGAAGGTTTGAGGTGGTCCAGACTAGATCCCATTAAAGTATTGTGAATGTAGGTCAAAGGTCACAGTCACCAAAAATGAGTTTTCACAATCATCAGAGATAGGGCAAATCATGTTGAATGTGTGCAAGGGGGCGGGGCTTGTTGTCCCGTGATGAACTGGTGATACCGGGTGGATCCCACATTGACCCCAATAGTAAGTGGGACCAGTTATGTAACGGCCTGTGACCCTCATGACCATTAATGTTTTGGAAAATGAACACGTGTTGCCATGGACAACACACCCGATGCTCCGCCTTCACCCACTGAAGCTGGACGAGGCCCCCAAAGACCCCCAAAGACCCCCACAGACCCACATGTAGAGGGTTCAGATGACCAGACATGTTTCATACAAAACTGGAAAATTTTTTATAATTTTTAAAGGTTTATTTGGAAGGAATCAGGCATTTTAAATGTAAAATGAGACTATTTACCAAAAATTCACAGTACGAAAACATGTGTGGAATGAATTAATTTCGTAAGGAGAGGTAGCACTGTGTGTGTGTATATATATATATATATATATATATATATATATATATATATATATATATATATATATAAATGTGTGTGTGTATAGAACATAGACCAAAGAGATGACATTTCTTTGTTCCTTTGTACAGTTTTTTTTTTATCTTTTCTTAAAAGAATTTAAGAGGTAAGAAATGTCGATGTGTTTTTTTGTTTTGTTTTTACTTTTTCTAGTTTTTCAGTTAAAATCTCATGTGCTTTGTTCAAAGATAGAACTATAGATGTACTTCAATTACTGTAATTAAGCACATTTGTTTATATAAATATTTGTACTTTATACTCTTTACATTTATATAAATATATGTACTTTATACTCTTTACATTTATATAAATATATGTACTTTATACTCTTTACATTTATATAAATATATGTACTTTATACTCTTTACATTTATATAAATATATGTACTTTATACTCTTTACATTTATATAAATATATGTACTTTATACTCTTTACATTTATATAAATATATGTACTTTATACTCTTTACATTCTCAGAATAGATTCATTACTTTTTCCAACTATGTTGTTAATCAGAAATTGTGACTACGTCATAATTTATATATTTTTTTTATCTCATAATTATTCCTTTCTTATCTCATAGTTATGACTTTTTTCTCATAATTGTAACTTTTTATCTCACGATTTAGATTTTTTAAAATCTCAATTATGTTTTTTTTTTTTTAATCTCCTCTGACCTTTGAACTGTTCCTAAATGTCCCACTAAAGTGACCTGAGCACCATCACATACATCATTGAACACATGGGGCTCTAGTGTCGCAGACGTGGCTCAGGTCCAGACCAATGGGGGGTGTCCAGACCAGTTTACACTGGTGCAGGTCCTCCCCCTGTCCTACCCCTCTTCTCCCCCCTCACTGGTGTAAGGGGGTGAAGGGGTTCAGTGGAGGTAACACAGCTGCCCCTCCTCGCTCTGTGCTGTGGTGAGGTGCACTGCAAGTATTTCCATTTATCCATGGATGCCACAGTCAGACGCCCAAACTTCTCACAGGAGGAAACTGATGTTTTGGTTCAGAAGGTCCAAACCCGCAGTGCCCGAATATATGGACCTGCAGGTCCCCATGGTAACCAGCATGTAGCTTAGAGGTCATTGTTCCTGTGTAAATACTGACTACGGCAGTGTTCCAGTTCTGACGTTCCCAAATAAGATGACCTTTGACCTCTCTCGGTCTCTGTCTCTCTCTCTCTCTCTCTCTCTCTCTCTCACTCTCTCTGTCTCTCTCTCTCTCCCCCTCTCTCTCTGTCTCTCTCTCTGTCTCTCTCTCTGTCCCGCTCTCTCTCTGTCTCTCTCTCTCTGTCTCTCTCTCTCCCTCTCTCTGTCTTTCTCTCTCTCTCCCTCTCTCTCTCTGTCTCTCTCTCTCTCTCTCCCCCTCTCTCTCTGTCTCTCTCTCTGTCCCGCTCTCTCTCTCTCTCTCTCTCTCTACCTCTCGCTGTCTCTCTCTCTCCCTCTGTCTCTCTCTCTCTCTGTTTCTCTCTCCCGCTCTCTCTCTCTCTCTCCCTCTCTCTTTCTCTGTCTCTCTCTCTGTCTCTGTCTCTCTCTCTCTCTCTCCCTCTCTCTCTCTCTCTGTCTCTCTCCCTCTCTCTCTTTGTCTCTCTCTCTCTCTCTCTCTCCCTCTCTCTCTCTCTGTCTCTCTCCCTCTCTCTCTTTGTCTCTCTCTCTCCCTCTCTCTCTCTCTCTCTCTCTCTCTCTCTCTCTACCTCTCGCTGTCTCTCTCCCTCTCTCTCTCTCTCTCTCTGTTTCTCTCTCCCGCTCTCTCTCTCCCTCTCTCTTTCTCTGTCTCTCTCTCTGTCTCTGTCTCTCTCTCTCTCTCCCTCTCTCTCTCTCTCTGTCTCTCTCCCTCTCTCTCTTTGTCTCTCTCTCTCTCTCCCTCTCTCTCTCTCTGTCTCTCTCCCTCTCTCTCTCTGTCTCTGTCTCTCCCTCTTCCTCTCTCTCTCTCTCTCTCTCTCTCTGTCTCTGTCTCTCCCTCTTCCTCTTCCTCTCTCTCTCTCTCTCTCTCTCTGTCTCTGTGTTTTGAATATATTCTCAGTCTCTGATGCTGAGGCCGTTCGTGGTTGATTGAGTCAGATGTTGGCTCAGTTAGTTTCATCTGGTGATTCCTTCAGGTTGAGTTTCCATAATTCGTGCCAAATGTATTTGATCTGTCATCAGATGTGACGGAACAGTCAATACCTATAATAATACTTAGTCAATACTGATGTGCTGCTCCAGATCGTTACATTGAACACTGATTGTTGGGATTATTTATTACATTGGAATGTGTCTGACACTCTGGACACCTGTCTGCGTGCCGGTCGGCCAAACGTCCACTCGACTGGCTGCGTTCACCTTGCAACCAAATTAGACCTGGTTTTGGGGCACTGTCGGTGCGGTCTATGTCATGAAACTGTCACTCCACCAAGCTAAATCAGTGGTCACCTCCCGTCTTGATGCACCACGGTCTGTCAAACTCCCAAACTGATCACGCTGTGTCCTGCGCTGCACAAAACTAGGGGGTCCACCAGCCAGGACCACCCTGCACCGCGCCAGGAAACTTGAGCCCATAATCTACACAGTAACTCACCTTTAAAGGGTTCATTTCTGGATATTTTTGACATTGTTTTCCTGTTTAAATAAGTATTATTTCATCCATTCATTGTTATGTTGATCAATTAAGTTATGTTAGGAAGTGTTAGTTACTATAGAAATGTTTCACACAAGTGTTATTTTATACAAACTCATATCAAACATTAAACAGCCGAGCAACAAGTGAAATGTTCGATGTTAAGCAAAGCTAGTAATAATCAAAGAACTCGCTATCTAAGCACTGTTAGCTATTTAGCTAGCAGCTACAGTAGTGTTGTGTCACCAGTCAGAGTATACCACAGTTCAACTGACCTTCGTACTTGTCTATGTAATTTGAAACATACATATTATACCCTTCTCCTCCTTGGGTGTGAAGCTTCCTAAACGAACCAGTCGGTGGACATTTGTAATAGACCATTTCAGGACGTCCTGCATCTGGACATCTGGAGTAAAAAGTTGTCATCTTTGAACAGCTGTCAAACACTAGTGCTTTTAAAACACTGACATATTCGACCAGATGCCATATTGTGCAAAGAGTTAATTAAGATGTTGTATTTAGGGGCGGGTCGTCCAGTAATTGAAGGGTTGGTGGTTTGAATCCTGCTCTGTCCTAGTGGGTCCATTGAGTCCTTGGGCAAAGGCCTCCAGTGTCACTAGTGTATGAATGTTTGGTGGCTGCCACCCTTCTGTCAGTCTGCCCCAGGACAACTGTCGATACATATGGGCGGCTGTGGCTCAGTTGGTAGAGTGGGTCGCCCAATGACTGAGAGGTTGGTGGTTCGCGTCCCGGCTCTGGCTGTCCACATGTCGAAGTGTCCTTGGGCAAGACACTGAACCCTGACTTAGGCCCCCAGTAGGACTGACCTCTGACCTTAGAAACCTACTGGTGTATGGGTGAATGAGAGGCTAATGTAAAGCGCTTTGAGCACCATGAAGGTGGAAAAGAACTATATAAATGCAGTCCATTTACCATTTACATATGTAGTTTACCACCACCAGAGTGTGCATGTGAGAGTGGATGAATAATGGGTCACTAATGTGAAGCGCTTTGAGTGGCCAAAAAAGACCTATATATAAATCTAATTTATCTTATTATTCCTTTTTTTTTTGTTTTTACTTTTACTTGAGTAAAGGAGTTGAATCAGTACTTCTACTTTTACCAGAGTATTTTTCCCACACCTGTGGCTGTACTTCTACTTAAGTACAGACTGTGAGTACTTTGACCACACCTCTGATTCCGTCAGAATACAACCGAATCCCTTAAAGAAACTTAAAGTCTACCTTCCAGCCTAAAATGCTCCTTGTTTTGCAGGAGGAGGGACTGAAGTGGCAGCTCGAGCGCTCAGCATGCCAGAGCTGAACGAGGCCGAGGCCCCGCCCCTCCCCGAAGGCCTGGAGAGCCAAGAGCGCAACGTCATGGAGCAGGAGATCACCCAAATCGACCACATGATCGACGACATGGAGATGAAAGTCAACGTCCTGCGCTGGATGGTGGAGCCCCACGGGCCGCAGTACGCCGAGCCGCTCAGCAGCACCGACAGCGCCTCCATGGCGCTGCTGGGCCTGGACGAGGAGCAGCCGGGACACCAGGCGCCAAGCCAGCGCGGGTTCTTGTTTGTGGTCTTAATACTGGGGCTTATGATGGTAGTGTTGATGCTGTCACTCTGCATTGTCTTTTTATCATGAGCAAAACCTTAATACTCATTTTCCATAAAAACCTCAACGTTACAAACAATATTACTGTAAAAAAAAAAAAAGAAGCAAAAACAAAAGGCAAGTTTTGGAAGTAGAACCTGTACATACTGTAATATTAAGAGGTTTGATTTGTGCTAGCAGCTACATTAATAGTGCATGAGCTTATTTATCTGAAAATACAGCAAAATAAATGTGGAGTAGAGCTGCACAATATATAGTTTGAACATCGACATCGTCATGTACGTGTTCACAACCGTCACATCACACTTCCTGTATTTATTTTTGTTCCTTTTTTTTATTTTTGAAATTCATTTATTCATCATATTATATAAATTATATTTATTTATTACTTTTTCAATTATTTTATTTTTTAATTATTTTTATTTATTTTCATGTTTTAATTATTTATTTTAAATTAATTTTTCTTTATTTTTAATCATGTATCCACAGAAGGATGACAGGATGACTCATATTCAGTGTCGAACACTAATCTGTTTGACCGTTCATGTCGTCACCACGCGGCTGTTATTTACTCCTGAGTAGGTTTTCACATCCAATATATATCGCAGGGTTAAAAAAAATCCCAAAGTCAGTTTTTTGTAATATGGTGCAGCTCTAGTGTGGAGATAAACTAGCTCGCCATTTATTGCAGTGAATCCAAAGCTGCCATATATTTAAACTACCTTTGTTACACACAGTGACAGTAAAAACAGATATAGTTATGCCAGTAAATGTTAGTTAATACATGTTTTTACAACTGTAAAAAAAAACATAACACTTTTCCCTTTGCTCCTATATTTTCCTAGTTCAACAGTAACACACTGAGTCACTGATTTTTACAAAAGTCTTTTTATTCTATTAAACATTTATAGACATTGATGCTTTATTGTAATTAATTGATGCTGTAATAAGCTGAATGTTGTCATAAAAATAAAAAAAAGACTCATTATACACAATATCTGCTTTAACAAAGTCAACTTTTATAGATATGCAGTTAAAAAACTGTCAGTTTTGATATGACGATGTAAAGGACCCACATTTTTCATAACTGACGTCTCATTTTTCTTCAGGAACTGATATTTTATCAACAACACAAACAACAACTACTCTACTCAATAACATCTTATGAAAGTGTAGAGGTCGAGGGTGTGCAAAGGTCCATAAGGCTTATTAGATAAATGACAATACACCAAAAAATGGCAACAAAATGACACAATATTACTCAGTAGATTTAAAATCTATTTTAACAACAGTATTTGTATAAGATAATGAAGTGTAGTCAATGGCCAGTGAGTATTTACCATGAAAGATAGATGAAGTATTTATCCAAAAAGATATTTTATTTTAATATTTCACAAAAACTTTATTTCAATTAATACCTGGATATTTATTTTTTTCGATAAGCTAAAATTCTAGATATTTATTAGATAGATTTGTTTTAATAAATTATAATATTTTGAGAAACTGTAATTTTCCTCCACTACTTAATAATATCTTGACAAAATTAGTGGGATAATACGTTTAGTAAAACATCACTGAAGTTTAAATTGACTTTTTAAGTAGTACTTCAACAAAGCAACAAAATGAAGTGGAAATTTAAAGTGTACGATGTTCTAAGAACAAACCATAATAATAATAATAATAATAATAATAATAATAATAATAATAATAATAATAATAATAATAATAATAATAATAATAATAATAATAATAATAATAATAATAATAATAATAATAATGGGGCAGTCAATCATCATGTTAGTCTGTTTCATATATTTATTATTATTATTATTATTATTATTTGGGATCAGCCTGTATGGAACCGTAGAGCGACTCTTTTATTCCGCTGTCTTCATGTGTAGTTCTGTCTGACATATAAATGTCTGGGAACTGCATCCTCCAAACATTTAGATCGTTCTGATCCAGCTGTGGGAGTATTTCTGTATGTTTTAGAACATATCTGCTGTGAAAGAATGTGGAAATTATGCTTCCCTACATCTTTCACTGAGTAGAGGAAGCCAAGTAATATATTTTACTTTTAAAAACAAAAGTATGAATTTCAGATTTAACCTTGATTTGCTTTATTACCTTTAACCTGGGAGGTGCGTATGACATGGCTACATGAAAGTAGGGAATATTACTGTATGTACTTCAAATGCATGTACATGACCTTAACTATATGCTTTCAAAAGCAGATCAATAAACAATAATCATATGTATGAAAGTGCTTTTCTGTTTTGTTTTTTTTAGGTCAGTTTTAGTTGCATTTGCACATAAATATGAAGAACGTACAGAACGTTTTTGGGACTCGTGTCGAACAAGGACCGGCATTGTTTGAGGAAAAGATGTGACAGTCGCATAAATGTGTTGGTGTTTTTCCAAAATATTTATTGTCTCACTGAGGGTACATTTATATGGAGGACTAAAAGTGCCAACATTAACACTCCTAAATCCAAGGCCTTTCAGAGTATTTGCAACACCCTGACATGTTCAAGTATTTTCAACTAACTGGAAATATTTATGCAAAAGTGTCACATGTGGTTTTGTTCTGAAAAGCCTAAAAAATTATATGAAAGCAAAGTTAATGTAATACAAACACATTTTATTTAAATAAAGAAATGCACCATTAAAGAATTAGTTAAATATGTAATTAATTCAATGAAATTGGAATTAAATGCATAAATGTGTTATTACTTGTTTCATTAATCCATTTAAACACCAAATGGCAAATGTTTTGCCTCAAATGAGTTGGTATTTCAATGAATTAATTACACATATTTATGACATATTTATTTATCTAATTTTGGAACTTTTAGTCCTCCATATGTATGTGTATATATATATATATATATATATATATATATGTATAGTCCTAGAAGAGGAAAGGTGATCACAACTGAAGGGGTTGACTTACCTGAAGGGAACATCACAGATGTGCAGGAAAGTTACAAATACCTAGGGATCCCACAGACAAATGGTAATCATGAGGAGGCAGCTGGGAAGTCAGCCACAGCCAAATACCTACAGAGGGTAAGACAGGTCCTGAAAAGTCAGCTGAACGGCAAAAATAAGATCCAGGCCATTAACACCTATGACCTGCCAGTAATCAGATACCCAGCTGGGATAATATCCTGGCCACTGGAAGAGATACAAGCCACTGATATCAAGACAAGGAAACTCCTTACCATGCATGGAGGGTTCCACCCCAAGTCCAGTGTCCTGAGGCTGTACACTAAGAGAAAGGAAGGGGGCCGAGGACTAGTAAGTGTCAGAACTACTGTCCAGGAGGAAACGGCGAACCTCCAGGAATACATCAAGAAAATGGCCCCCAATGACCAACTGCTAAGTGAATGCCTCAGGCAACAAAAGCCCAGTAAGGTCGAGGAACCAGAGGGGCTATCATGGAGGGACAAACCCTTGCATGGCGTGTACCATCGACAAATTGAGGAAGTGGCTGATATGGAAAAGACATACCAGTGGCTGGAAAAGGCTGGACTAAAGGACAGCACAGAGGCACTACTCATGGCTGCACAAGAACAAGCCCTGAACACCAGAGCAATAGAGGCCGGGGTCTACCACATCAGACAGGACCCCAGGTGTAGGCTGTGTAGAGAAGCCCCTGAAACAGTCCAGCACATCACAGCAGGGTGTAAGATGCTGGCAGGTAAGGCATACATGGAGAGGCATAACCAGGTAGAGGACATACTGTACAGGAACATCTGTAAAGAATATGGACTGGAGGTCAAGGGTCAAGATGGGAGACCCCCCAAAGGTGACAGAGAATAAACAGGCCAAGATCCTGTGGGACTTCCAGATCCAGACTGACAAGATGGTGATGGCCAATCAGCCTGACATAGTGGTGGTGGATAAACATGAGAAGACAGTGGTGGTGATAGATGTAGCAGTCCCCAGTGATAGCAACATCAGACAACATTAGCTGGAACAACATCAGAGATCTGTGTCCAAAAGAGTGCATTGCTAGGAACAGCTAAGATCCTGCACAGAACCCTCAGACTCTCAGGCCTCTGGTAGAGGACCCGAGTCTGAAGGAGACACCGCCCACTTGTTGTTTGAGGTTTCCTTACTAATGTGAATAATGTTTGTCAATTCATATTTCCCTAAAATACCAAATAATAGCCTGGGATATTATTTGTCTAAGTCACATATGAGACCAGGTGAGTATTTGGAACCAGCCGACACATGCGTACACCTGGCCTTTAAATGGAACTCAATGGTTAATTGGAACTCGGCTATTATTTGGTATCTTACAGTTAAACACATGGTTGAAGTTAACTGAACATATATAGACAACCAATCACGGTCACATTCACACCTATGGACAGTTTAGATTAACCAGTTAACCTGTTAACCAGTTAACCTATTAGTAAATGTGTTTGGATGGTGGGAGGAGCCAGAGAACCTGGAGAAAACCAACGCAGATACGAGGAGAACATGTAAACTCCACACAGAAAGGTCTGGTGTGGGAATAGAACCAACAACCTTCTGTCTGTGAGGCACCAGTGTTAACCGCTGCGCCGCCAGTGTTAACCGCTGCGCCGCCAGTGTTAACCGCTGCGCCGCCAGTGTTAACCGCTGCGGCGCCAGCGTTAACCGCTGCGGCGCCAGCGTTAACCGCTGCGGCGCCAGCGTTAACCGCTGCGGCGCCAGCGTTAACCGCTGCACCACCAGCGTTAACTACTGCACCACCAGCGTTAACCACTGTACCACCAGCGTTAACCACTGCACCACCAGCGTTAACCACTGCAGCACCAGCGTTAACCACTGCAGCACCAGCGTTAACCACTGCAGCACCAGCGTTAACCACTGCAGCACCAGCGTTAACCACTGCAGCACCAGCTGTAGTTAACGCTGTACCACCAGCGTTAACTACTGCACCACCAGCGTTAACCACTGCACCGCCAGCGTTAACTACTGTACCGCCAGCGTTAACCACTGCACCGCCAGCGTTAACTACTGCACCGCCAGCGTTAACTACTGCACCGCCAGCGTTAACCACTGCACCGCCAGCGTTAACCACTGCAGCACCAGCGTTAACCACTGCAGCACCAGCGTTAACCACTGCAGCACCAGTGTTAACCACTGCAGCACCAGTGTTAACCACTGCAGCACCAGTGTTAACCACTGCAGCACCAGTGTTAACCACTGTACCACCAGTGTTAACCACTGCAGCACCAGTGTTAACCACTGCAGCACCAGTGTTAACCACTGTACCACCAGTGTTAACCACTGCACCACCAGCGTTAACCACTGCACCACCAGCGTTAACCACTGCACCACCAGCGTTAACCACTGAACCACCAGCGTTAACCACTGCACCACCAGCGTTAACCACTGCACCGCCAGCGTTAACCACTGCACCGCCAGCGTTAACCACTGCAGCACCAGTGTTAACTACTGCATTAAGTGAAGATTAGATAAAAAAAAAAATCAAGATTCCCAGTCATTAAGCACAACCACAATTAATCCAGAAAACACAGTACCCTTTTGTGTCCCAAATGTCATGCCATGTCCTATTCAAATATTGGTGTGGACATGTCCATAACGCCCATACACAAGTTTACGCCCATGCAACAGGGGGCTTCTTTATCATTCTGGTGTAATTATGTTAGGGACATTTTCTTGGATAAAGTGTGACTTCTACCACATTTATTTGACTCCATTAATACAGTCAGATTTCCTTTTAGTTGCTTCATAGGTTTTAAAATCCAACCACTATTTACAGAGACTTAAAAAACATCTTGACGTAAACTGCACCTTTTGTTGGGATACACGTATTTGGGTCACGCTCTCATACAAACATATTGATCTAATCCAGGGGTGCCAAATTTATTTTAGTTCGGGGGCTACATTAAACCAAATTTAATCTGAACTGTACCACGAAAATAATAATAATAATAATGGTCAAATCCAACTTTTCCTCTAAAGAGAAAAAAAAAAGTCAAATTATGTGATAAAAATGTTGACATTTACCAACTATCCTTTAAAACAATATGAACTAACATAAATAAATTAACACTAAATGAAATGTTAAAAAGATCATGTCTTAGTTTATGCCAATTAAAGCGTACAGCGTTTCTACACTTCCCCAAACTATTGATACTATATCGATACTGTGTGACTGGATACTGACACCTGCTGGACATTAACAAACCCTACCGGTAACCATGGTGACAGACTCAACTCACACTGATTTCAACTCGTACAGTTTTTCCCAAACCTTTGGAGCCTCAACACACCTGATGACTTATGTCTTCACACTGACCTCGTTTATTAAATAATAGAATTTATGTCATTCTATTTTATATTTTCATTTACATTTAAAATCTCTGATATTTTAAGCAGTCAATAAAAAATAATGTGAGCATGTATCATAGTGATAATATATGTGAAGTGTAGTGAATGAAGATACTTGTGGACTGGGATTTTCTTCAAAACATGTTTTTCATTCAAAAAAAAGTTTTTCCAACGTGTTGATATAGAGTGTTTTTTTTTTATCTAACTTCTCCAGCTGCACTCAGAAAAACTTGACCATTTTCTACTTAAATAAATGATGGCAACAAAGTGGAAAAAAATATAAATTAATAGATTTTAAGTATTTCACCTTGGATTAAAACTATTGATTTTATTAAGTAACTTTAAACAATAAAATCCAAAACAATGAAATTATTAGTTGAATTATTTTGGATTTATTTCAGATTTTGCACATGTTGAGTAAATCCAAATCAATTTTAGGGGGAAATCTGTCCAATGTTTACTAGTTATCTGAAAAATATTAATTCAAATGTACTAAATATCTGCCAAAAACATTTAGTCTAAGGTGGAATTAATTCATATTCCCAAATATGTGGATATTGATTTATACTTTGGTGACTTTACTGATGACATTTAATTAATTTCTACTTAGTGATTTTTAACTGAGTAAAATGCAGTTGATAAATAAAATGTCCTTAACTCAACATAATATACCAATGTAGAGTTTAATAGAATTAACTTTATTAATTTAATCCAGCCACACTTTGTAGAGTGTGTAGCAAAATTTCTCTCATAAATTTCACTTGTAGAAAATCATCTGTATAGTTACACTTTGAATTCAGATTGATCAAGTGGAAACAGTTTTAATTTCCTTTTTTCATCCTGTTTCATTCAAATACTTTGGTTTCTGATACTTTGTTCTTTTTGTACATTAATGAACATACATATACATATATGTTAATGTTCCAGGTTACAGAATAATGGCTAATTTCCATCTGGTGTCCAAATAGGCTAAACATTTACAAAGTGAGAAAATAAAAGTACAGATATACCATTAATAAAACCATTGGTAAAGAGTGAAGAATGTACAAAACAGAAACAAGTCATAGACAGCAGACGTCTGCCAAGGCTTAATATGGAGTCATGTGACGTCAAAACATGAGCCGTAGGTGTTGACCTATCTGACGTCTGAAGGTTAGGGGTCGAAGGTTAGGGTTATAGGTGTTGACCTATCTGATGTCTGAAGGTTAGGGGTCAAAGGTTAGGGTTATAGGTGTTGACCCATCTGATGTCTGAAGGTTAGGGGTCAAAGGTTAGGGTTATAGGTGTTGACTCATATGTCTGAAGGTTAGGGGTCAAAGGTTAGGGTTATAGGTGTTGACTCATATGTCTGAAGGTTAGGGGTCAAAGGTTAGGGTTATAGGTGTTGAGCTATCTGATGTCTGAAGGTTAATAATACCTCAAACTTGTATAGCACTTTTTTAGACACTCAAAGACGCTTTACACAACATAAAAAATCATTGCATAAAAAAAAAAAAATAAAACACAAAAAATAAATAGATAGATAAATAAAAACTAATAGAAACTAAGCGAAAGCCAGTTTAAAGATATGCGTTTTAAGACGGGATTTGAATGTGGATAGAGTGACTGAATTCTTGATGAGTAGTGGGAGAGAGTTCCAAAGTTGAGGGGCGGTGGCCGCGAAGGCTCGGTCGCCCACGGTCTGATGCTTGGTGCGGACGGTTTGTATGAGGAGGTTTAAATTACCAGATGACGAGTGGGGCGGTGCTGTTGTAGGAGGTGTGAAAGGTAAGGAGGGGCCAGGTTATGAAGGTAAGGAGAAGTATGTTAAACTGAATACGGTAAAGAACAGGGAGACACTGAAACTGTTTGAGGATTGGGATGATATGTTCCCTAGAGCGGGTGTGAGTTAGAAGGTGGGCGGCAGAGTTCTGAATGTTCTGTAGTTTTTGCAGCTGTGTGGAAGGAAGGTCGAAGAGGAGGCTATTGCAGTAATCATCAAGTCTGGAGGTAATGAATGAATGAATGAATGAATGAATGAGTACTAGTACTTCTACTGTGGGTTAGGGAAGGACGAAGATCAACAATGTTGCAGAGGTGGAAAAAGGAAGTCTTGGTGACATGATTAATGTGGGCTTTATAGGAGAGGGTGGGGTCCATGATGATGCCTAAGTTACGAACAGAGGGGGAAGGAGTGACATGGTGATCATCGAGGAGGAGCGAAATGTTCTGGACAGGGGGAGGGAGAAGAGGTTTGGGCCCAATGATTAGGAGTTCTGTTTTATTTGTATTGAGTTTTAGAAATTATTGCTCATCCAAGATTGCATGGGGTCAAAAGTTAGGGTCATAGGTGTTGACCCATATGTCTGAAGGTTAGGGGTCAAAGGTTAAGGTTATAGGTGTTGACCCATCTGATGTTTGAAGGTTAGGGGTCAAAGGTTAGGGTCATAGGTGTTGACCCATATGTCTGAAGGTTAGGGGTCAAAGGTTAAGGTTATAGGTGTTGACCCATCTAATGTCTGAAGGTTAGGGGTCAAAGGTTAGGGTTATAAGTGTTGACCCATCTAATGTCTGAAGGTTAGGGGTCAAAGGTTAGGGTTATAAGTGTTGACCCATCTGATGTCTGAAGGTGAATGTAAAAAAACCCCACCAGATTCTATCTTGTCTGAATCCTGAGAACGACAAAAGCACTTCGTTAAGGACGGATCTTGATTAAATTTACAGGGTAGGTTGGCAATGGGGAGATGTGGAAATTATTAGATTTATGTGGTGATGGGGGGGGGGTGTCCACAAGGAACAAATTAATACATTTCAAAGTGATCCAGAATCTCTTCCGGATAACCACCAAAATCCAATCACTTCCAGATCTCATTACCAACGTACCCTGTACATTTAAACAGGATCTGTCCTTGACAGAGTGCTTTTGTAGTTTTAAGTGGTTTAAAATATTAGGACTAGAAATGAGAAAAGTAAACCTGTCCCCCACCCCCTCCCCATAAAACCCCTAAATAAGCTTCAAGCACCAAGTGATAGTCGTTAAGACCTTCAAAGGGAACATAAGTGTTTGCATTTATCTTTAGAACAAGGATCCAGCCTGCAGTAACATTTACATTTCTGTAATTTATTCAAAAAACAAGTAAAAGCCAAACATAAAAAATAAATAAAAAGCTTTGGAGGATGGCGTAAAACTGCAGTCCTCACAGTCGTCCTCGGCGGTCGGCAGTCCTCACAGTCGTCCTCGGTGGTCCTCGCAGTCGTCCTCGGCCGTCGGCAGTCCTCACAGTCGTCCTCGGCCGTCGGCAGTCCTCACAGTCGTCCTCGGCCGTCGGCAGTCCTCACAGTCGTCCTCGGCAGTCCTCACAGTCGTCCTCAGCGGTCGGCAGTCTTCACAGTTCTCCTTAGAGTTCGTGTGGTTGCTCCCCTTCGTGGAGAAGTGACGGCCTCCTTGAGGTTGGCCAGGAGGCTTTTCTTGGTCTTCAACAGCACGGGGGACTTGGGGGTCAGTTTTTCCACATCTGCCTTCAGTGAGGCAATTTCTTTGTCTTTTTCAATGTTCTGTCGGAGCAGGTCATCCATAGATTTGGCCTGGAGACGAAAACAAAGACTCTTCATGTTGGTAAGTGACAGAGTGCCTCTTTAGCATCTGATAATGTAACAACTTGCATTATGAGCTCAGAGATATATATACACACACACACACACACACACACACACACACACATGTATATATATCTATAATATATATATACACAAAAAAGCTGTGTGTGTGTGTAAAGGTTATTTGATTTAGTTTTGCAAAAAAGTTGCATCATCACCATTTACTGCACAGAATGTGATTGGACACATGGTCTCTGAACGGTACTTTATTGACTATATATTTTGGAAGAAATCTTTTTAATCCCATTATGAGTACATTAGGAGTTGATATATGGCTGAGCCCATAATGTAAATATTACATTATACACTCATGTATAACATTAAAGGTATTACATTATGAGCTCTTATGAGTTGCTACTGCTTTAGCATCTCAGAAGTCAAACTAAGGAGTGAATCCTTTTGGCACCTGTTGATCAGTTTTGGTCTGCAGAGCCTCCACATCAGCCGATTTCTCCAGGAAACCATCTCTGACCTTCTGAAGGGTGTCATTAAGACCCAGGAGCCTTTTCTCTAGAGACACAATTAACTGGAAAAACAAACATTTTATATAGAACTGAAAAACCAGTGTCATAAACCACAACCATAACTGAGAACACTGTGAACCGGGGGGGGGGGGGGGGCAGCCCTTTTAAAACCCAGCGTTTTAAAAGGGCTGCTGTATCTCTGTATCAGTGTAACTTGGACCACAGCATGTGACAGACTAGTCACCGACACCATGGAACTGTGTTCACTTGTAGAAAATGGCCAAGATATGTTCCCATAGGCGTCATTTTCGCCGGGGGACGCTGGGGACATGCCCCCCCCACTTTTAAAATGTTTATCAATTCATTACTTCTCAGAAAAAATGGTAGTCAGGAAAAAAAACACCCTAGATTTGGAGTTGAATTGTCTCTTCTGAAATGTACAGTATTGATGATTATATGGGGACATCTAGTGTTGTATCTGCAGGTTGCAAACATTCAAAATGTGAAAACACAAATAGGTTTAATTTGTCACAACGGGCCACTGTACAAAAATGTCGGACAGTGTACACACAAGAAATACAGAAGAACGGTGCGCTTGGAGGATTAGCAAAGGCTAACGCAAGAATGATATGTTAGCTTGAATAATAGAATGCACTATGTCAGTGGTCTCCAACCTTTTTATTACCGCGGACCGGTCAGAGTTTCACAATTTTACCATGGACAGGGGGGGTGGGGGGGGTCCATAGTTCAAGTCCAACTCCTGGTATTGTCTGTTAAAATCTTTCCTTTTCTCTACAGTTGGAGGCTCTTCTTCTGTCTCTTCAGTTTCCTTTTCCTCTTCGAAAAGAAACTTTCCAAAGACATCTGTTTTTTTACTTATTTTGCTAACATGTGGGTTACATTTTTGGCATTCAAGTGACAGAAGCGGGGTTTCCATTAGTTTTTCGCAAAACAATATCAATATTCCTCAAACTTCGACAAAGTATATATTTGTGCTTTGACGGTTGTTCTAGGCAGGGGTGCCGTAACTCTAGTGAAATATCATCCCACAACATTTCACTGCTGTCACCTTCGAGGCTTCAAATCACTTGACCGGAATATCACCCTGATATTATCATGAATTAATCGGCTAATTCTCTCATCACTAAAAGTCACTGGCGAACTCTTTGAAGACCCTAACATAAAACAAAGCACCTGTCTCACATTATAAGGGTCTGTACATGTGGTCCCTACGTTGTCAGACCAAAATATTATGTGGAAATAGACTCTGCACTTAAATTATAAACCGTCAATGGTTGTCATGGTTACAGTGACTGTGGCTGTCATTTTCACTCCAAGAGAATCAGTCATGTGACTATGTAGTCACATCATGTGACGTATGTTGTGGAAAAAGGGTTTCCATTGCGCTTTTACGATATATTACAATACCGAAACGTCTGAAAAACAACCTCATGAAAGCGTGAAAATGTTATTTTTCAATTTTTTAAAGTTTTTTTTTTCGAAATTCAGGTGTTTCCATTACCAGTTTTCCATGAAATGGAAAAGCTAATGATGTAACCAACAGAATCCGGTCGTTTTTCAAAATAAAAGATTGTTCAGACTCTGATAATAAATAAAGGAGAAATGATTAAGTAATTATTAGTCGGCCGGTGGCTCGGTACCAATTGATCCACGGACCGGTACTGGTCCACGGCCCAGGGGTTGGGGACCCCTGCCTTACGTCATACATATACATGCGTAGTCGTACCCAGCACTTTTCAGACCATACACAAGTTTGTTTATTGTCCCCAGCACTTAAAAAAAAAAATAAATCAAAAAATCAAACTGACACCCTTGTATGTTCCCGTAAAGATTTCTAGAGAATGTAATGCATTTCTACAGTAAATTAGTATTCAGAGAAGGTTTAATCTCACCCCTATTTTGTGCCAATGTCAAGTTTCTACGACAATCCATTTCTAATTAGAGCAAATTTGATTTTGACCCGTTAAATGAGACCTTGAGCAATATTTAAAATTTCATTATATGTATATATGTGGTGTGTGTAATATGATAATAAATCCAGTATTAAGTTACAGTGTGATATGTCCATGACACACAGTGTTACAGAAGTTAATTTCACCACATGTCACCTTTGACCTCCAGAGATCTCAAAAACAATTGGTCGTAGGTGATAACACTAAATATGAGAATTGGATAAATCTTCATTCCGCATCATTTGGTACCAATCTGAAAGTTCTGTGACCCTCTGTTCTGGAGTTATAACTGATAACCTTTTAGTTAGTGACCTTTGCTCAATTGAATCATTGCATCTGATGTGCATTAGCTACATGCATGTCCATGTAATTTGAGTTGTTACAATAACCTCTAACCAACACTGACTCATTAACAAAAGCTTGTTACCTCTTGTTTATCTTCACACATTCGCTCTATGGCACATTTTTCTTTGAACAGACGATTGCATCGATCATCTCCTGCAAAGACAACAGGTTTTAACCAAACATTTATAAATCCCACACATGGAGAGACAAACAGAAGTGTACGAACCTGAAGAAGAGCGCATGTCTTTGGAGGGTTGAGTCTGACATGACTGATCCACTGTAAGAACTTTGGCCACTCCTCCACCTCCTCTTCCTCTAACTTTTAACATCTCCAACTCTGTCAACCTACATTTCAGAACCTACACAGAAGTCAAAGACTTTGTTGAAACCTCATAGTTTACTACTTGTACTAACTTTTTGCGTGTCTTGTCACATGTGAAAAGTCCCCGGATGTATACCTGAGTCAACAGAAGTGTTGAGTATACATCGTGAATTTCCTACTCATACCGACATTACCCAAGATGCAACACCACGTCCGATAATCACTGTCCGTAGTCTCCGTCTCCTAGGCGACACGACCCTCCACTGGGCCTTCCCAGTGGAGGGACCATCATGACCAATTAAATCCCATAAATGGGACCAGTGTAAACGCTGGTGTCACCTTACAATCTTTAACTGGAATAGCACCGCCTGTTAATTTCTGTCCCTGTCCGTCCTGTCCAGTCTTTGTTTCCCCCACACATCACTGAGGTGTAGCACTGCCCTCCCTGGCTTATAATAGAGAGTTCTAATAAGGGATGTCTGCTCAGCTTTCAGGGAGGACCGCTGATGGTCACACACATGCACTAAATACTAAAATATTTGGCTGCAAGACTAAAATATGCATTGATCTCAAACAATGTTGACTCCCCCTCTGTGGAGTTAAACCATGACAACAAATGCAGACAAAAAAAGGAAAAGAAAAATGTTAGTAGTTTGTGTAGATTTTCTTATTATTACAAAGTAAAAGCTCAGATCTTTTGTGTGTTTTTTCGTATAAGGGAAAGCGCCGTATTATTTTTATTCACAATGGCTAGCAAGTTTTTCGCCAAATTCCTCCAAACAAAATCTTAAATAGACAGCATTGAGACAAGTGAACGCCACATTAAAAAAACCGATATGTGTTCAAAGAGTTTAGAGCTCAAGTGAAATCAGCTTCATTATGTTTATTTTTGCTCAGATAGGAGCGCAATGCATTGTGGGTTATTTCATATGCTAGAGTGTAAAAGAGGGGTCTCAAACTCATTACTTGTAGGGGTCACATTCAACCCAATTTGATGTCAAGTGGGCTGGACCAATGAAATAATGGCATAACCTAGAAAAAAAAAATTACAATTCCAAATGTTTTACAAACACCATTACCTTATGAAAATACAGACTTAAAAAAAACCAAGACAGGTGAGAGTAAAAATTGAATATCTAAAGAAAAATACATGCAATTCTAACAATATTATGCCTCAATTTATCATTTACTCCCATACATTATGGAGCAGATCTACTACAAAGACACTAAATTGTTACGGTACCCCCTGCTGGCCCACTTTGCACAGTGTCCGATCACTGAGCAGGCAGGACAGTAGGAATAGGCCTGGCAGACCTACGCAGCGCCCTTCGTAAGAAGCTGTTGTGACTCTCCAGCGGGCAGAGTGGCACAGGAGGAAGGCTAAAAAGAGCTAGGAAACGTGTTGCTTTCATTGCTAATCCTTTTGGATTCACCAGACAGCTCTTAGGCCAGAAACGCAGTGGCCAGCTGGTGTGCTCAAAAGATGAGATTGATGCCTACCTCCACAACACCTACAGTGATGCAGCCCGGGACAAGGACTTAGGTGAATGCAGAAACCTGATCAAGCCTCCTGTACCAACCACCTGATTCAGCATTCATGTACCCAGCTGGAAGGACACCCAAACTGTTGTCAAGGCAGCCAGAACAAGCTCAGCACCTGGACACAATGACGTACCATACCTGGTGTACAAGAAGTGCTCCAAGCTGTTGCAGCGGCTGTAGCGGATCCTGAGGGTGATCTGGAGGAGGGGGAAGGTTGCCCAGCAATGGAGATCTGCAGAAGGGGTATGGGTTCCAAAGGAAGAGAAGTCAACGACCATCGAGTAGTTCAGGACCATCTCACTGCTTAATGTCAAGGGAAAGATATTCTTCAGGATCCTCTCCAGTCAGCTGTCAGACTAACTCCTAAAAAACCAGTACATCGACACCTCAGTGCAGAGGGGGGGGGGGATTCCAGGGGTTCCAGGATACCTATAACACCGAGTGGTGACACAGCTGATCAGAGAGGCTGGCGAGGGGAAAGGAGACCTGGCGGTACTATGGCTGGACCACCAGTGTATGGCTCTATACCTCACAAGCTGGTGGAGGAGGCACTGGTGAGGCATCATGTACCGAGCAACATCATAACCCTTATCACAGATTATTACAGCAGCTTCGACCTGAGGTTTACATCCGGCACAGTGACATCTGAATGGCACCGACTGGAGAAAGGAATCATCACGGGTTGTACCATCTCAGTGAGATGCTCTGGCCATGAACATGTTGGCCAAATCTGCTGAGCCTGAATGCAGAGGCTCCAAAACCAAGTCCGGAATCCACCAGCCTCCCATCAGAGCATTCATGGATGCCTTGACGGTAACGGTGTCAGCCCCCGGATGCAGTTGGATCCTCCAAGGCTTGGAGAGGCTTACCACCTGGGCACGGAGGTGCTTCAAACCAGAAAAATCAAGGTCCTTTGTTCTAAAGAGAGGGAAGGTGACTAACTGGTTCCACTTCCTGCTAGGCGGGTCGTGCATTCCCGTCAATCACTGAAAAACCAGTGAAGAGTCTTGGGATGACCCACAACTGTTCCCTGAAGGATGCCGCCTCCATAAGGGTAACCTACAAACAACTGGAGAGGTGGCTGACTACAGTCGACAAGGGAAGGTCAAGACGTGGCTATACCAGCACGGAATCCTACCAAGGATATTGTAGCCGCTGCTGAGATATGAATTTCCAATTACCACAGTGGAGGAACTGGAGAGGAAAATCAGCAGCTACTTGCAATGCTGGTTGAGCCTACCTCGAAGCTTGAGCAGCATCGCCCTCTATGGCAACAATAACAAACTGACTCCCCCAATTAACAGCTTGACTGAGGAGTTCATGCTAGAGCAAGAGAGGTACTGCAGTATCGGGAGTCCAAGGACCTGAAAATATCTCAAGCAGGCATCGAGGTGAGGACAGGCAGAAAGTGGAGGGTAAAGGAGGCTGTGGACTGGGCAGAATCATGGCTCCGTCACAGACAACTCGTAGGAGTGGGGGCAGTTGGCCGTGCTGGGCTACAGCAAGCTCAAGGGCAAGGAAAGGCGGGACCTAAACCAACGCGAGGTGAGGGTTGGGGTCGAGGAGCAGCATGCAATCCAGGCGGTGGAGCTGAGACAGCAGGGGGCATGGACTAGATGGGAAGAAACCACAGACGGGAAAATCATGTGGGCAGAATTTTAGAGGGCTAAACCCTACCACATTAAATTCCTTATTCATTCAGTCTATGATGTCCTGACCAGCCCCTCGAACCTCTTCAGTTGGGGCAAGGTTGAAACACCAGCATGTCCCTTGTGTCAAGGTAGAGGAAATCTGGAGCACATCCTCAGCAGCTGTCTCAAAGCACTTGGAGATGGTTGCTACCACTGGTGCCATGACCAGGTGCTGAAGGCAGTTGCTGAATACATCAGCAGCGCGATTGATCACAAGCGCTTGCAACCATCAAGGTGAGGAATCCCCTTTGTGCGAGCTGGAGAACATCCACCCTCCCTACCGAAAGCCCAAACAGGCCTCCGAGGAACAGCAAAGGACTGGGAGCTGAGGGTGGATCTGGGGAAAACTAAAGTTCCCAGGAAACGTTGAAACCAGCCCAAGACCAGACATGTCTTATTGTCAGAGTCATCCAAGCAGGTCATCTTGCTGGAGCTAACGGTGCCCTGGGAAGAGAGAATGGAGGCCAGTGAGAGGAAGAGGGCAAAATATATGGAGCTGGTTGTAGAGTGCCGCAGGCTGGGGTGGCGTGCTCAGTGCATGCCCATTGAAGTCGGGGAAAGGGGCTTTGCAGGGAAGTCACTCTGTAAGGCAGGGTTCCCCAATTAGATTTCACGAAGGGCCAAATTCTGACCGAGGGCCACAGCACCTGTGGGGCACACGGCAGCAGGGAGGGGGACGCCACAACAGCCCCACTCTAGTGACAGTACAGATAATGTTGAATCTGCACTTATAGTGAATTATAACATTATTAGTTGTGCCTGGGATTCAGGAATACTACTTGTCAGGGTCACACAAAGACAAATTGCACTCTGGAAACAAAAGTTGAGAACCAACCATTTAGTCAAAATAAATTTTGTTCTCACAGTCTGCTCTTAAAGTTGACACATTTATAACAGCAGCTAGTTAACTCAAAATAAAATTTAAAAAATATACTTTGCTAGTCTGCTAGAACAACTCAACAGTAATACAACTGTAACAGCCAGGTGGACATACTTAAATAAATACTAATTTTTATATATATATATATATATATATATAGATAGATATAGATATATATATATAGATAGATATAGATATATATATATAGATAGATATAGATATATAGATAGATATAGATAGATATAGATATAGATATATATATATATATATAGATATATATATATAGATATATATATATAGATATATATATATAGATATATATATATAGATATATATATATATATATATAGATATAGATATATATATATATATATATATAGATATAGATATAGATATATATATATATATATATATATATATATATATATATATATATATATATATATATATATATATATATATATATATATATATATATATATATATATATATATATATATATATATATATATATATATATATATATATAAAGAACATCATAAACAACATCTCTGCTCTGATCTTTCCTTTTGGACAAAATTTAAATAGTTACATTTTTTCCATTTTATTAACCTTTTGGGCAGTGGTTCTCAAACTTTGTCAGTGGTGAAATCATTAAATAAAAAGTCAAAATTATGAGATAAAAACTTACTAAAATACATTTCTAAGGGGGAACGTCACCGACAACCACTACAACAGGGGTCTCCAAACTGTTCCACACAGGGTCAGTTGTGTGTGACCGTCTGCAGTAGTGATGCGCGGTTAGGGGGTTTTACAGAAACCCGCCCCGCCCAAACCCAAGACGTGGCTCGGCCCGCCCCGCCCAATCCGCATGATGTCACGTATCGATAAACCCAACCCGCCCGCTATCAACCCGCGATCTTAAATTTATCTTTAAACTCACATAGTACATTCGCAGCATCTTTACCTTGTGCTTCTAATGTTAAAAGTCATGAAGCATCATTTTTGCCTCCTTTCTAACATCTAAATATGCACTCCAGCACATAAAATAGACTCCACCCACATCATCACTCTATAAACCCAACACATACGTTTCCGTACAACCTTCGCATCGCCTGTTTTAATCTTCTCCCTGATCAAGTCCCACATTTTCACTCTTATCTCTGAGTGTTCAGGGAGATTTGGCGCTAATAACAAAAAGTTGGGATAAAAAAGCATTCAAAACAGGAACTGACGGGCTTGCACATGCGCGAGCTGAGCACACACACACCTCAGCAGGTATTGATCGTCCCTGACCCGCCCGCATCCGCAATATGTATTAATACTGCGACCCACCCCGCCCGACTCGCGGGTCATAGGAGAATTAAGTGTACGAGCAATTGGAAGGAGAGGAGAGACGAGGATGCTACTGTAGGTTAGCGGGGCTCCTTTCCGTTTCATAACACGGCTGTGGAGACTGCTCCATGCACGCACACACAGTCTCATCTTCCTCTCTTTCCTCCCTCATCGGTCTTAACATGGTCTGTAAAGATATGAAGGCAACCCTTTCCTGTTGATGGCAATGCAAAGGATGTGAAAATAACGTGGATGTTACCAATTCATTCTGACTGGAGCGTGCCGCCTCTCGTGGAATGAAACTGCCGATGTCAATTGAGTTGTCTTTCATCATCATATTTTTTATATGTCGTTGATTATTCTTACTGAGGTTATTTTAAGTTGAAATATTGTATACCTTCAGTCTATCCATATTGTGCCATTTTTGGGAATGTCGTATGGAAAAATGCGGGTATTGCTCGTCCCTGACCCGCCCCACCCGCAATATATATTAAATACTGCGACCCAACCCGCCCGACGCGCGCATCACTAGTCTGCAGGTTTTGGTTCCAACCAACAGTTCACAGTTTGACCAGTCGACTCTGAGGACAGAGATCAGTTGATTAACCGATTCAAGTTTTTTGTGCTCATGCAGGTTGGAACAAAAACCTGCAGCCACACTGACCCTGTGTGGAACAGTTTGGAGACGCCTGCACTAATGATACAAACACAAAGAGTTAATTCATCTAATTTGAACCAAGTTGTAAATTCTGTTTTTAAGATGGTGAAGGACTAATGTTTTAGTTTTAATACTTTAGTTCAATTTAGGGTCAGTAAGAAAAGTTAAATAAATCTGTTTTATGTTCCAATAGTCCCTGTGAGGTGGAAAAAAACTTTTTATTGTTGTTTTTGTAGTGTGATCAACCAAGGGTTAATAACGGTAGATGAATGCACCTCTACTTTCTCTAGTTCAGCAGTGAACTTATCCAGTGGGACATAGTCGTCCTCCAGGTTCCTCATGGCGCTCTGGTAGGCGTGTTCTTTGATGGCGTCCTTGTACATCTCAAACGTGTTCTCCAACTTCTCCTGGTACGTTTCCTTCAGCTCCTCAATTTCTTGACTGAAAATGAAAAGTAAACTCTAAACTGAAGTCAGTTATATGTGTTTTTTCATTATTTATTTCAAACATGCAAAGAAATAAAATTTTTTAAAAAAGGCAAAAAATAAGACAAAAAAACCCAAAACATTTAAATCAACAGAATCCATCTTCATGTCTGGACTTTTCATGATCAAAAAGGAGCAGAAAGTATTCTGAACTTATTCAATCCTACTCAGTAAATGTCCCAGTGTTAAAATACAGTGTCAAAGTATTTAAATTCTTTCAGTTATTTTAACAGAGTGTAAAATGGAACCAGAGAAAACAACTGGAGTTAACAGAGGCTTTACACTGTGTCACATATTCAGTGTTAAACTGATTATGTCAGAGTTAATTCAACATAAGAGTTAAAAAATAACTCTGAAAAGCCCCGCCCACCAACTTCTGTGCTCCAACAGAGGGAGACGTTAGACTTTGAAAAACTGCGTTAAGTTTTTCTAAAAAAAAAAAAAAAAAAAGGAAAGATTTGTTTTTTAGTTTTTCTATTTTTACCAGAGTATTTTTTCACACAAGTAGCTGTACATCAAAATAAAAATGGAAGAAGAAGACTATGGTGGATGAAGATGTAGTTCATTAATTTAACAGATTAGTGTGAAATGGTTTGTTTCCCTTCGTCTTTTTAAACACTTCACCATCATCTGCTAAAATAGAATCAGCACCAACATTAGCTCATTACCTCTGCTGCTCCTTTACACGTCAAGTTATTAAATTAAGAAAATTCAACTTCATCTTTATCCACCATTTTCTTCCATTTTATTTTGGTGAACCCGTTTTATTTTGGTGAACCTCCATTTTGTCGTGGAGTGAATTTGCAGTGTTTCTTTCTTGCAGTTTTTGGAGTTTGTGTGTTTTGGTATTTGCAGTATTTTTTGGGGGTTTGTACGTTATTGCAGTATTTTATTCTTGCAGGACACGTGTTACATCTGTTTTAGGAGTTTGTGTTTGTGCGTGTGTCTTGTGTTTGCAGCGTTTCGTCGATGTAGTGCGTTCGCCACCGTACCTTTGCAATTTATTTATTTTGAGTAGGAAAAAATATTAAGCTTATTATGTAGAAGAAACTAGTGGCAGAACAAATCTATTAAATGAAAATAAAAGCCACTTCCCTGAACACCAACAGGAGTGTGAAGGACAAAACTAATGTGTGACTGTGCTTTGGGTTTAATCACTTTAGTTTCCTTCAGGATAAACAGTTACCTGCTTAAAAGTCCTAATGTAATAATCACACTGACATTCCAACATTTAAGGCTTTATGACAAACCTGCGCAGTTCCTCACTCTCCATGAGTTGCTGTAGCATGGCGTCTCCCATTTCTTTGCGGATCTCCATTTCCTGGACAAGGTTTCTTCGTCTCTCAGCCAGTAGTTTTGTCCTCAGACTCTCAATCATACCGACAAGGTCCTGACAAGTCAATGAAACAACAATGACATCATTATTTGATTTGAATGATTATTTCGAACATGTGCAAAGTGCAACAATAATCAATACAGCAATAATAATAATAATAATAACAATGACATGTCTGAAAAGGAGTAGGATGAAGCATAAGCTTATTTAATTCTACCCCTTCTTCACTTCCACAATAACCTAAATTCATCTTGTAGCAATATAGTGCATAGTACAAAAATGATGATAAACAAAATAATAACAATACCAATAATCAATAACTGAAGTACTAAACATAGACATATATACAAAAAACAACAAAAAAACAAAAATTATGGATCCATACAGAAGTATTTAGGACGTTATGTTTTTGTTTGTTCTACTTCTAATCAAAGTTTTTTTACAGTGAAACACTAAACTATTAAAATCAAACTCCCATCCAGTACAGTGTCCCATACCTGATCTGTACTTTATTTCACTAGTTATTATAGATCCTTCTGCTTTTCCATTCAGTGTCATTTGTGTGTGACCGTCTTTTCACCTACATGTCTCCCTTGGGACATTAAAGTTCTATCCAGGTCTGTTCAGTGTGATGATACTTGTGCTTATTCTTGTCTGTTTTGTTCAAGGTTTGTTTTTTTTATTAAAGTAGCAAATATTCAGGTTTTACTCATTTTGATGCTTATGGTCCATTTTTCCTTATTTTTCGTTTCTTGTTCATTCTCCATATCTCAGAGCCATACAGTAAAACTGACTTGACGTTGAAGATACACACTTTGGTGTCTATGCGGATTTCCCTAGAGACCCATATGTTCTTCAGCATGACAAAAGCTGCTGTTGCCTTGCCAATCTAGCCTAGGATCTAGACTGTCCCCAGTGGCCGCAAATGGTATTTGCTACGGGGAGAGTCCAGAAAGTCTAGGCAAATTTGTGGGCGGGATAACCGCTGTCTGTCAAATTTTCTCTTTACACAACGCCACTGGATGGGTAACCAGTCAGAGCG
>CM035802.1:3510590-3533090 GCA_020466265.1 Siphamia tubifer | reverse complement strand
TTTGACATTCAACCACAACTGTACGTACACACACACACACACACACACACTTACTCTGAGATGCTTCTAAAGGTAGAACTGTCCGTCTTCAGCAGCTTCATGGTAAATATACTGTGGCTGCAAGAAACGCTGGTGTGAGTTTGAACACTAAATACGAACAGATGATGATGATGATGATGATGGTTTACCTTCTGCTGGAGGACTGGTTCATCTTGGTGGCTGCTGCACTTCTGTTTCTGTTTCCATATTGAAGGATCTTACAGGCTTCACTCAAGCTGTGGACGTTGATCCATCTGAGATCTAAACCAAATAAAGGCAATCGTAAAGTTGTTAGATGTGAATTCACCTTTTTGCTCCAGGTTCATTTTTGTGCTTCAGGAAAACCCTCCAGTCACCTTTAACATAAGCATTTCCAGCACCGTCATCACAGACCCGTAGAGAAGCTCTCTTCTTAAAGGCTGAGCAGGGGGACAGTTGGAGCAGGTCATACACACACTCGTTGTAGATCTCAAAAAAGGCGACCCATAAGGCAAACTCTGGAGGATGTCCCGACACTTAGAGGACATGAGGACATAAGGACATGTCACTTCCTTTTCTGGATAAATGGACCTTTTTAAACCCAGTGTGTTGAGAACAACCTGATTCAGTGTCAGATGAAGGAGACGATGAAGATGAACCCGTGGTCCAACTGTGAATGAAGTCTGACCTGGAAGTGAACCTGAGCGGATCACACTCCTGAACAAGAAAATGGCTCATTTTAAAAACCAGGTTTATATAAACACATTTAAAATGTGCTAAATACCTGGAGTCTTTAGACCAGGGGTGCCAAACCTTTTTATTTCATCGTTTAGAAATGGTCAAATGTGATCATGTGCAGATTCCAGGGGCAGGTGGACCATTTTTAAACAGTAACGTTACATAGAAATGCACTGTTCTGGAACATTTAAAACAATATAATTGCCTAAAACAGCAATGGAACCAAATCCAAGACACTGATGTGAACAAATTAAACTAGTCCTGCCTTTGTCTTCTTCTGGAATCAGTAACAGAACATGGATCCGGATCCTCCAGTTTGTTCTGATTAAACAGAATTTATGTGAGGAATCAAATATTCAATGCAAAGTCTGTTCACATTTAAGATTAAAACATGACTCTTGATTTGTCTTCATTCAAACAGTAATATTTTATGTTAAACATACAGATGCATAACGTGTTTAGATGGAGAACAGTGATGCACAGGTTAATGTATGAACAACTCACAAAAGTTTTGTTTTTTGTTTTTTTTAAACTTGCCTGCAAGAAATCTATTTGAAAACGACACCGACCCGTATTTCTAAAAAGTAGTCAATGGTTTTTATGACCATCACATGACCTTACTCACATACATCTATCTCTATATAGAGAGATAGATCCATGTATATTCAAAGCTACAAGAATCTACTAATCATAAAGTGTAGAAAACAACCCCAGCCAGTGACCCCCCCCCCCATCATTCATGCCTGCTCCCCCCTCACTGGCCTGGTCAGCTCAATGTCCTCGGACATGATGCTAACCCTCTGTGTGTTCACTGCACACATAACCTATCTTTAGGTCATAACCTCTAGAACCTATCTTTCATACCAAGTCTGTTCATGACTAGTCACCTGGTGCCCCCCCCGAGGGGAGTGGTGGCTCTCCTGACAGTGTCTGTGTGGGGGCCATGGAGGACAGGATCTGCAGTTTCTCGCCTGTGCCGACCTGTGACCCCGGACCCCCGCCCCGGCCTGTCTGGACCAGCCCCCCCCCCTTCATTTATACATGGATGTTCATCTATAGTCTGTCCGTCCATGGGAGCGGATCTGGACCCTCCCCCTGTCTCAGGACAGGGGGAGGGTCTCAGGACAGGGGATGCTTGGGACTTTTCATGTATCTCTGTAGTTGATTGTGTTTTTGTAAAGTCCTCTGAGACGACTTTGTTGTGATTTAGGGCTTTATAAATAAAAGTGAATTGAAAATTGAATTGAAGTTGCTGTTCTCCAAAAGTCCAACCACATGTCTCGCTTCGTCGATTCTCAGAAAAGTTAAATACGAGGAGGTTTTTAATGTTCCTACCTCTTTAAACGCAGCAAAAAGCGCAGCCTTGAGGCTCTTCTCCTGCTTGACCTGGTCCACATCCAGATACTGGACGTCATTTCTCAGATGTGGTTTCAGGTCCATCCCTTCGTACTGGTGGCCTTCGATGTGCTGAAAGGTGGAGTCCAGAACACGCAGCAGAACCCCCGGGTCTTTGGGCGTTCCTAGAACAGATAGTCAGTACAATGACACGATCATTCTAAATTATTGTCTTTATTTTACTGCACTATTAATCTTCCTGAGCCAAAGGGAGGGCACGTTCCTGCCTTTAATTACCCTGACCCCAAAAGGGACAGGGCTATTGTTTGAAACTACGAGATTGATTTTCATGACATTTTCTGAAAAGGTGCAAGTTGGTCCACAGTAGATCCCATTTACACATTAATAAATGCACATAGGGTTCAGCGTGTTTGCCCAAGGACACTTCAACATTTGGGCAGATTGAGCCAGGATTCGAACCGCCGACCCTTTGGTCGAGCTGCTCTACCCCAGTGAGCCACACCCACCCTTTAATGGGAACAAAACACTAATGAGTGGTGCCCGGTACAGCAAACCCCACCCCCTCACACATATTTGACCTGATTTGCGAATTGACCTTTGACCTACGTTCACCAAAATTTTATGGGATCTACTCTGGACCACCTCACCCCTGTACTGAAAATTTAATGGAAATCAGTCCCGTAGTTTTTGCATAAAGCTGCTGACAGACAGACAGACAGACTCAAAGGGGGGGGGCTGTGTTTGTGTCTGAAGGTTTACAGTGGCAGCATCACAAGGCTCTGCTCTTTGACAGAATGGTGTAAATGACTGTACTAGTAGAAAAACAAACCTTTGGCTCATGTTGACACCATTAAGGAACTTTTGTCAGTTTCTTTACGTGAATGACAAATAAAAATATCTGTATCTCAATATTGTACATGCATATCACACTAGGGGTGAGACGAGATCAATACGAGATTTTAATAAAACTAAATTACATATTCTATGAATCGACAGACTCCAATAGAATACATTTATTTAAGTGAGTTACACACGCGTTTTATAACTCTGTAAGAGTTCACTTTTAATTAACGTCTTTCTCCACAAACTAAAAATAAAATAAATAAAATATTTCTCCTTTTTTTCCAAATCAAACCTGGTGCTTGACTGTGGAAGTTGAGGTGTGAATGAGTAACTCCGCCCCCTCCAGGTGCATTTCCTGCGGCGGTGCGCCGTGACCAGCTCCAGTCTTTACAGAACCCTCCGCCAGGACTTCTTCACTTCCTGGACTCGCTGCGCCTTCTCCCCCAGCGCACCAACCGCATCCCCAGGGCAGGGACCGGCCCACGTATAACAGGTACCAGGGGTCAGCTGCGATGTGGGCCACCCACAGACCCATCTGGACCCACAGGAGTCTAATGCACGACTCAGAGGGTCTCCCACAAACCACGCTGCTAAGGTGGGATCCGGGCCTCACAGGGCCCAGAGGCACGTGGGCAGTAAAATCTGCGGATCCTAATGGTACGGCCACACCCAACGCGAATTTTCACAGTCACGCATCGAGATTACATACAAAGTCGATGGAGAGACTCATTTGGACAATGCGGTGCATTTGAGGAGTTTCTCTGGTGTGTGGGAGCATCCGGGTATCTTGCCGCATAAACGCTGATTCTGAGCCATGGTTGAGGACAGGCTGAAATGGCGAGACAGATTTTGTTTATCCAGAGTCCAGACTTTGGTGTTGCGCGTTTGGAGTTGCCACGAATTGTACGATGTTTTGTGTTCAGAGTGGCTGCGAATTATCTAGCGCTCAAACTCGGGTGTTTAGGCGGCTGTATGAAAATTTGCGTTTGGTGTGGCCCTAGCATAGCAAACCTGATGTCCAAAACCAGAGGGGGGGTGGGGGGGGGGGGGGGGTTCACCACCATAATACTAGTATTTACCAAGGTCTTTTCTGACTGCTAGCTGGATGACAAATCTCACAAGACAGAATTTTAACACGATGAAAAATCTCACCAAATTCCATCTCGTCACACCCCTCCCCAGGTCACATTTTGCCGGTACGGTGCCACCCTAATCCTCACCTTGGATGGTGTAGGTCTTTCCAGCATTAGTGACACCGTAGCTGAAGATCAGCGCATTCTTCCCATGTAAGAAATCTGATGTCTGGCTTTTGACGGTGTGTTCAAAGAGTTCAGACTGAGAGGTTTGTGGTCCAAAAATCTAAAAACACATAAATCCAAGCGTATCCATCAGTCTGACACAGATTTATAGATTTCAAAAGTGGTTTATGTCACATGTTTGTGACCTGTGAGAAGGAGAACTTGTGGACGGACATGCCGACGCCCTTCTCACTGCTCTTCATGGTGGCAGAACCTTTTGGTGCCTTCAGGGTCACGGTCTGAGTGTCGTCAATCACCACACAACCCTGGAAAGAAATACAGCAAGAAAATAACCAGGGATGAGTTTCACAAAGAAGGTTTAATGAAAACTCAGAGTTTATTAAACCTGCTTTATGAAGAGAGCCCAGGTTTAAATGCTTTGTACAGGATGTGACGACAGTATTTATGTCTCATTGTGTTAAACATTAAAAAAATAAGATATAAAGCAAAAGAAGCAGACATTTTATCTTTGCTTTTAATGAATATTGATTATTTTTGTTTATCTGGTTATTTTCAGATGCTTGTCCATTACTTGCTCATAGTTATTTTTGTTTCACATTTTTATTCAATATTTTCAGCATTTTTCATTGTTTTTGTTTATTATTTCACTGCTTATTTTATTTATTTTTGCAGTTTTCACAGTTTTGGTTTTTTTATTTTCTCCATTTCTATTAACTTCTAGATAATCTCATTTATTGCCAAATCTTTTAATCTTTTGTTTTGCATTTAGTTTGTCCTTACCTGTTTCCATTTATTGATTTCTTTTAAATTAATGTTTATTGATTTTGTTGCATATATTTGACTTTTTTTTTCTTTTACTGATTGGTCATTCCATTTGTTTTTCTATTGATAATTTATTCATCCTTGTTCATTTCTATTAAATACTTTTGATTTTTTTATTATGTATTTTTTCTTTTCTTATCTCAGTCTTTGATTTCTTAAATTCTTAAATTTGTTTTTATTTGGAGGCACAGGAGGGAAAAAAAACCAAAAGAAAATCTGAAAAATAAAACCATATGTGTGTTTGTTCAGTTCTATTCTATTCCAGGAACATGCACTGAATGAAGTTTTTTTTCATTTTATACCTGATCTTCGTTGTCATAAAGTTCCTCTTTGGAAAACGGTCGCACTCTGAGGAACACACTCATGGTCTGCGGCTCCGAATCTCCAAACTCTTCAGCCTACATTTAGGAAAGAGGTTTATTTATAGAACACATTTCATGTACAAGACAATTCAAAGTACTTTATATAAAACATTTAAAGTATTAAAGTGAGGTACAGTAAGTACAGGCATGTAGATGGAACAGGCAGTTAAAGCAGAGGTGTTAACTGTGCAGATTAGAAATGTCAAAGGTCAGCAGTAAACATCATATCTAAATTATCTGTTCTAGAACACTTTTATCTTCATTGTTAGTCTCTAAATCAATGGAACCAAATCCAAGTTATTCAAGTTTGAACAAATTAAAATAAAAAAACAAGTGTTCACAGAATGTCTGATCTCACGCCAATCTCCAGTTTCTATGACAACCTGTTGATTTTTTTGATTTGAATGATTTATTTCGAACATGTGCAAAGTGCAACAATAATCAATACAATAATAATAATAATAATAATAATAACAATGACATGTCCGAAAAGGAGTAGGATGAAGCATAAACTTATTTAATTCTACCCCTTCTTCACTTCCACATTAACCTAAATTTATCTTATAGTAATATAGTGCATAGTACAAAAATGATGATAAATAAAAAACAACAACAACAACAATACCAATAATCAATAACTGAAGTACTAAACATAGACATATATACAAAAAAACAAAAAAAAACAACTAAAAACAAATGAACAGATAGGAAAGTAGGTAACAAATAGTTTTTTTTGTTGTTTATAGTTTTCTTTTTTCCTTCCTTCTTCCCTTTCTTTTTCTTCCCTTTTTCTAAGTTGTCTGCATTTTGCTCTTATTTTTTATTTTTCTATTCATTCACTTATTTTATTCATGTATTTATTTGTTTATTTTTAGACATTTTTTAACCCCACAGAGGGGGAGTCAACAGTGCTTCAGATCAGTGCATATTCCAGTCTTACAGACATATACTAGACTATTTAGGTGTGGACTCGAGTTATGTGACTTGGACTCGAGTCAGACTCGAGTCGTCAATTTGACGACTTTAGACTTGACTCGACAAAATGTACAAACACTTGCAACTCGACTTGGACTTCAACGTCATTAACTTGTGACTTCACTTGGACTTTGGCCCTTTGACTTGCGATGACTTGCTACGTCCCATGAGAATATTAAAGTCTGTTAATAAATGCCGCGCTCAATTTACTTGTTATTCTGCAAAATGATGTGTGAATGCAAAGAGCATGTGCGCTGCTTGCACGACAGCCAATCACAGTGTTGCTTTTCATTCCACCGCATCCACTGCAAATCTGAAACAAGCATCAATGACAACTACGTGCCGGCGTGCAAAATGATACCGAAGATAATTTCCTTTGGCTATAAAAATTACGAAGTTGTCAACAAAAAACAGATCGCAATACGCAAGACGTGCGGGTCAAAGATTACAGACGGAGTTTCTACAACGTCCAACCAGTTCTCCAGTGGAACGAGTTTTCAGTCATGGTGGCATCATCCTACGTCCTCATCGTGCACAAATGACTGACAAACTTTTGGCCGATTTGATTTTTTGCAAATGCAATGCGCTATAGGTCCTCCACCCAGCACCACCTCTCCTCAGGACATGGACACACACACACGCACTGTGTGTAGCTTTCTCCGACCATCAGCTGTCCACACACGTCTCTCTCTCTCTCCCTCTCCCCCTCCCTCTCCCTCTCTCTCCCTCCTAATTTTACATGGCCTCTCACTACCTTTTCATCTGTCCACATTGCGCACATAAACACACACATTCTCCATTTTAATTGTCTCTCCCTCTGTCACCGTGCATGCATCTCTCTCTCTCTCTCTCTCTCTCTCTCACACACACACACACACACACTAGTGTCTATGGATGCATTACTGTTCAGTTCAGTTACATGTCAAGTATTCAGACCCTTTACAGTTTTGCCAGTCTGTTGTTTTTCTGCCATGAGCTAAAATCATTTTAAGTTCAAGTTTTTGTTGTTGTTCTTTAATGTACACAAACACCCCATATTGACGGATACAACTGCAGTTACAATAATATTGAACGCACAATTACAGAATATTTACATATATTAATATGCAGACTTATTAAGAAATAAAAACTCAAATCACTGTCAAGTATTTGGACCTTTTCTTCAGTATGAAGTAGGAACACTCCTTTGAGCTAATACAGCCATGGGATTTTTGGGAATGTTACATTTTTCACACCTGGATCCTTATTTTCCAATGTTTTTGATGCTTTGCATAAAAAAGGTTAAATGAATACAGTCATGTATGATTTGTAGAAATGTTATTTATTTATAGGGGACTCGAAATGACTCGAAGCTAAAATGCTGCGACTTTGACTCGACTCGAGACTTGTGAGCTTTGACTTCGGACTTGACTCGGCACTTGCATGGTGTTGACTTGGGACTTCACTCGGACTTGAGTGCAAAAGACTTAGACTTACTTGGGACTTGCCCAGCAATGATTTTGTCCCACCTCTGCTATTTAGTGCATGTGTGTGACCATCATCGCTCCTCCCCGAAAGCTGAGCAGACATCCCCCATTAGAACTTCTGTTCTTTAATTAGAGCCAATAATGCGATTTTTCACATTTACTCAAATGGATCATTGCATCTGATGCACATTCTATGTAGTTTCCCAGTATTTGTTGAGTTATAGCATCATCTATTATTCAGTAACATAAAACTCTTCATATTTAAGATTAAAAACATACAACTCTTACTCTTGTCTATTACAAGGTCATTCAAACAGTAATATTTTGTTACTCGTACAAATACGTAACACCAGCAGTTAGAGACAACCATCATGGAACGTCACAGGTTGCCATGGTGACGGATTAATTCAACTCAGGCTCGAGCTCACTCCCTGTTAGCTTGTCTTATGTTAGCATGTTTTGTCTGGTAGCATCTCTTTACATTGGATTCGTTAAACAAGGCAGCAGCCTCTGGACAAACACAAGCGCTTTGATATTCAACTAAAAAATACTTTACCTTCTGTCATGGATGTGACGGCCCTCACTGTCACCCCCCCCCCCACACACACACACACACACCATTCGGAGCGCCCCTTCCAGGAGACTCATGGGGCCTGAGATCAGAAAATTAATGAACGGTATTCAATGGTAAATAAAATGTTAAATGGTATCTGGTTTGTCATGTGACCTGAATCACACACATGTTGTAGCTCATAATAAATAATAATTATTGATGTTTCATCTGCTTCTGTTAACGAACGACTGATTCATTAGTGAGTAAAAACTGTTAATAATTTAAACTACACGACTGGAGAACATGTGACGTCACATCCTCCACTCACTGTAGTCTCTTACTAAGCCCACATAAAAGCTGACCCACATAAAAGCTGACCCACATAAAACCTAACTTCACGTTTGCGTCCATCAAAATTTGAGAACAGATGGGTATTTAACCTCGATTTAAATAAACCCAGTCATCCAGTGGATCTGCATGGTTTTGTTTTTTTGTTTGGGGGGGGGGGGTCTAGAATTTAGAGCAAAAAAAAAACAAAGCCTCATTCAGACCAGACTGGACAGGCATCTCCAACTGGCTTCTCTGGATCTAAAATTAAAACAAGTGGTTCCAACAGAACTCAAGCCCCGCCTCCTTTTGCATACATTTCACCTGACTTACCCCATCACTTATCATTGCAAAAACATTTTTGTGACTGACCTTTGACCTACATTCACTAAAATGTTAATGCCCATCCATGCTGGAACCACCTCACATCTTTACTGGAAATGTCACAGAAATCACAACAGCAGTTTGTGTATAAAGCTTCTTACAAATAAACAAACAAACACACAAGTTGACTCAGAAACAATATGGGGGGGGGGGGGGGTGAGAAGTTACCTGTTCAGCTGTAGAACTGACAGAAAGTGCAGTCAGGTCCATGTTTTCCTCCACAGTCAGGTTAATAACAGCACTTATCTGCAGTTATAAATAATCCACTTTTTGCATCAATTCAAACAGATTCTCTAATAGAATATTTGGTTTAAAAACACATTTGAGCGTCTGAGCAGCAGAACCAGCCCTGAGGAAGACTTAATAAAGATGAAGGAGCAGGCTGTCATTAGTTTGAATTGAAGGCAGGTGAGCAGTCTGACACATCATCATTAAAAACACCAACTATAGGAAGAACTACAGCACAGGTGTCAAACTCCAGTCCTCGAGGGCCGGTGTCCTGCATGTTTTAGATATTTCCCCCTTCCATGTGATTCAGTTTAACCCTTTAACTCCTGAAAACTAACAAAATAATATGAGCAAAGTAAGACACAAATGGCAGAAAATCAAAGAA
Source organism: Siphamia tubifer (assembly GCA_020466265.1). Lineage (NCBI taxonomy): Eukaryota > Metazoa > Chordata > Actinopteri > Kurtiformes > Apogonidae > Siphamia > Siphamia tubifer. The sequence goes on along the minus strand of CM035802.1, from coordinate 3,523,374 downwards.
AAATACTAAAATAAAAAAATAGACATAATGTAGAAAAATAAACCAAATGAGCAACAAAAACTAAGAAATATTTATAAAATGACAAATAATGTGGAAAATTTAGGGGAAAAAAATGACAAAGAAGAAAACTAGTATTGAAATTTGGTCCCAGCAATTTTAATTTTGCCTTTAAAATTTTTTTAAATAAAATGAAAGAAAAAACTCTTGCTTTTTGGCACCTTTTCCATGCACAAAACTAAAAGGAAAACGGTTGAATTTTTCTGAATATTCAAACTAAATCATCCATTCAGAATGCATCAGCACTGACACTTATAGAGTTAATAATCAGCTCCTCATCAGACTGATAATGATGTAATGACCTCCAGGTGGAATGGAAGAGGGGAACATTTAAAACATGCAGGACACCGGCCCTCAAGGACCACACTTTGACACCCCTGGACTACAGCCACAAACACCACATCTAGTTCCTGAGCGTTTTTATTTGTCCTTAGACATGAAAAGAAAAATTTGATTTTTTTTATTTTTAATATGGACCCATTTTTCCTGGAATTCTAAAAATGTCCACTCAGCTGTAAAAGGTGTTTAATTTTTTAAGTAAATAAACATGTATTTAAAACTAATCACCATGAAGTGATATAGTGTGAAAATAAAAATAAAAATAAATGAATTTTAAAAAAAAGTTTAAATTGAATTCTAATTTCTCACATTTTAACAAACTAATACGAGTTATTACTTTAATAAGACTGAACTTTTATTGTGACATTTAAAAAGCCACTAGAGGGTGACTTTATGTGGTTGTCATAGTAACGGGGTCAGTATGAATCAGAAAAGAGATCGGACCATATTAATTTTTTGACCTCTCACCCCATTTGATTTTCAAAGCCTTGTAATCGTGGATATATTTTACGTTTTTGGGAGGTTGCTTTAAGTTTTTCAAGCAATGAAAATAAAGTAGACTGGTGGATTTATTTTTGATACGAGGGAGTGTGATGAGCATCAAGCTTCAATAGGAACCATCAGAACCGACACGTAACACCCTGTGTCTGTTCATGGACCAGTGCATTGTGGGTCGACTGTAGAAAGGGGGAGGCTGTTTGAGATCCATTTTCATACATATTTCAAGGTCATTAACAGATGTAATTAGTAGGATTAATGGTTGTTACATCCCACTTGAACATGTCTGTTGTAGTTTAATCAACACTTTTCACTTTAGTGTAAACGGGTCAATACCAGAGGTGTCCGAACCTTTTTAACTGAGGGTCACATACACAATATATGAAGGGTTGGGTCACATACTCGAGGTGAGGTATTTAACCTGGCCTCTAGTGCCACAGTTCTCAAACTGGGGTCAGCGGACCCCTAGGGGGACGTGGCGCATGTCCAGGGGGTACGCGAAATTATTCACGTTTTTTTTTTGTTTTTGCTGTTTTATTTTGTAGCGAGCGGGCGGAAGTAACAGCGCTGTTTGACGCCAGCTTGACTAAATTGAGACGGAGCGAGTCACAGGCTATTTTTAGCCACCCTGCAGCGAACATGGATCGATTTTTGTGTCCGCCAAGTTCCTCAAGAAGTGGTAAAAGAAATGACAATGAAAATGACAATGACAAAAACAAACGCCCTAACCCTAAAAAGAGAAAGTACATTGATAGTTATATTGAGTTTGACAAGATCATCCCTCTCATTAAGTCTCTGTCTGTCTGTCTGTCTGTCACACACACACACGGTTTTGTGTCTTTTGTTCCGTTTATTATTTTAAAATTATTTAAAATTGTTGTTTCTGAAGTGTTCATTTATATTATAATACCTGAAAATGTGGCTGGTTTGCACAAAAGCACTATTAAAAAAGGTTATCATTGTTTCATAATAATCATTGTTGAAGTGGTTTTTTATCATTTTCAGTATCGCGAGGATGAGGGGGACATGGAAAAATTTCACCCCTCCAAGGGGGACCTGGGCCAAAAAAGTTTGAGAACCCCTGGTCTAGTGTATGTGTTAAAGCTATAAAAATCTATTAACATTTGGTCAAATATGGAATATCGTTGAATTACAGAAAAATCAACCTTTATTTTTCCTGTGCAGTGATGAGTGTTAACCCCTTCAGCACCATAATGACACGTAGTTATTAAAGCACCTGGACTCCAGTTCATTCATGTCCAAAAATGTAAATAATTTGCACATACGGCACAAAAAGTAGAACTTTAACCATCCTTATGAAATTAAATACGGTTTGTTACAAGAAAAGCACAAAAATGGAATTTAATTTTTCTCAAATTTCTATTTATAAATTTTTGAAAAGCGCATGTTGAATATTTCTGAGATTGAAAAAATCTATTTCATACTATTTTACAACTCAGACAGTTTGACATTTCTGGAGCTTTCTGACATGGTACATGTCAACTACAGGTGTTTTTATTTATTATTATTTTTATATATTTTATTATTTATTTTATTTTAGCAGTGGTACTTTCTGAAACATTTCCTGTCCACTTCTTTGGCTCTATGTTCAGTAACTGCAGGTTTGTTGGAACCACTGCCTTGCTCAACAGCAGCTCCCCCTGGTGTTCAAACAGGCCATATTTTATGGGCCAATTAAAAATGGACTGGGGGCCATAGTTTGGACACCACTGGTCTATACTATAGACTATACACTAATCAGAATCCAGTTAAATCCAGCAGCATCTTTTCCCAGAATGCTCAGCTCATAAATGCCTACGTATGCATCATGCTCCAAACAAACCAAAACATCACTTTTTTTTTTTTACATTTCTTTATTGAAATCATCTGAGCCGTTTATGCGTCTGCGATGGTAACCTCCACCTCTACACCGGGCTCGATGCTGATGGAGGTGATCTGCTTGACGATCTCTGACGGACTGTGGAGATCGATGAGTCGCTTGTGGATCCTCATCTGGAAGCGATCCCAGGTTTTGGATCCTTCACCACAGGGGGTCTTCCTGGTGGTGATGCGCAGGGTCTACAGGCGGACAAACACCAGCACATTAAAGACCTTTACTGGAAAAATACAGCAGAGAAGACCCAAGAATACAACTGAAAACATTTACTGCTTCAGTTTATTATTTCTAAATGCACAACATCAAACATGTCGGTGTTTTCCATCAAATTATCAACTGTAAATGTCAAATAATTATAGGTTTTTTTTAATTGGAGCTGTTGTGTCTCAATGTTAAAACATGTTTTTCAGTCCAATCGTTCCCAATGTGAAGGATATTTTTCTGCTGAATGAGAAGTTCAAGAACCCAGATGTTAACTGTGACTTTTAACTTTACTGACACAACAGTTTATAGGATTTTAAGATTAAGTACTCAAAACTGATTTTCATCATTAGCTGTGTAAAGGTCACGGTTACAATCATTGTCTGACCTTACTAGTGTACGTTAAAATAAAAAACATTTCAAATGTAAATTGCACCGACAGACACTTTCACAAGACAGAGTTCAAACACCAGCTTTTTTTGTGGTGATTTTAACCAGCAAAGATTTTGTCATTTGCCTCCAGTAAAAGAATTTTAATTCAACATGATGCCTGGTGCTCATGTCATTTAAAAATACCAACAAATTAATAGAAATAAAAACCCCAAGGAAATGACATGATAGCTGCAGGTTTGAGAAAAAAAAATTCTGAACTCCAAGACCTTTTGGTCAAATTTCTTTCATTCATATATTCTGCTGAACAAGTCTTATCCAAGTTTCAATCCATTTGACGTCACATGTCCATGACTAATGATTATGTTATTAACAAGTGGTTCAGTTTTCATACCAATTTTACACAAGTCAGTTATATTAAAATCGGATGTATGGCACTGATGCAAACAACCGGATGAAAGAAGTTTCTAAATATTTTCCTCAGTTAATTTGTCACATGTCATTTTTTGCAAAGTAGTTGGCAATGTGTTACTATATTAAACGAATTTCTACATAAAACACTAGACTTCCCTTCCATTACACTAGAGAGAGGTCACTTCAATTAGACGTGTTTGTCCTTGTACCTTGGTTGGCATGCGGACCGGTCCCTTCACCTTCAGGTTCTTCTCCTTAGCCCCACGGATCAGGTCTGCGCACACTATAAAGTACATAAACACAAAGCTTTAATACACATAAAAGCCTGGCTGTCACACATCTATACAGAACGCATGGCTCAGAATAGCGTATACAATCATCAGGGTACATCACTGATAAAATTATATCCTCATGGCACAGATCTGCTTCTCATTCAATAGAAATACAAGGAGCAACTTACCCTTCTCCAGAGATTTGACATTACGGCTGGTGAGGGTGATACGGATGCGGTGGATGGCAACCTCAGTCTCAACAGGTGCCTTACCAGTGTCCTTGAAAGCCTGCAATAAGAAGAGGGAGGGAAAAAAAAGCATCAATAGTCTGGATCTGTCTTGAGTTCCCCATGACTTCACACTGATAAAGAGATTTAGGCTTTATTTTCCACTTCAATACTTAAGCCTTAACTTACAGTAACAGCTTGGAAGTTTAGTGATAGTAATAAACTATACTACACGTGTGATACTTTACAGACACACTCACAGTGCTTTCCTAAATCTTTTAGCCTGTTTTTGACGGTTAATTCTGTAAATAGGAATTCCGAGCCGCCGCAAACGTATCACGAGCCGCATTCTTTCAAGACAAAACTGAAGTGTTTTATTATGATGTCAATGTGCAGATATGTACGAAACACCTTTAGGTAAAACACTGTATTACTGCATTTATGAAATCCAAAAGACAAATATTACAGTTTTACGAGTGCTTTAAGCGCGAAGGTAACATGCTACATTAGCCGTTAGCTAACAAGCAGCCACGGTAAATGTGTACGCTGGTTATTAAACATTTTCTAACAAGACTACCAACTTAATCTCGTATCCAAAAACAAGTCGCTATTGCAGGTAAACGAACACATACCATTGCGATTATTCCTGACCGACTTATTCGGAGAAATCAAGCGAACAGCGGTGAGCCAGGAATGGGAGCAACCAACGTGGTTTAGCTCAACAGGAAAAGGACGAGAAAAGGCTGAATTCTGCTATATGTACTGCACATCCGGGTTCTTCTTCCTCACTATAATAGGTGAACAATGGGTAACAGCGCCTCCTATTGGCTGAGATGTGTTTGGCGGTTTATGGAGTTGTAGTTCAACACTGCTACCACTGGGGAGCAGTAAAACTACAATATTGTATCGTGAAGGTATGTTTTATGGATTTTACATGTTTACAGTGAATAAAGTTTACCTTTTCATGATCATCCATATGGATGTTCAGAGGTTTTGTAGTTACCAGAGGTGGAAAGTAACAAAGTACAAGTCCTTCATTACTGTACTTAAGTACATTTATTAGGTATCTGTACTTTACTTGAGTATTTTATTTTTCTGGAAACTTTTTTCTTTTACTCCCTAAATTTTTGCAAAAATATTTGTACTTTATACTCTTTACATTTATATAAATATTTGTACTTTATACTCTTTACATTATAAATATATGTACTTTATACTCTTTACATTTATATATAAATATTTGTACTTTATACTCTTTACATTTATATAAATATATGTACTTTATACTCTTTACATTTATATATAAATATTGTACTTTATACTCTTTACATTTATATAAATATATGTACTTTATACTCTTTACATTTATATAAATATATGTACTTTATACTCTTTACATTTATATATAAATATTTGTACTTTATACTCTTTACATTTATATAAATATATGTACTTTATACTCTTTACATTTATATAAATAGATGTACTTTATACTCTTTACATTTATATAAATATATGTACTTTATACTCTTTACATTTATAAAAATATATGTACTTTATACTCTTTACATTTATATAAATATATGTACTTTATACTCTTTACATTTATATAAATATATGTACTTTATACTCTTTACATTTATATAAATATATGTACTTTATACTCTTTACATTTATATAAATATATGTACTTTATACTCTTTACATTTATATAAATATATGTACTTTATACTCTTTACATTTATATAAATATATGTACTTTATAGGTTGTGACAGTGGCTTCAGAGAGAAAATAAGAGTAACTGTGACTTTATACAGTATATAAAATTTATATAACTATTTTCTCACAATTTTAACTTTTAATTTCACAATTTTAGTATTTTATATTAAAATTGTTAATATTTTATGTAAAAATTGTGCATTTTTAATCTTATATTAAGTTTTTTTTAAATCTCATTATGGCTTTTTTTATGTCCATACCCACAAAACTGAGTAACTGCGACCTGATCAAACACAATTCCAACACAGTAACTCACTTTTAAAGGCTTTATTTTTAATACTTTTGAAACTTTTCAGATTTTTCTTGGTTAAATAAGTATTATTGCTTTCATGGCCAAACAAGTTCTACTTTTTACTTTTGTACTTTATTACAATTGTGTATTCTTTTTTTTACACAAGTAGCTGTACTTCCACTTAAGTACAGAATGTGAGTACTTTTAACTGTACAACATCAATTCATCAGTAAAACTCATGAAATTTGATAAATTATAATGAATGGAGATGCTTGGATTACGTTCAATTAATGATAGACTCACTTTTTCAAGTCTTTTCTGTTTTAATTTAATAATAAAAAAATACTGAGAGTTTTCATGAGTATCTACATTAATTATCAGAAATTAACTGTAGTAAATTAGATGTGAAAATGCAAAATATTAGAGATAATGTTATATAAATTATTCTTATTCTCATTCTCATTCTCATTCTCATTCATATTCTTATTCTTATTCTTATTCTTATTCTCATTCTCATTCTCATTCTCATTCTCATTCTCATTCTCATTCTTATTCTTATTCTTATTCTTATTCTTATTCTTATTCTTATTGAAGAACATGTATGACACAGTGGTTAGGGTCAGAGGTCAAAGTTTCTGTGGTTTTTGTGTCAGCAGGGTGGGACCTGTAGATGTCATCAGGTTAATTGACTGTTTTGTATTTTATTGCAGTTTGTTTCACTGTCTTTTGTTGTTTTTGTCATTTCACTGCATTGTTTGTGAATTTAAAAACATGTATGACACAGTAGTTATGGTTTATTTCATTCACATGAAATAAATAATAGGATATGAACTTAGAAATGATGTCAATCCCAACATTTTTGTGTTTTTGAGGAAAAAACATAATTTTCCAAAATGAAAATGTTTTTGTCTATGAACTGTACTCGAACATAATATGAATAAATAACAACAAGCTGAAAATTCTTCAGAAAAACAAGTTCAACTTGAATATTATTACACTTTATTTTATCATTATATCACAACTCACAGTGGAAATACAAATACACACATGAAATAAATGATGAGCAGAATATTGATCAAATTCCACATATTTCTCTTAAGACATTTCAGGTTGTTGATATTTGTTCAGGTTTTTCCACAGTTTTTTTGTCATAAATATAAACATTTTTGTGTCATTTGACCATTTTTAACACTTACAACAAAGAGAAAAAAAGACTTTTATATTATTTCTAGGTTAGTATGCTTTTAATATTACCACTTTAGATTGAATTGTCTTTATTAATATTTCCAGCGGTGGCAGTTGGCCCATGGGGGTGTTAAGGTGCTGCCCTCCCAGACGTGGGTGGGTAAAAATATCAAAATAATATGCCTACATGCAATCTGAATAATTTTAACAATATTTCCACCAACTGGCGCTCATTAAGCACGGTCCTTCTCCTCCAATCACATTAGACTAATAGACAATAGACTGGGACAGAAGTGGCCTGGGGGGGGGGGGCACAGAAAATGTACCCCCAAAGAACAACTGTGTACAGTTACTAGGGAAAAACAATAAGTTGCCGTTGCTGTTAAGTTGCTGTGTCAACTGGTAAATGAATGTTATTTCCGTCGTCATTTTTATTTATTTTTTATTTTATTAGTTTATTTCAACAGGGACAATACACATTAAACAACATTTCTGTAAATGTGCCAGTTTTAGCTCGAAAGCTAGTTTTTAACTGTAGTCCCTGGGCAAGGTGTAAATTTGCCAATAATAAGAAAAAACAATAACAATCATATATCTAAAATCAAGAATACATCATACACCAGCTCACAAGTAAACCATACAGCAACCTGCAGCACAAACAAAATGAAGAGAACAGCAATTAAACATTCAACAAATACAATAAATACATGGGCAGTAGGTAGGCAGCACAAAAGCAGCAATAAACTATTTAAATTGTTATCATTATCTAAAATTGTTTAAGATCATGAGTACAAGCTTGATTTAGAGAATAACCAGGATTTGAACATGTTTTTGAAGTTTTGAAATGTATCAACAACTGCGTATGTGAGATGGAATGGTGTTCCAAAAGTGACTGAAAGCACTCTTTCTGAGAGGGACTAATAGGTTCTTAGAGGAGGCAGACCTAGTTTGTCTCCTACTTAAGTTCAGAAAATTAGAAAGTGGTGGTGGGGCCAAGCCATGTAGAATTTTAAAGACCAGATTTGCATCTTGAAATTTGACAAAGTTTTCCCAATTCAGCAAGTTGTATTTTTCCAAAATACTGCAATGGTGAAACAGGCCTTAAATGTCTAGGACCTTTAAGGCCTGTTTATAGACAGAATGATTTCTGATGAAAATGATTAATTATTTTAGACAGAAGAATTTCATTCTTATTCTTGGAATAAGAATGAAATGTTGCTGGTAACATTGTTTCCCTACGTTGGGATGAATAAAATATCTTAACATGGCATTTAGTTTTTGTTTTTTGAGGATGTTTTTATTTTGTTAACGTTGTCTTACTGCCCTTACTGCCTAGCTGGTGACACAGTACGACAGATGTGGTATTATCATAGCATTAAAAAACTGTTTAGCAGCTTCAATATTCAGACATTGTCTAATATATCTAAAATTTGCTATATTTAGTTTAGCTGTTTGAGTAACTATCTTAACATGCTTTTTAAATGTAAAATGTGAATCTAAGATGATTCCAAGGTATTTATACACATTGATCCTCTCTCCGGTAATGAACACGTCAGGATCTAATAAGTCTGATGGTGTCTTTGTAAAAAAACATGCACTTTGTCTTTTTAACATTTAAATGCAGGCATGAATTGTACAGCTCAGTCATGGCTCAGACACTTCAGTCGTTGTTTGGATGAAGACAAAAAGACAGAAGACTTTAACAACAAACCTGTGCTGGTGGCAGAAGCGACAGCAGGAGTTTCTCTGACTGTTGGAATTGTATCTGGATGCCCCAGTGTTTGTTATGTGAATGTCCCCACACAGACCTGTTATGGGTTACTTCAGGAGTCAAAGACCTAAAACACATGAGACATAAATGTGACCCACCACCACCAAACCAGGCATAAGTCGCGCTGAGCTGTCGCGCTGAGCTAAGGCCAAATTTAGGCTGGAAGGTGATTTGTTATTAGTGTTTACACCTTATCAAAAAACGGTACCTTAACACCTCTATGTTCACTTCCTGTGGTCATTACATTGAAATCCAATCAATAAAGGTGTTTATTGAGTCAATTATTTAAGCGGTGACAAAAGTTCAGGTATTGCTGAGCAAAGACAAAGACGACTTCCACCTCTTTTCACCGAACAAAACGATCTCCGTTCCGTGGGTAAACACCCAAGTGTTTGGTACGAGGTAAAAGCTTATATTGAATGTTCTGTCCAATGGTGTAAGCCAAATGATTATAATACGTCACACTTCTGTCCTATTATTATAATATATAAAACTTCTGTGACATGTCCATCAGAGTGTCCTTTAACATCTGTGAATATTTTTTGTCAATCGGATACGAATTATTATGCGTTGCTAAGGACTTCCTACCCCAAAACAGTCCAAAACTTTAACGGACAATATCTAAAAATATGCAAATTGTAAAATATGTCCAAATGTGGATATCAAAATGACCATAACTTTGGTTCTACTTGTGATAGAAACATCATTTTTTCACCATCTTAAACCTTAGTTTCCACTCTACCAAGATACACACATAACTCTGTTTGGATTTACACACACTTATGACTGGTTTACTGGTGGTGGGTCACAAATGTAAATACACCACAGCAGCTGCAGACACTGGATAATAATGACGTCTTTTCTCTCCAGTCGTCTGCAACTATTAATGTTGTTGTTTTGTGTAAAAGAAAGTTGAAAACATTTCAAATGAAAATGTTTATTATTTCTGTGTTGACAGCACAATAAAAGGAAACGTTTTCTAACGTATGTTCCCTTCAGATGTTTTTTCCAAACCTTTACACCCACCATACCCTCCCTAATGTGCCCTCCCTACATTTTTGGTCACCAGCCGCCACTCATTTCTAATGTAAGTTTTGTATTTCATAAATCCATCCCACAGACTGGACTTTGGTGGGTCGGTTTTGTCCATGGGTCAGCAGATAAGACCCATTTGGCTGTTGAGGTTATGGGTTACTATGGAAACGCTGTCATCTTCTACAACACTGGTTCACCAGTAACATCCATAGAGTTCAATCAATGTCAGTGGATGGAGACACTTTGTTTATTTGTTTATGTTGTCAACAGCTGACACTGGTTCTCTTAACATCTTCATCGTCTTTGACCTCAGGGCAGCGTTCGACACCGTCTCTCCCTCCATCCTCCTCACCCACACTCCCTTTGGTTCCATTCATATCTCTCTGACCTCACCCAGTTTGTTCAGCTCAAGTCATTGTCCTTCGTCCCCTCCCCAGTCACTACAGGTGTCCCCTAGGGCTCTGTCCTGGGCCCCCCCCCGAACATATCTTCATTTAACTTTAATTTTCCCTGTTTCGCAGATAACACCCAGCTCTACCTTTCCTTCAAACCCCCCCCCCCCCCCCCCCCCCTCACTCTCCTCCTGTCTTTTCAAAATAAAATCATGGTTCACCTCTAACTTCTTGAAACCAAACAGCAATAAAACTGTTGTTTTACTCATAGTCCACCCTCTCCAAAGTTGGCTCCTTCTCTCTCTCCATCGACAGCTCCTTAGCCTCCCAGTCCCCCTCCCCCTCCCCCTCCCCTCAGGTTAAGAGTCTGGGTGTCATCCTCGACAGTTCACTATCTGTTCAATCCCACATTAATAACATCACCCACTCTGCGTATTTCCATAAATGGTCTCCGCCCCTCACCCCTCACCCCCCACACCACCACCATCCTCGTCCATAGTCCTGTAACTTCCTGTATATGTCAGGTCCCTCCTCTTTGGCCTCCCTTAACAGTCCCTCCTTAAACCACCTCACAGTTCCACTGCCTGTCTTCACACTATGTGCACCAGAACCTTCTCTGCTCTCCAACTCTAGAACTGTCTGACCCCTGACCTCCGTAACTCTGCCACTCTATCCATCTTCAAATCCAAACTCTAAACACATCTCTTCAGACGTACATACGCTCTAACTGCTGCACATGTTCTCTCCTCCTTATTTAGTTTATTTATATTTTTATCTTGCTACAGTCCCGTCACATTCTTCATTATTTATTGTATTTTATATTGTTTTGTGTTGTTTTTGTTATATTGTATTTTATTGTGCTACATTCTTGTACAGCCACCTTGGGTAGAGTCCTGCACAGGAGCCCTAGGCCCGAGGGGCCCAACAGCCCGAGGGCCGGGCTTCGGGCCAACGACCGTATAATTACCTCGGACACGGGCCGGGCACTTTTATTTTTCAATTTAATTATTTAAAAAAAACCCTGTGTTGTGTTTAAATGGAAACAATTGAACGCAGCAGCTGCTGTTCTCCCCGGCACCTCCCTTATATGGGCATAAGGCAGCCTCCCTTATATGGGCATAAGGCAGCCTCCCTTATATGGGCATAAGGCAGCCTCCCTTATATGGGCATAAGGCAGCCTCCCTTATATGGGCATACGGAAGCCTCCCTCACTATCCGATTCGCGCGACTTCCCGACATGTAGAACGACATAAAAACAAAGTTGAAAATGGAGAATTGAAGAGAGTGAACAACACTAAGGGAAAATCTCCGTTCTGGACTAAGTTTCAACTTATTCCAACCCTTCAAGATGAGCCAAACGGGTTTGTTCAGTGTGTTGTATGTAAAGCTGTTCTGTCATATGACAACAAAAAAACAGGTTCATCTCCACAGACATTTTGAACGGTGGTGGATCCAGCAGCGGTCACAGACCGAGTTCTCAAGCTGCTGATCGAAACATGAGCCCTTATTTTAACCTGCTCTTTTATGTCCACATTGATCTGTCAGAAACCGTTATTCACAGAAAAATATATAGTGCTGTTTTTTCTAACTGCAGAGCGTTATCCCATTTTCAGAGCGGCAGATTTAATTTACGAACGCACTTAATGAATATAGCGTTCTATCACGCTAAAACATTCTTATGGGAGGTTAAAACAAACAAACAAAAAAAGTCGGGCCGGGCCGGGTTCGGGCCTGAGAATTCTGAAAACGTGTCGGACCGGGCCGGGCTGGGGCTCCACCCCCTCGGGCCAGGGCCGGGCTCGAGCCCAGATAATAGGCCCGTGCAGGGCACTAACATTGGGTGTCTTCAAAAGGCGCTTTCAAATAAAATGTATTATTATTATTATTATTATTATTATTATTATTATTATTGATAGATTTGCTTAAAAAGTCAGTTTTTCTTCAGTTTTCTCTGATTACGAAACAACAACTGTTGACTTTAATCTGAACTTTTATGAAGCGATGATCAGCAAATTAAATACCATTATCAGAATTATTTTGTTGTCATTGCATCAATCAATCAATCAATCAGAGAATGTCTAATCTCGTCCCTAT
>CM035802.1:3400590-3505590 GCA_020466265.1 Siphamia tubifer | reverse complement strand
ATGGAATGTAATTTACAATAGACAGAATTTTGAAGTAAAACTGAAATGTTTCCCCCCTAACCACCAGTGTTGAGATAACACTTAAAGAGTTAATTTTAACATTACCTCAGTGAACGTATGGTCCCTGAGTATAACATTTACACTAAACCAAGAGTTAAATTTCCAGAGTCAACTTTAGACTAGTAAGAGTTCATGTTTCACACTAATTAGTGTCAATTAAGTTTTACACTATGTGAGAAGTAACACTCATAGTGTTATTTACATCAAACACTGTAGAGTTAAGTGTTAAAAATAACTTTTCCAGTGTTAAACCTACTTAACACTATATGTTCATAAATAAATTACTCCAATGAGTGTTGATTTTTAACTATTTGAAAACACAACATAACTTTATTAGAGTCAGTTTTTTTCAGGGATGGCCAAAGTCTGGCCCGGGGGCCAATCACTGCCCACAGTCAGAATTCATACGGCCCTGCAGCTCCAGTTATATAATATATTATTTATGTCCCGCTCAGGCTGTCCAACACAATAAATAAATAATAAAAGTTTTAAATGCAGTTCCTCCTTTGGGCTGATGGTGGCAGCACCACTCTAACTCTATCTGAACTCTTCTCACTAACGACGGCTGAAAAATAAAAAAAGGAAAACTGACAGTGAGGTTCCTCTCTTCTCGGACAGAAGGTAATTACTATATTTTTAACTGAAAATCAAGTTGCTTGTGTTTGTCTAATTTGTCCACAGACTGACGCCTTGTTTAACGAATTCAAAGTAAAGAGACACTACCAGACAAAACATGCTAACATACAACAAGCTAACAGGAAGTGAACTCAAGGCTGTGAGTTAAATTAATCTGCCACCATGGCAACCTAGGAAGTTTCCATAATAGTTGTCTACTCCTAGTGTTATGTATTTGAATGTTTAATACAAAATATTACTATTTGAATGATCTTGTAAAAAACAAGGGTCATATGTTTTAATGTTAAATGTGAACAAACTTTACATCAGTAGTAATAGTAATTCCTCATATTAGTCACATGGGGTTTAGATTTTAATCAACTCCAGATCCTCCACAGTTTGTTCTATGTTACTGATTCCATAGGGAACAGAAAGGCAGAACTACTTGTTTTCATTTGTTTTCACCTGAGTGTCTTAGGGTGTATTCACACTGCACTCACAAAATCCGTACTTTCCAGAAAAGTTCGAACTTTATTGACAAGTGTGAAACCTCCCCCGAACCTTGGTCCAGACTAAAGACAGAGTCTTTGGTCCGAGCTGAGGAGGTATTCTCGGTCCGGACCAAGGTTCGCTGGTGCACAGTGTGAAAGGTCTTTTTAGGAAAGTCCGGACTATTGGACCCAGGGTTCTACAGTGCGCCCATTTCACTCGCATTTGCAGCAAATATTTCATCATGCGAACGAGGAAAACAAAACAGACGCACATGTGCGAGTGCTTGTTGCAGCACACAATAAGGCACACAGACCTGAGGAGCTAATGAAAGTCTACTAGAAATAAATTAAAACTGTGTGAACAGCTCCACATAGTCCGAACCTTGGTCCAGACTTTACTGTGTGAATACGACCTTAGGCTCGATACGGGTTTAGTTTCGAAAGCAGTTCAAAAAGATATTAGGTAAAAATTTGAACTGTTTCAGTAAAAATCGGCATCAGCATGAGGGCGAATCGCTTCCTGAAAACGATGCAATTAAAATGTCACACCCCTATGTGGCTACAGGGAGCCGAAGTCTCCGCCCCTTCCGGTCGGTCCACTGGGCCAAAGTTCGTAAAAATGTAACATGTGAGTGGATGAGGATAAAATAATTATTTTCTGCTCCACTTTACTTTATGCCCTGAATCACACATTTGCTGTACTTCAATTAAAATCATAACCAATGATGTGTGTTTGGAGTTTCTTTGATACGTGTTTTGTGATTTATTAGTGTGTAAAAATATGTCATTATTTGGACTCTGTTTGGACTACATATCAGACGTCGCATAGATGACGTCACAGCAGAAGCTTTCCCTGCAAACTTTTCTAAACCGTATACCACCTTTTCTATTTTTCATTTGTAAATACCTGTGTGCTTTGTGTCCCGGTGTAATCACAACACCATTTCCACATGTTCCCTCTACCGCTTCCCGGCTGACGAGAGCTTGTCCCGCATGCTGGCTCTCACTCGACCAACTATCTCTCCCCCGGAGTAGCTGCCACTTTCCACATGCCCCGATTTAAAGTGGGTTTCTCCACGTTTGATGCTCTTGCCTTCGTCCTGAAAGAAGGAGGTGAAGCTCGCCAAAGTCACAGCCATTTTCAAAGAGTTTGATGGTGAAGCTTGGTGGTGACGTCATATTTGTGAGACGAACGTTGTAGTCCATTACTTACTCTGACATAAAACCTAACGTAACTTTGGATGCCTGTCCAAAGTGAGTGCTTTCTCAATGTGAAAATGGATCTTTAAAATTCACAGACATCATATGTGAAAACCGTAGCACATTTCAAACGGGACCAGAAAATTACTTTAATCCCTCCATTGACTCGCGTTAATTTTTTTATGGCACTGAGGTCCCATTGCCCGGAAATCGACCGGAAATAGAATCGTATCACTTAGGCTCCCTATAAGGTAAGCCAGGCCCACTGGATACAAGGGAACAATAGAAGAGGTAATGCGCATGTGCCCACATCCCCTTTACTACCGGCGCCACACACAGCGGACACAAACAACAATAATAACACGACTAACACCCTAATATTAACCCATTCACCACTGATTCACCATTGTTACTGTCATGTCACCGTCTTGTGAGGAGAATGAAGGCTGCGGTTATTTTTCTGGTCATGATGTCACGACACACACGGATTCCCGTCAGGGTGGAAACGATACCGTATCAAGGTCCAAAGACTTCGTTTTGGGGTATCTGCCAGACCGGTCCCATTTAGACGAAATGCCAAACTGTTAAGAAAGTACGTCGATTTCATGTGAACTCGTATCTGTGCAGACGAGGTCTTAGATTTGGTTCCATTGTCATTTTAAACAATTACATTTTAACAATGAAAATAAAACTTATATTAGCATTAAATCTATCTTCTAGAATGTAACCAATATTATTATTTTGCCATTTGATGAGGTGATGACACTACCCTTATACCTTAGGCCAAACAAAATAGCACGTGTGGTTCCGGTCACCCAACCGACCCAATTTTTTTACGACGAAAATGCCAACTATGTAAACATTTTATCAGTTTGTCAAAATAAATTAAATATAATGAACCGGCCAACTGCCGACTCTTATCTTCGAAATTCCCAATGACTGATGATGAGAGAATTTATTTCTCCGTATTTAGTCCGTATTCATGTTTACCAACATCTGTCACCTGTCTGACCACCGTGATTTATGACTAGCGACAAATGACGAGCCATATACATGGTGTCCATGTCCATCAAAACAACCCTCAATGCATGTGATTGCTGCGCGGGTTTTGATTGGCTGTTGGCCTCTTGATGAATCAGAGTACATGGTCTGTTAATTTCCCACTCACTTCACACCAGAGTCCTGCACGGGTTCGAGTACCCGTGGGTGACCCGTGGGTGAACCGCAGATTTTCACGAAACGGGTGAAAAATGTTGTGCTGTGTCAGATACGGGTTCGGTTCGGTTCGGACGTGGGTGATCGCGGGTCTAATTTGCGGTTCATAGGTTAAAAGGTTAACAACATTTTTATTTGGCTCTGCCTTGGCTATGTCACTGTTCAGTATATTCGTGGCAATAAATGTTTGTATTTAAGTTTGGCTATCTGACATTTTCTTTCGGGTTCGGGTCGGATATCGGGTTCATTTATAGCGGGTCGGTTCGGATGCGATTTTTTTTTTTCGTCGGAAAACGGGTCAGATACGAGTTTAAACATGACGGGTACGGGTGGTTGCGGTATGTCAAAATCAGAACCGTGCAGGACTCTGCTTCACACTGCATTTGTTTCAAAAACACCAGCGTTTGTTTATTCATTGGGAAGATGGTTTCATATCTTTATGGAGCATCTCTTGGTCACAAAGACTTGTGTGCCTGGTGTGGGGAACCAAATACAAATCCTCTTCCAGAGCTAAAAAATAAATTTAAAACTGTACTCCCGCTCTGTCAAGATTGTGAGGAATGTGAAGAAGCCAGTAACAAAACAGCAGTATGGTAAGAGGAAATAAGTTGAACAGTAAATAGATAGCTGTATATGTCCACTAAAGCCTTCAATATTGGGGCCTTTATTTCATTGAAATAATATTTAGATGTGGACAGAATTTACATTTGTAGTTAAACTGTATTTTTGTTGAAAAAAAATCAATAAAAGACAAAATGTTGATGTCAAATCAGATTTGATTGTATTTCAATCATCTAAAATTCATTTATGCTCTCTTAAAACATTCTGTAAATATACATGTACATGTACATGGAAAATCTGAGGCAATGTGTTGATTTTCTAACTGCTGGAAAGAATAACTGATATTAAATCTGAATTTTTGGAGCTTCTTTTTAGAAGACGGGTATATAAAATTGTAAATAAAATAAAATATGGATGACCCACCTACCTACCTAATTTTGTCTATCCATGTGATGGGAACCACATATATTATTTTGTTTGGCCTTGTCTACAGATCCACATGTATTCTGGTCACTTACGTTTGGTCACTTAGTTCATTCATTCATTCATTATCTGAACCCGCTTTATCCACACTTGGGTCACGGGGGCCACTGGGGGCCACTGGGGGCCACTGGGGGCCTAATCCAGCTACAATGGGTGAAGGCGGGGTACACCCTGTATGAGACGCCAGTTCATCTCAGGGCTGAACATATATAGACAAACAATCACTCTCACATTCACACCTATGGACAATTTTAGATTAACCAATTAACCTATCAGTGCATGTGTTTGAATGGTGGGAGGAAACCGGAGTGCCCGGCGAAAACCCACGTGGACATGGGGAGGATATGCAAACTCCACACAGAAAGGTCTGGTACGGGATTCGAACCAGGGTCCTTCTTGCTGTGAGGCACGAGTGCTAACCACTGCACCACCGTGCTAACCACTGCACCACCGTGCTAACCACTGCACCACCGTGCTAACCACTGCACCACCGTGCTAACCACTGCACCACCGTGCTAACCACTGCACCACCGTGCTAACCACTGCACCACCGTGCTAACCACTGCACCACCGTGCTAACCACTGCACCACCGTGCTAACCACTGCACCACCGTGCTAACCACTGCACCACCGTGCTAACCACTGCACCACCGCCCACAATTAGTTTAGTTGGCTTAATTTATTACACTGCATTTATATGTAATTTTTACTGTTTCAAACATTTCAGAAGGGACCACTGGCCCATGGTAATCTAAAACAGTTTAGGCACCCCTGGTTTACTTTAACACTGAATATTTGTGACCCGCCAACCCTAACCCTAACCCGACTTCCACTTCTTTTCACCGAACAAAACGATCTCCGTTCCGTGGGTAAACACCCAAGTGTTTGGTACGAGGTAAAAGCTTATATTGAATGTTCTGTCCAATGGTGTAAGCCAAATGATTATAATACGTCACACTTCTGTCCTATTATTATAATATATAAAACTTCTGTGACATGTCCATCAGAGTGTCCTTTAACATCTGTCAACAATTTGTGTCAATCAGATACAAATTATTATGCGTTGCTAAGGACTTCCTACCCCAAAACAGTCCAAAACTTTAACGGACAATATCTAAAAATATGCAAATTGTAAAATATGTCCAAATGTGGATATTAAAATGACCATAACTTTGGTTCTACTTGTGATAGAAACATAATTTTTTTCACCATCTTAAACCTTAGTTTCCACTCTACCAAGATACACACATAACTCTGTTTGGATTTACACACACTTATGCCTGGTTTACTGGTGGTGGGTCACATATGACACTGATGGAGTAAAACCACTGTTAACTCCAACACTACAAGTTGTCTTTGACTGTTCATTGTTGTAATAACTGTGAAAGAATTCAAATACTTTGACACAGAAGACAAACATGACTGGGTCTGAACATGTGACTGACTTGGTTGATACTAAGTAAAGTAGAGTATTTCTAATGCTGTTCACTATTTCATCCAGATCTTTGTGCAGGTCATGTGGTAGAGCTTCTGCATTGACCTTCTGCTTTCCTCCATGTTTTAAATCTTCAGGTTTGGTCACTTAACGGTGGCTCACATGCTTTTGGAGAACGGGGCAGAGATCAACGGACGGAACCGGCTGGGCGCCAGCGTCCTCACCATGGCGGCGCGTGGAGGACACGTCCATGTGGTCAAGCTTCTGCTGGAGAGTGGCGCTTACGTCGACGACTACGATCATTTGGCTGTTGCTGGTGAAGTGGTTTCCAACGGCAACAACAACAACAGCTGCAGGTCAGGCTCCAGTTTATGACGTTAAACCACGTCCACCTTCAGAGTTTGTTCTGGAAACTCATGTTATTCTTTATATTTTTGAATGTGTGAAGGTGAGGACAAATGTAGGTGTGAAATTATGGGATGGATTTGATGATGAATTTAAGATGTTTAAGCTCTGACAAAGTTTGAAAAATGTCTGAAGAATAAGATCTTTCTTTCTTTCTTTCCTTCTTTCTTTTTTTCTTTCTTTCTTTCCTTCTTTCTTTCTTTCTTTCCTTCTTTCTTTCTTTCTTTCTTTCTTTCTTTTTTTCTTTCCTTCTTTCTTTCTTTCTTTCTTTCTTTCTTTCTTTCTTTCTTTCTTTCTATCTTTCTTTCTTTCTATCTTTCTTTCTTTCTTTCCTTCTTTCTTTCTTTCTATCTTTCTATCTTTCTTTCTTTCTTTCTTTCTTTCTTTCCTTCTATCTTTCTTTCTTTCTTTCTTTCTTTCTATCTTTCTATCTTTCTTTCTTTCTTTCTTTCTTTCTATCTTTCTTTCTTTCTTTCTTTCTTTCTATCTTTCTTTCTTTCTTTCTATCTTTCTATCTTTCTTTCTTTCTTTCTTTCTATCTTTCTTTCTTTCTTTCTTTCTTTCTTTCTTTCTTTCTATCTTTCTTTCTTTCTATCTTTCTTTCTTTCTATCTTTCTTTCTATCTTTCTATCTTTCTTTCTATCTTTCTTTCTATCTTTCTATCTTTCTTTCTTTCTTTCTTTCTTTCTTTCCTTCTATCTTTCTTTCTTTCTTTCTTTCTTTCTTTCTTTCCTTCTATCTTTCTTTCTTTCTATCTTTCTTTCTTTCTTTCTATCTTTCTTTCTTTCTATCTTTCTTTCTTTCTATCTTTCTTTCTTTCCTTCTTTCTTTCTTTCTTTCTTTCTTTCTTTCTTTCTTTCTTTCTTTCACACTTTACTAATACATAAGCAAATATAAATACAAATAAAATACAAGTACTCATGCCTAATTTCGCTCCTATTTTGTGCCAATCTCAAGCTTCTATGACAACCTGTTCTTCAATTAGAGTCAAAAATGTGATTTTGGCATTTCTGCTAAATACGACCTTGACCTTTGACCTTTACTCAAATGGATCATTGCATCTGATGCGTATTATCTATATGTAAAAGCCCATGTAATTTCATGGTGATATCTCAAGTATTCATTGAGTTATAACATGATATGTCTCTGTGGGCGCGCACACACACACACACACACACACACACACTGATAACAATACAGTACATACATATAGTTAATATTAAAATCACACCATTTGGATGAATCAAAGCACCCACCCACCCACCCACCCATCCATCCACCCACCCACCCATCCATCCACCCATCCATCCATCCATCCATCCATCCATCCATCCATCCACCCACCCATCCATCCACCCACCCACCCATCCACCCATCCACCCATCCACCCATCCACCCATCCATCCACCCACCCACCCATCCACCCATCCACCCATCCACCCATCCATCCACCCACCCATCCATCCACCCACCCACCCACCCATCCATCCACCCACCCACCCACCCACCCATCCACCCACCCATCCACCCACCCACCCATCCACCCACCCATCCATCCACCCATCCATCCATCCATCCACCCATCCATCCACCCACCCATCCATCCATCCATCCATCCACCCATCCATCCACCCACCCATCCACCCACTCACCCATCCACCCATCCATCCATCCATCCATCCATCCATCCATCCATCCATCCATCCACCCACCCACTCACCCATCCATCCACCCACCCACACACCCACCCATCCATCCATCCATCCATCCATCCATCCATCCATCCATCCACCCATCCATCCACCCACCCATCCATCCACCCATTCATCCACCCACCCATCCACCCACCCACCCATCCACCCATCCATCCATCCATCCACCCACCCATCCATCCACCCACCCATCCATCCACCCATCCATCCATCCATCCATCCACCCATCCATCCATCCACCCACCCACCCACCCATCCACCCATCCATCCATCCATCCATCCACCCACCCACCCACCCAGCCATCCACCCACCCACCCAGCCATCCATCCACCCACCCACCCATCCATCCATTCATCCATCTGTATTTCCTCCTCCACAGTAGTGGTGTCTTCAGTGGTGAAGGCTGTGCAGGTGGAGGTAACAGGGAGTTCATGGACATCACAGCGTTGATGGTGGCGTCCCAGCACGCTCATGAGGCTGTGGTTCGTCTGCTGCTGGAATGGGGCTCTGATGTCAACTTCTGTCAGAAGATCACGGGCTGGGGTCCGCTGATGGCAGCCACGCTGAGCGGAAAGGTCAAGGAAATGACATGGACCAAAGTATTGAATTGTAGTGTTTGTTTTTCTACCAGGTCTGGATCAAATAGTTTATATGATAGTTTTGTTGAATGTTCTATTTACTGGACATGATACTTTCATCTGCTTCGCTTCAGAAGAAAAAGCTGAATATTTAAAGACTACATGGATGCATTCTTTTTCTTCGCTCTTTCCATTTAGTTCATTTTATTTATGTATTTATTTTTTCATCTTCTACAGCCACCTGTGTTTATTCATATTATTTAGTTTTCAGACCTGTTTATATACTGTTTTATTCTGCTTGGTAAACACTTTGAGATTTTTGAAAAGCACTGATAAATAAAATGTTTTATTCTTATTATTATTCTTCTTCTTATTATTATTATTATTATTATTATTATTATTATCAGGGCTAATATGAGATATAACTAGAAAAGCACTCAGAGAATGCAGACTCTGCCAAGGCAGACCCCCACCCCCCAAAGACACGCATGCGACCCCCCCCACACACACACACACACACACACACACACACACACACACTGATCACCACCAAACATTTATCACTTGTTCCTTGTGTCATAATAATAATAATAATACTTATATAGCGCTTTTTTGGACACTCAAAGAAACAAACCAGCAATATATGTAAAAACAAAACAAAAAGCCAAAGCCAGTTTGAACAGATGCCTTTTAAGAAGGGATTTGAAGGTGGGAAGTGAGTCGGAATTTCTGATGGGTACTCCCACTACCCATCAGGTAGTGGGAGTGAGTTCTAGAGTTGAGGAGTAGTGGCTCGGTGCAGATGATGTGCATGAGGAGGTTTGAATGAGCACAGTGAAGGTGATGGGCGGGATTTAAGGGTTATTTATTCAAAGGGTTTTTAAGGGATTTTAACAGTTTTTTTTTACTGGTTTTTGAGGTTTTTTTAAAAGATTTTCTTAACAGTGTTTTAAGGGTGTGTGAAGTTTTTAAGGATTTCAATGAAATTCTGTAAAAATGTTTTGTAAAGTTTTAAACTGTGGTGTTTGTCGTGAATGCACCTGAATTCTGACAGTTAGTTTGAAGTGCTCAGTGAAGTTTGTTTTGTTGTACAGGTGGTGGTCGCTCAGCAGCTGGTGGAACGTGGAGCCGATCCAGACAGAGTCAATGTTCTGTCCAAGACGGCCTTTGAACTGGCCATGCAGCTGAAACAGAGGGACGTCAAGGCTTATCTGGACGCCATCACCACTGTCCGACCTCAGACCGGTACGTACACTTCCTCTGGCTCTCAAAGGAAAAGTCACATCTATATAATTCAGTACAGAACCGCTAAAGCATATGGTGGAAGTGATCCGGATTAATGCTGGATGTTCTACATATGGACCAAAGCATGTGGACCTGTTCAAGTCAGTTCATTTACTAACAAGGATCTGGGATAGAGCTGCACAATATACTGTTAGAGCATCGACTTCAATATGGACGTGTTCGCATTAGTCACATGACAGGTCACATGACAGGTCACATGACAGGTCACATGACAGGTCACATGACAGGTCACATGACAGGTCCTGTTAATGTAGGAGACAAATGAACTCAACATGTTCTAATGTCAATAGAACCTGACACACACTGAGCACAAACAATCATTCTGAACCAGTTTGGACTGTGTCACTATGGTAACAAGACTGGAAAATTAATGACCAACAAAAGAAAATCACCCAAAACCAACAAAAGAAAATCTCCCAAAACCAACAAGAGAAAATCACCCAAAACTAACAACATGCCAAACATGACTGCCGGGCTGAGCAGGGCCCTGGACCGGCTCTGGTCTGAACTCTTCTGCCTCCTGTTTTTGCCACTTCCACATAAAACTTATTTCAAATAAACGGGTTCCAACATTCAAAAAAACCCCAATAAAAACATAAAAGTGTGTTTAGAGCTGCATTTGTAAGAATTCTCCTGGTTTCCACCTAAATCCAACAAGAGAAAATCACCCTAAACCAAGTATGGGATAATGTACTGCCCACGCGTTACAATACATTATCGCACTTATTCTACGGTTATTACAGCTTATTACTGCTACTACGCTAACAGACTGGATAAAACAGCTGTTACATCGTAGTGAGTATTTACTTTAAAAGTGGCCGAACTACCTGCGGAGTGATATGGTAACATCAATCTGAAGTGACAAAACTCTTTGCCATTGGCAGCGGGCGTTAACGGCGCAGCGGGCGTTAACGGCGCAGCGAGCGTTAACGGCGCAGCGGGCGTTAACGGCGCAGCGGGCTTTAACGGCGCAGCGGGCTTTAACGGCGCAGCGGGCTTTAACGGCGCAGCGGGCTTTAACGGCGCAGCGGGCTTTAACGGCGCAGCGGGCGGTTATTGAAAAAAATCTGCCCGCTGACGACTGGGGACGTGCATTCAAAGTGAAGCAGCACTTTTAATACTTTTATTTACAGGTCAAATAAAGACATACTGTAAAACAGTTGTTGTGATGTGGTTGGATGTAACATGAAGGCAGACTGAAGGGTCTCAGATAGTGTCGTTGTCTTTAACGTCAGTGTGACATTAAAACAAACGGGTTCTCCGCCTGTAACTCATTGTCTAAGTGTCGTTGACCTGTAGAGGTGCCAACACTAGTGTAATAAAAGACTGTAGACCAAGTTAAACACTACAGGCTGTTACCGGGGGGGGGGGGGTTCTATCACATAATTTTCATTGGGTTAAAAATAAACCACTGTATATAAATGTTTAATCTGTTTAATCAGATTTAATACTAGTAAAGCATGTTGTTTTAGTTATTTCCTTTATTTATAGTTGTAAGACTGAATTAATTTGCATATTATTACACTATCTGTATGTATTTGAGATTTATATGAAATATATTATATTTTATGGAGAATGTAGTAACTGTTTGAAGTTAAATTATTTTGTAAAATCATGCAAAATGAAAAATTATTGCTAAAATACATTGAAAGAGTTAATGTAACAGTCGTATTTTGGAAACGTATGAAGTACAAAACAACATACTCTGAAGTATACACAGAGGGTTTTCTACATTTGTAAAGGTTATTTCTGTTGAAAATGTTATTTATGTCAGTATTATTCCTGGTCTTATTCTATTATTACATAGATAACATCTTTTCTACATATATTCTGTTAAAACTGTTTACTCTGCTACAACTGTCAAGTATTATATATTCACTGCTTTGTTCTGCTACACACTATTAATACTTTAAACATTTACTTTTATTCTGTCCCATGTATGTTCACACTACTTACATTTATAAGTGTCGACATCACAATGTACATGTGCACAATAGTCACACCACAGGTGCTGCAATTATTTTAGTTTTATTTTCTATTATTTTTTTATTTATTTGTCTTTTTTATTCATTTATTCATGTATGTATTTATTTTGTAAAATTTTTAATTAGTGTTTATTCATTTATTTTTTATATTTCTTTCTATTTTTTATTTGTATTCTTTATTTTTTTTATTCTAGAATTTTTTTAATTTCAATAATTTTATTAACTTATTTTTTATTTATTTATTTGTCTTTCTATTTATTTATTCATTTATTTTTAATAAAAAAATATTTATTTATTATTTATTCTTATTTTGTTTATTCATTTATTTTTTTGAAATGTATTTATTAATTTTATTTCTTCATTTGTTTTATTTATTCATAATTATCAATTTCATTTAATTATTTCAGCTACAGAAGGATGACAGTGAAACATACGTTCAGTGTCGACACCACAGCTGTTATTTACTACTGAAGGTTTTTCATATTGTAATGTATATATTGTAGGGTTAAAACAGTTGCAATATCAGTTTTTGTAATATGGTGCAGCCCTAATCACATTGTACATGCTGTTAATAACAATATACAAATATCAGGGGTGTAACGGGACTAAAAAATCACAGTTCGTTACACACCTTGGTTTTGAAGTCACAGTTCAGTTCATTTTCGGTACAGTAAAAAAAATGAAAAACTGTGGACGTGGACTGTTGGTCCAGTACTGGACCACTGTGTTGGTCCAGTACTGGACCACTGTGTTGGTCCAGTACTGGACCACTGTGTTGGTCCAGTACTGGACCACTGTGTTGGTCCACAGCAGACCATGGTTATTACACTGAACAAATACTAAGACTCTAAGACAAGCACTGAGCTGGACCAGAACATTCTGTACTGCAGTACAAGTACAGCTACTGGTGTAAAAATACTCTGGTAAAAGTACAAGTACTGATTCAACTGCTTTACTGAAGTAAAAGTATAACTTCTTAATTGTAATAAAGTAAAAAGTAAAACTGCATTTTTTTTGCTAAGAGTGAAGTAATATTTATTTAAGCAGGAAAAAATGTCCAAAATATTCAACAATAGTTAAATTATTGTGTAGATGATGTATTTTATTGGGTCATGATACTCAGTTTAGTGGATATGGACAGAACATTTAGGAAAAAAATCTAAATTTATAAATAGGACAAATAGCACAATTATGAGATAGTGAAAAAAATCTAAATTGTGATAGAAAAGTCAAAATGATGATATAGTGACAATTTATGATTTACTGATTTATGTCGACTTTAAAAAAGTAATGAGACTATTCTGACAATGTAGAGTATAAAGTACAAATATTTATATAAATGTAAAGAGTATAAAGTACAAATATTTATATAAATGTAAAGAGTATAAAGTACAAATATTTATATAAATGTAAAGAGTATAAAGTACAAATATTTATATAAATGTAAAGAGTATGAAGTACATATATTTATATAAAATGTGGGGAGTAAAAGTAAAAAGTTTCCCAAAAAATAAATACTACAGTAAAATACAGTAAAGGAGGTACTTGTTTTTATCCAAACATGACATTAGGTGCAGGTTCTTCCAGGTGGACGTAGAATCCACCTGCTCTTATTTTATTCCTGTGCTTCATCATCAGTACTTTAGTAACTCTTTATCTCATACATTCTTCTGTCCTCACGTCCTCAACAAATGTCAACAAAGACAAAAATACATGAAATTTAAACAAGTGTTGTTCAGCACCACAAACCCCGCCCCCTCAGGCACAACAAACCACGCCCCCTCAGCCACCACAAACCCCGCCCCCTCAGGCACCACAAACCCCGCCCCCTCACACACACCTGTCTGACCTATCTGATCATTACGAAAACACATTTTTAGTGTTCGTGACCTTTGACCTACATTCAACAAAATTTAACAGGATTTATTCTGGACAATGTCACAACTTTACTGAAAATTTTCTGGAAATTGATCCAGTAGTTTTTTTGTAAAGCTGCTGACAACAAACAAACAAACAAACAAACAGTTAATAATTAAAAATTGTGAAGTGAATACCCTAGCACCTGTGTATTTTAAATTCCTAAAGTCACCTTCTTTAGCTCAGGAGTTTTCCACTGAAGAACAAAGAAATACGAACTCCTTTGTTTCAGTTTAGTATTTTCTCTTCCTAGAATTACTTTAACCAATGAGGTGTTGTTATGAAACTATGACGCTCTCCCTAACGTATCCTCGTACGTTTAATAAAACTTAATACCTTGGTGTTCCCCTTCAGCTGAGGGTTCCAGTGTCTGCCTTGTTAGATTAAATATGTGTAAACGTTACAAAAATAAATAAATACAATTTTGAATAATCATAATAATAATACATAAAATAAATGAACAAATAAACAAAAACAAATAAATAAAAATTAATGAATAAAAATGAATATAAATAAATAAAAATATATATGCAAATAAATACAAAATAAATAAAGAAAATAAAATGAACTGCAGGACCTGCGATGTAACTATTGTGCACATATATATGTATATATATATATATATATATATATATATATATATATATATATAGTGACGTCAGTGCAGACTATATTGTGCACATATATATATATATATATATGGAATATATAGGAAGGGGGCCAAGGACTAGTAAGTGTCAGAACTACTGTCCAGGAGGAAACGGCGAACCTCCAGGAATACATCAAGAAAATGGCCCCCAATGACCAACTGCTAAGTGAATGCCTCAGGCAACAAAAGCCCAGTAAGGTCGAGGAACCAGAGGGGCTATCATGGAAGGACAAACCCTTGCATGGCGTGTACCATCGACAAATTGAGGAAGTGGCTGATATGGAAAAGACATACCAGTGGCTGGAAAAGGCTGGACTAAAGGACAGCACAGAGGCACTACTCATGGCTGCACAAGAACAAGCCCTGAACACCAGAGCAATAGAGGCCGGGGTCTACCACATAGACAGGACCCCAGGTGTAGGCTGTGTAGAGAAGCCCCTGAAACAGTCCAGCACATCACAGCAGGGTGTAAGATGCTGGCAGGTAAGGTATACATGGAGAGGCATAACCAGGTAGCGGGCATACTGTACAGGAACATCTGTAAAGAGTATGGACTGGAGGTCAAGGGTCAAGATGGGAGAACCCCCCAAAGGTGACAGAGAACAAACAGGCCAAGATCCTGTGGGACTTCCAGATCCAGACTGATAAGATGGTGATGGCCAATCAGCCTGACATAGTGGTGGTGGATAAACATGAGAAGACAGTGGTGGTGATAGATGTAGCAGTCCCCAGTGATAGCAACATGAGAAAGAAAGAACATGAGAAGAGAAGAGAAATACCAAGGACTGAAAGAGGAGTTAGAGAAAATGTGGAGTGTGAAGGCAACGGTGGTACCAGTAGTGATGGGGGCACTAGGGGCAGTGACCCCCAAGCTGGGAGAATGGCTCCAGCAGATACCAGGAACAACATCAGAGATCTGTGTCCAAAAGAGAACATTGCTAGGAACAGCTAAGATCCTGCGCAGAACCCTCAGGCTCCTAGACCTCTGGTAGAGGACCCGAGCCTGAAGGAGACACCGCCCACGTGGGGCGAGAGGAACATTTTTTTTTTTTTTTTTTTAGTGACGTCAGTGCAGACTATATTGTGCAGCTCTATCTGAAAGTAAACTACTATGATCTAATTTAATTTTTAATATAATTGTCCAAACAAATATGATACAATTAATTTACTTTTAATTGTACCAGGCATTAAAATAAACAAGAACCTGAAGAAAACAAGTGGTATTTTAACACAGCTGTCTTCATTCAACCCTGGAAAACCAACATGTGTCCCAATATATATGTGACCCGCCACCACGAAACCAGGTATAAGTCGCGCTGAGCCGTTCAGAGCTACAGCCAAATTTAGGCTGGAAGGTGATTTCTTATTAGTGTTTACACCTTATCAAAAAACGGTACCTTAACACCTCTATGTTCACTTCCTGTGGTCATTACATTGAAATCCAATCAATAAAGGTGTTTATTGAGTCAATTATTTAAGCGGTGACAAAAGTTCAGGTATTGCTGAGCAAAGACAAAGACGACTTCCACCTCTTTTCGCCGAACAAAACGATCTCCGTTCCGTGGGTAAACACCCAAGTGTTTGGTACGAGGTAAAAGCTTATATTGAATGTTCTGTCCAATGGTGTAAGCCAAATGATTATAATACGTCACACTTCTGTCCTATTATTATAATATATAAAACTTCTGTGACATGTCCATCAGAGTGTCCTTTAACATCTGTCAACAATTTGTGTCAATCGGATACAAATTATTATGCGTTGCTAAGGACTTCCTACCCCAAAACAGTCCAAAACTTTAACGGACAATATCTAAAAATATGCAAATTACAAAATATGTCCAAATGTGGATATTAAAATGACCATAACTTTGGTTCTACTTGTGATAGAAACATCATTTTTTCACCATCTTAAACCTTAGTTTCCACTCTACCAAGATACACACATAACTCTGTTTGGATTTACACACACTTATGCCTGGTTTACTGGTGGTGGGTCACATTTGACCTGGACTGGATATTCACTCAGTAAAATATATAAAAACTGATTTTATTCCTGTTGTTTTTTTCACAGACGATGAAAGACGACGACCGGACGTGTTCAGCGCCCTCAAGCTCGGTGAGTTCAATGTCTGCTCAAAAGTAGACAAAGAAAAGTAGACAAAGAAAAGTAGGACAAACAAAAGTAGACAAACAAAAGTAGGACAAACAAAAGTAGGACAAACAAAAGTAGACAAACAAAAGTTGGACAAACAAAGCTGTCTTTGCTCTTCCGTTGTTCAATCATACATGTGTTGTCACTTATTTCTACCTCAGGAAACTCTCAGCTGGTGAAGGAGATCTTAGAGGAGGATCCCACACAAGTGAATTCGTCCAATCAGGAGGGAGCGTCGCCGCTGATGATGGCTGCTGTGAGCGGTCAGTTAGAAGTGGTGCAGCTGATGGTGGAGAAAAACGCAGACGTAGACAAACAGGATGGAGTCCACGGCTGGACGGCGTTGATGCAGGCCACATACCATGGGTGAGATGGAACTGCAAGAGCTTTATATTTAAAAATGAAGGTTTTGATGTTTTATTGTTTTATTTATTCATTCATTTTAAAATGTTGTGAATCTGAGTGAATTGTATTTTTCTCTGTATTTTTTGTTGTTCTTAGTGTATTTTTCTATATTTTATGGGAACAATGTACTATATATAAAAAAAAAATGTTCCTCTCGCCCCACCTGGGCAGTGTCTCCTTCAGACTCGGGTCCTCTACCAGAGGCCCCTCCCACCTGGGCGGTGTCTGCTTCAGACTCAGGTCCTCTACCAGAGGCCCCTCCCACCTGGGCGGTGTCTCCTTCAGACTCGGGTCCTTTATCAGACTCTACCAGAGGTCTGGGAGCCTGAGGGTTCTGCGCAGGATCTTTTGGACACAGATCTCTGATGTTGTTCCTGGTATCTGCTGGAGACATTGTCCCAGCTTGGGGGTCACTGCCCCTAGTGCCCCCATCACTACTGGTACCACTGTTGCCTTCACACTCCACATTTTCTCTAACTCCTCTTTCAGCCCTTGGTATTTCTCTTCTCTTCTCGTGTTCTTTCTTTCTCATGTTGCTATCACTGGGGACTGCTACATCTATCACCACCACTGTCTTCTCATGTTTATCCACCACCACTATGTCAGGCTGATTGGCCATCACCATCTTGTCAGTCTGGATCTGGAAGTCCCACAGGATCTTGGCCTGTTTATTCTGTCAACTTTGGGGGGTACTCCCATCTTGACCCTTGACCTCCAGTCCATACTCTTTACAGATGTTCCTGTACAGTATGTCCTCTACCTGGTTATGTCTCTCCATGTATGCCTTACCTGCCAGCATCTTACACCCTGCTGTGATGTGCTGGACTGTTTCAGGGGCTTCTCTACACAGCCTACACCTGGGGTCTTGTCTGATGTGGTAGACCCCGGCCTCTATTGCTCTGGTGTTCAGGGCTTGTTCTTGTGCAGCCATGAGTAGTGTCTCTGTGCTGTCCTTTAGTCCAGCCTTTTCCAGACACTGGTATGTCTTTTCCATATCAGACACTTCCTCAATTTGTCAATGGTACACGCCATGCAAGGGTTTGTCCTTCCATGATAGCCCCTCTGGTTCCTCGACTTTACTGGGCTTTTGTTGCCTGAGGCATTCACTTAGCAGTTGGTCATTGGGGTCATTTTCTTGATGTATTCCTGGAGGTTCACCGTTTCCTCCTGGACAGTAGTTCTGACACTTACTGGTCCTCGGCCCCCTTCCTTTCTCTTAGTGTACAGCCTCAGGACACTGGACTTGGGGTGGAACCCTCCATGCATGGTAAGGAGTTTCCTTGTCTTGATATCAGTGGCTTGTATCTCTTCCAGTGGCCAGGATATTATCCCAGCTGGGTATCTGATCACTGGCAGGGCATAGGTGTTAATGGCCTGGATCTTATTTTTGCCGTTCAGCTGACTTTTCAGGACCTGTCTTACCCTCTGGAGGTATTTGGCTGTGGCTGACTTCCCAGCTGCCTCCTCATGATTACCATTTGTCTGTGGGATCCCTAGGTATTTGTAACTTTCCTGCACATCTGTGATATTCCCTTCAGGTAAGTCAACCCCTTCAGTTGTGATTACCTTTCCTCTTCTAGATCCACGGTTCTCAAACTGGGGTCCGCGGACCCCTATGGGGACGTGGCGCATGTCCAGGGGGTACGCGAAATTATTCACGGTTTTGTTTTGTTTTTTGTTTTTTTTGCTGTTTTATTTTGAAATGCGGAAGTTTTATTTTGTAGCGAGCGGGCTGAAGTAACAGCGCTGTTTGACGCCAGCTTGACTAAATTGAGACGGAGCGAGTCACAGGCTATTTTTAGCCACCCTGCAGCGAACATGGATCGATTTTTGTGTCCGTCAAGTTCCTCAAGAAGGTTTTGTGTGTCTTTTGTTCCGTTTATTATTTTAAAATTATTTAAAATTGTTGTTTCTGAAGTGCTCATTTATATTATAATACCTGAAAATTTGGCTGGTTTGCACAAAAGCACTATTGAAAAAGGTTATCATTGTTTCATAATAATCATTGTTGAAGTGTTTTTTTTTAAATCATTTTCAGTATCGTGAGGATGAGGGGGGACATGGAAAAATGTCACCCCTCCAAGGGGGACCTGGGCCAAAAAAGTTTGAGAACCCCTGTTCTAGATATCATCCGCCCACATTTATATATATATATGTATATATTTTTATATATACATATATATATATATATATATATATATATATATATATATATATATATATGTATATATAAATATTCCCTATACTGCAGCACCTCCCTTGCTCTAGTGACCATGAACTCCTCAGTCAAGTTGTTGCTCAGGAGTCAGTTTGTAAGTCATGTAAATAATGACACTGTTTTATTCAATACAATCGTTAAGTTAAATAATGAAGTACAGTTTGACCTTTTCTTTCTTTTTGTCAACAGATTCACTCCCTTCACTTTCAATATCTGCTGGGTATTCTAACAGTGTTATTAACCCTTTAAAACCTGACTTTAAACATAAGTATATTCAAATTTATAAAACTAGATGTGTCATAATTCACACATTAACACAGAATTATCCATCATCATGATTAACCCAGATTCAAACTTTTAACGAACTACACATTTTTGCATTTCTTTTGGATATTTTATCACATTTTTTGTTGTTTTATCTGTATTTTAAAATAACTTTTAGATTTTTCATGGCTATGTGTTTGGGTTTTTTCTTGATGAATTTTAGTGGATTTTTGCATGTTTTGTATATTTTTTCCCCATATTATTTATATATTTTGTGTTTTTTCATGTATTCTTGTGTATTTTGTGGGAAATCTCAGTAAAAAAACAGAACAGTTGACCAACACACAGTGTTTTAATCATCATGAATGAAAATGAATCCAAAGCAACCCTGTGAAGAATTAAAATTGTGAATTATTGTCAGCCCTAAAAAAAACTAAACATTAAATTCGTTAGCATTAATTAATTTGACTACAGCACATACAATAGATAGAATTGTTGGTATGTTGCATATTTGTGACAGTAGGCGTTAAACTAATAAAAGTTACCTAATAATATAAGATGGTAAATAATGCCTCATAATCTCTACCTCAGCCTCAGTTTTCTTTCTTCCTCCAGGAATAAAGACATCGTTAAGTACCTTTTGGGTCAAGGCGCAGACGTCAACCTTCGAGCTAAGAACGGATACACGGCCTTCGACCTGGTGATGCTGCTGAACGACCCAGGTAGCCACGCCCCCCCAGCACTCACCTGTCCAATCTAACAACTGTCACCGTTCGCTCAAATACTGTTCTGCAT
Source organism: Siphamia tubifer (assembly GCA_020466265.1). Classification (NCBI taxonomy): domain Eukaryota; kingdom Metazoa; phylum Chordata; class Actinopteri; order Kurtiformes; family Apogonidae; genus Siphamia; species Siphamia tubifer. The sequence goes on along the minus strand of CM035802.1, from coordinate 3,485,144 downwards.
ATATTCTTTTCAGACACTGAGCTGGTGCGTCTCTTGGCATCTGTGTGTATGCAAGTGGATAAAGAGAAGGCAAAACACCGTGGAAAAGGCTCATTGGCTCGCTCTAAAAGTAGACACTCGCTCAGTAATGTTCCTGTGCCGCCGGACGATAAAGGGGGTCTGAAGGTGAGACTTTGTGTCGGAGGTCTTTGTTTGTTTTTTAAGCAGGTTTATGCAAAGACTACTGGACCAATTCACATGAAAGTTTTGTTAAAGGTGTGAGGAGGTCCAAAACAGATTCCATGACATTTTAGTGAATGTAGGTCAAAGGTCACAGTTTTCACAATGATCAGAGATAGGACAAATCCTGTACACGCAGTTTAGCATATAGCTTGTTTTTGCTGTCACTGTTGACGTGCATTGACATCAGAACATTGAAGGACACATTTGAAGACTCTAGGTCAAAGGTCACAATAAAGGTCAAAATGTAATTATGGATATAGCTGTTGAAGTATTCATTTAACAGACTTCCAATCAGCACCAGAATGCTGGTCTTTCAATTCTACATCTTGTCTGCATAGAGGTCAAAGGTCACTGCTTCAATACCTAAAAACCTCAAATAGACTTTAACAGAAAAAACAGTGGCGATAGACACTCAGTTACTTTTGTTGACAGATAGGAACCCTGGTATGGCCTTTAAATGATGTCATCACCCTTGACCTTGAGTGACCTTGAAAGGTCAAACTCAAGGTCACCTGATTTTAAATGGTGGTAAAAGTCCAAACAGAGTGGTGGTAAGTACTCAGTTACTATTGTTGACAGATAGGCTCCAAAATGGCATCATGACCTTTGACCTTAAGTAATCTTCAAAGTTGAAATAGTCTCACATTTTGAGAGGGAGATGTCCATTAAGAACTAAAATGTATGCAAGGGGGCGGGGCTTGTTGTGCCACTTGTTATTTTTATTTTTTATTTAACTAGGAAATATTCTATTCAGATTAAGAACGTCTTTTATAATGACATAGTTCCAGAACACACAGTAGAAATACACATTTAACAACAGTTGGATTAAAAAATAAATACAAAAATTAAGCAGATTAAGAAAAACTGGTGAGAGCTGGTTCATCGTCATCATCATCATCATCAGTAAAGAACACTACCTGTAGCAGTAACTCTGGTTCTTTGTTCTTGACTCCGCCCACTCCCAGTCCTGGTGGAGCAGGATGTCCAATCGTTTCCGGAGGCTTAAACTGACTCACACCCTGAGGCACGGCCTTTCATCCAATCGCCTGGCTCCATTCCCCGATGATGCAGAAACGTCACTGGACGCCACGATGAAGGCAAGTCGGAATCCTGTGGCAGAGTCCAACGGCGCCCCAGGGTCCAGTCCTGCTGTGGGAGGAAATGACCTCAGCACGGCCTGGGTGGTCAAGAGCAAAGAGAGCGGTGAGACAGTGATGCAAAACACCATTCATATTTATTTATTTATTATTTATTTTTACAACAGGACAGTTACGTTAAAAACTGTATTTCTTACAAACATACTAAGTGATGAGATGCAATAAGTCATTATGTAAGAGCTTAATTATAAACATGTAAGACAAGGAAAGGAAAAGCTGGTTTATTTATGGAACACATTTTATGTACAGGAGAATTTAAAGTACTTTACATTAAACATTAAAAACATTATAGTAGGAAGCAATGAAAGTACAGGCATGAAAAAGAAAACACACAAAAACAAACCATACAACCATACACCATACAAACCCCCAATACTACCCCCTAAACCCCCAATACTACCCCCTAAACCACCAATACTACCCCCTAAACCCCCAATACTACCCCCTAAACCCCCAATACTACCCCCTAAACCCCCAATACTACCCCCTAAACCCCCAATACTACCCCCTAAACCCCCAATACTACCCCTAAACCCCCAATACTACCCCCTAAACCCCCAATACTACCCCCTAAACCCCCAATACTACCCCCTAAACCCCCAATACTACCCCCTAAACCCCCAATACTACCCCCTAAACCCCCAATACTACCCCTTAAACCCCCAATACTACCCCTAAACCCCCAATACTACCCCTAAACCCCCAATACTACCCTCTAAACCCCCAATACTACCCCCTAAACCCCCAATACTACCCCTTAAACCCCCAATACTACCCCTAAACCCCCAATACTACCCCTTAAACCCCCAATACTACCCCTAAACCTCCAATACTACCCCCTAAACCTCCAATACTACCCCCTAAACCTCCAATACTACCCCCTAAACCTCCAATACTACCCCCTAAACCCCCAATACATACAGAGTGTATTTATGTACAATATATACAGTACTGTATTTACGTTTCAGGGGTTTAATTTCGTAAATTTAATTTTCTTTCGTATTCAGAGATGAAAAATTGACGTAAAGGTTTTTCGTAACTTGGATTATTCATTAGCTGAGTCTTTTGTAAGTTAAGATGTATATATATATATATATATATATATATATATATATATATATATATATATATATATATATCGTTAGCCTCATACCATAATTGCCTAAGTAAATTTTTGGTCAAATTGAGATTTTTGCATAACTTTACTCCCCTACCACTGCTGCATCATCCTGTCTTTCTGCCTATGTCATTGACCAATCAGAACACTCATGAAAAACAAAAAACAAGTGCAAAAACATACCTGCCCAAGTCATTCATTTGACTTAGGCAGTTTGAATGTAAGCAAAATGGCAATGATGATTTTATGTCAATGGCATAATAAGTCAATTTTATTTCATAAAACAAATGATGTTGGCTATTGTTCTTTTTTCATACTTTTCTTCTGATCTACTTGAATATTCTGTGAAAAAAATCTATAAAAAATATGGATGTGACTTTTAGAAAATGTGTTTTTTCTCGTTTTCCGAAAACACAAAAAAATTACTTAGGCAATAATGGTATGAAGCTGACGATATATATATATATATATATATATATATATATATATATATATATATATATATATATATATATATATATATATATATATATGTATATTTGTTTATTTATATACAACATCACTGGCACAGCACTGGCCTGGTTCACATCCTACCTCACCACTTCATACATATCAATAATCAGTCCTCCCCCACTGTCCCCCTGTCCCAAGGTGTCTCCCAAGGTTCGCTACTTGGTCCCTTAATTTTAATCATCTGCATCCTCCCCTTTGGCAATATCAGCCCACGCCACGGTCTACAATTTCACTGTTATGCTGATGACGTTCAACATTTCTTCCAGAACCATCACTTCCTCCACCCTCTCCGTCCTCTCTAACTGCCCTCCCTAAAATAAAAACCTGGATGCAAACCAAGTACCTCAAACTGAACAGTGACAAATCTGTCCTCCTGACCATCGGCCCCCCATCCCTCACTCAGTCCACCCCCCCCATGTGTCTCCATTGACAACACTTCCCTCCACATCAAACAGGTCACCAAACGTCCCTTCAAAAACATCAACCCTTATTCATGCTTTCATCACCTCCAGACTCAACTATTGCTACAGTCAAAGGTACTGGTGTGTACCCTTTCAGTGGCATCAGGGGTCTCTAGCCCCCAGGTACCTGTGTTGATGCTTGGGTACGCGCTGAGCTTTTATGTCTCTGCATTAGGAGAAAGCAAAGTGTGCAGTGGTTGTGGCTCAGTGGGTGGAGCGACTCGCCCAATTGTTGGTGGTTCACATCCCAGCTCTGTCTGTCCACATGTCTGTCCACATGTCTTTCCACATGTCTGTCCACATGTCTGTCCACATGTCTGTCCACTAGAGCTGGGCAAAAAATCATTTTAGATTTAAAATCGAGTTTTATGACAAAATCGATTCATATTTTAGGAAAATCGTGCAATCCGATTCCCCTCCACACGCACTTTTTTTCCTCGCAAAAAGAAAACCATGAACCAGGCTGCTTTCCGTAGTTGCACATCTGAAGCGAAAGCAGAGACTAGCGCTGCCAGTACTTCTTCAAAATGTTCAACAAACACTGACTGAAAGCTTTTCTCGCGGCACAACTTATGATAAACATGGAGCCAGAGTCCTGCACGGTTCTGATTTTGACATACCGCCACCGCCCGTATCCGTCATGTTTAAACTCCGACCCGTTTTCCGACGGAAAAAAAAAAATCCGCACCCGAACGACCCGCTATAAATGAACCCGATATCCGAACCGAACCCGTATCCGACACAGCACAACATTTTTAACCCGTTTCGTGAAAATTTGCGTTTCACCCACGGGTACCTGAACCCGTGCAGGACTCTGCATGGAGCACGATGGGGAGCGATAACAGACGCAATAACATCATATATCCAAAATATTGGTAACATGTTCAGGTTTATTGAAGTAGTTTGATTGATAATAAGGTTTTGTTTTATTTTGTCCTTACAAAGTAAAAATGTTACTAGTTTTATTTTTATCTTACTTTTGCACTACTACGTTTTTTACAATGTTTTTCATATAATATGAGTATTAATGTATATTGTTTTAGTTGTTAAAATATTTTAAGCTTTCTTTTTTCCAACAAAATGTATCTTTTACACTATTTTTTTTTGCACAGTTTTTCCTGTAACAGTGGTGGATATGTCTGGACTTACTACAGTTCATGTAGACAAAGTCTCAGGTTGCAGTTGCACCTTTTGCACAACTGATTTATTATTTACACTTATTTGTAGAAGTATTTTTGTTTTACATGTTATTTAATTAAAAAAGAAGACGAAAGAAACCACGTTTCTAGTGTTTTCATTTTCATTTAGCCCACGTGGGAAAAAAAATCGTATCGTGAATCGAGTTTTTTGGGAAAAAATCTGAGATTTTTTAAAAAGAGAAAATCGCCCAGCCCTACTGTCCACATGTCTGTCCACATGTCTGTCCACATGTCTGTCCACATGTCTGTCCACATGTCTTTCCACATGTCTGTCCACATGTCTGTCCACATGTCTGTCCACATGTCTGTCCACATGTCTTTCCACATGTCTGTCCACATGTCTGTGCACATGTCTGTCCACATATTTGTCCACATGTCTGTCCACATGTCTGTCCACATGTCTGTCCACATGTCTGTCCACATGTCTTTCCACATGTCTTTCCACATGCCTGTCCACATGTCTATCCACATGTCTATCCACATGTCTGTCCACATGTCTTTCCACGTCTGTCCACATGTCTTTCCACATGTCTGTCCACATGTCTGTCCACATGTCTTACACGACAGCACCACCTACTGGTGTGTGTGACTGTGAAGCTAATGTAAAGCACTGTAACAGTGGTACATAACTGTACCTTTGGCCAGGGTACATATTTGTACCTTCACTATTCGTACCATACAAGGTACATATTTGCCACCATAGAGTACAAATATGTACCCTGCTTAAAAGGTACAGTTATGTACCTTTGAGGGTACTGCCAGCAGGACAAGCCTTTGTACCCCTACAAGTACATTTCTGTACCTTGTTTCCTGTCCCAGACTGCAGGGGTTCATAGTACCCGGATCTTCTGCTACAGTTCTCCAGTCCTCCTCCTCATCCTTTCACAGTACAAATGGCTTTTGGACTTTTCCTATGGTACAATCCTATGGAACATGTTCTTGTATACGTGACCAAATGTTTGTGCTTTCAGGTCTCTGCAGAACATCGTCAGAAAAGGAGGACTCTTTAATAACAACAATGGTATGTTTTTTTAATTTAAATTGTCCATAGATGTGCAGGTTAGAACGGTGGTGAACTGGTGACATGTCCAGGGGGAACTCCGCTTTCACCCATGGGTCAGGCTGCAGTGACCCCTGTGACCCTAGTGAGGATAAAGAGGGTTCAGGAAAATGAATGGATGTTTTTTTATTGTTGAAATAAACAGGATGGATCATCATGATTAATCTAATTAAAGATTAAATGGAACAGTTGTTTTTACAGTTGTTTTGTTGAATAAATATGTTAACTGCATCGACATTCACATTTTTTACCTACGATAAGGAGGTTATGTTTTTGCCGGCATTCATTGGTTTGTTTGTTTGTTTGTTTGTGTATAAGATAGCTCAAAAACGTATGGACTGATTTTGATTACATTTTCATGGTAGGGGTATCGAGCTGTCACTGTGCTTTTCTAGTTAACACATGTTTTGGACAGTTTATCACACTTTATTTTGGGTTTTTTTCCCTATAGTTTTTTTTTTTAAATATGTTTTGGATATTTGATAACCTTTTTTTATGTTAATACATTTTTTTGTGTGGATTTTAGTGGATTTTAGCACGTTTTGTATTTTTTTTTCACCACATTTCTTTAGTTTTTTTGTGTATTTTGTGGGAAATTTGAGTACAAAATACCCAGAGAAAAAACATTCAATCAACATAAAATGTTTCGATGGAGTTTTCATTTCCCTGAAGTACTCCCAGCTTAAAATACCACATTAACACAAAGTAGCTATACATTATTTAGAGATTCTGCTAGCACTAGGCTACTGCTAGCACTAGGCTAACATGTCACCTAGCTTGGACAACCGCATAAAGTCCTACAGATATATTCCCTTCTTTCTTGTGTGTTTGCTGATGCAAAATTAAATGCAATTATAGATTAAGAATGAATATTCACTCATGTTTAATCAAAATAAATCCAAAGCAATCCTGTGATTAATCTGATTAAAATGTTTAATCATTTTATCTAATGTAAAATACATCCAGATCCAGTCCTCTAGGGTCAGTATCATGCATTCTTTAAACATTTCCTTCTTCCAGTACACCTGGTTCAACTAATGAAGGTCTGAATAATGAAGCAATAACTTATTTTAATGTTTTTATAATTGAACTCATATTCTTTCTTTTTTTTCAGTTGGAAAACACATTTTTCACATATTTTGTATATTGTCTTTCTATTTTCTACCTCAATATGCTTCAGTTTAAAATAAAATAAAATAAAAAAATAAGAACAAAATGCAGAAAACTTAGAAAAAGGAAAGAAAAAAAGGAAGAAAAAAGGGAAAAGATGAAGGAAGGGAGGAAAAAAGAAAACAATAAACAACAAAAAAACTCTATTTGTTACCTACTTTCCTATCTGCTCATTTGTTTTTAGTTTTTTTTAATTTTTTTTGTATATATGTCTATGTTTAGTACTTCAGTTATTGATTATTGGTATTGTTATTATTCTTATTGTTATTATTTTATTTATCATCATTTTTGTACTATGCACTATATTACTATAAGATGTATTTAGGTTATTGGGGAAGTGAAGAAGGGGTAGAATTAAATAAGCTTATGCTTCATCCTACTCCTTTTCGGACATGTCATTGTTATTATTATTATTGCTGTATTGATTATTGTTGCACTTTGCACATGTTCGAAATAAATCATTCAAATCAAATAAAAAAAAAAATTACTCTGCTTTGTATTCTTAAGGAAGCTAGGATTTGAAATGCTCTACTTTTTTTTAGATTGAAAAGACATTTGGTGTAGTTGATTAAAATATTCAAGATTCAAGATGTCTTTATTGTCACTGAGCATTTGCATGTCAGTGAAATTTTCAGTGCAACCCCCGTGTAAAAGATAACAAGGAATCAGAATCAGAGTTTAGTCGGTGTGAGATGGGAATGTAAATTAATGGTAAGGAACATGACTAGTCTCTGTGTTGGTTTGTTTAGCTTAACTGTTCATGTGAATGATGGTATCGTTTCATCCATGCGCTGTCACCTCCACCAAGGACGTATTCAATTTGGGTTTGTCTGTCTGTCTGTCTGTCTGTCTGTCTGTCTGTCTGTCTGTCTGTCTGTCTGTCTGTCTGTCTGTCTGTCTGTCTGTCTGTCTGTCTGTCTGTCTGTCTGTCTGTCAGCAGGATTACGCAAAAAGTTCTGAACGGATCTTGATGAAACTTTCAGGAATTTATAGATAATGGGTCATGGAAGAACCAATTAGATTTTGAGCAATGAACGTCAAAGGTCAAGGTCATACTAAAGGTCAAAATCTAAAAAACATAAGTGGTAATATAGGATAATATATAATAATAACAACAACAATGTGACAGAGTGAGTCTGTCACTGGGCAGCGGAGTTGCACGGAGAGCACGAGAGGAGACGCACTCTCCATTTCCGCATCTGGCGTCAGTCATTACTTTCATTTTCCCTCTGCGTTTATGCAGTAACAGTTAAATTTGTCTTCCCCGAGTGTTCGACAGCGACCAGGGGTGCACACTTGGGCCGCTGGGTCTCCATCTAACCGAACACCTGACCATATACTTACCATACTTCTGCCGACACTCTCTTCCTCTCTGCGCTGTCCTCTGCTGTGGTGCGTTCAGGGAAACCCGGACATTCCCACACGGGGTGTTTAAATGCCGTGGTTTCCCGGGGTTTCTTGGGTCAGGTGACCTGACGTCAGCCACCTCCCCAATTAACAATATATTAATGATTAAAAGTGTTTTGTATGATATTTAGCTGTGGGGAAAAACCTGTGCTCTGTGTAGCATGGGAAATCAATACATTTAATGGTAGAAATGGTTGGGGAATAGTGTGTCTTTGGGGGAATTGATTAAAATGGGAGGGGCATGTGGGGATATATAAGGGGATGTTCCCAGCTCCTGAAGGCAGTCTTCTCCAGACTACAGAGGAGGTAGTTTGCAAGGCTCCAGGTTATATTTTTGATCTGGTCATGACATTTTTTGTTGTTGTTTTGTTTGTTTAAACTAATTTTCACTTTGGCACGGTACACACTGAGCACAATAAAGAGCACCTGAAAAGCAATCTTCCCGCCTCAGCCAAGTTCCTTTAAGCAACCCACGACAGTTGGTGTCAGAAGTGGGACAGTGGGAGTTTACGAAAGTCGATGCATATCCGCAAGGACCCATCTTTCTTGAAGATGACGACCACTGGGCTCCACCCACACTGGCTCATCTCTCTCCTGAGCAAGCTGCAGGGGTGTTGAAGGTCTTCCAGGAGGTTCCATCAGTGTTTGCACCCAGGCCTGGAAAGACCTCTCTGGTCGATTACGTCATTCGCCTCAAAGACTCCAAACCCATCCGTCAGAGACCCTATCGAGTCCCTCAACAGCTGGTGGCGAAGCTGCATCAGGAGATCCAGGAGATGCTGAGGTTGGGTGTCATCGAGCCATCCCAGTCGGAGTGGTGCAGCCCAGTGGTCGTCATCTTCAAGAAAGATGGGTCCTTGCGGATATGCATCGACTTTCGTAAACTCAACTCGGTGGCTGAGTTTGATGCATATCCCATGCCGAGGATTGACGACCTGCTGGAGAGGATCGGTGCTGCACGCTACATCACGACACTGGATCTCTGCAAGGGATATTGGCAGGTTCCGCTGCAAGAGGCGTCACGTCCCTATACTGCCTTCCGGACCCCGGCCGGACTGTTCCAGTTCACGGTCATGCCATTTGGGTTGCATGGGGCCCCGGCGACATTCCAGCGGTTGATGGATAAGGTCCTGGTCGGGTGTGAAGGATGTAGTGCGGCGTACTTGGACGATGTCGTCATCTTCAGTTCGACGTGGGAAGAGCATCTGCAGCACCTGTCTTTGGTCCTGAGAAGGATTGCGCAGGCTGGCCTCACGTTGAACCCGTCCAAGTGCGAGTGGGCTCGGGAGGAGACAAAGTACCTTGGGTACCAGATGGGACGGGGAGAAGTACGACCGCAGGTGGACAAGGTGAAGGCCATCATGACTTGTCCCCGACCACGCACCAAGAAGGAAGTCCGGGCCTTCCTTGGTCTGTCTGGCTGGTATCGACGGTTTGTTCCCCAATACGCCACCATTGCTGCACCTCTTACTGCGCTCACCATGAAGAACCAGCGAAATCCGGTGAACTGGACAGAGGACTGTGAAGAGGCCTTCGGCACACTGAAAACCCTCCTGTGTTCCTCTCCAGTCCTGAAGAGCCCTGACTTCACCAAGAGGTTCCTGGTACAGGTGGACGCGTCTGCGGTTGGACTGGGAGCGGTGTTGGTCCAAGGGGACGCAGGCGAGGAACGCCCCATCCTGTACCTTAGCCGCAAACTGCAGCCAAGGGAGACCCGGTATTCTGCCATAGAGAAGGAGGGGTTGGCCATTCGTTGGGCCTTGGATAGCCTCCGCTATTACCTCCTTGGTCGGGAGTTTGACCTGGAGACGGATCACCGAGCTCTCACCTGGATCGAGTCGATGAAGGACCACAACAGCCGGCTGACGAGGTGGTATCTCGCCCTCCAACCCTTCAAATTTACCATTCGACATCGAGCAGGTAGAGCCAATGTCGTTGCGGACTATTTGTCACGGTTGCCCCACGGTGTCAACCTTCCAGAGGGGGGGGATGATGTGACAGAGTGAGTCTGTCACTGGGCAGCGGAGTTGCACGGAGAGCACGAGAGGAGACGCACTCTCCATTTCCGCATCTGGCGTCAGTCATTACTTTCATTTTCCCTCTGCGTTTATGCAGTAACAGTTAAATTTGTCTTCCCCGAGTGTTCGACAGCGACCAGGGGTGCACACTTGGGCCGCTGGGTCTCCATCTAACCGAACACCTGACCATATACTTACCATACTTCTGCCGACACTCTCTTCCTCTCTGCGCTGTCCTCTGCTGTGGTGCGTTCAGGGAAACCCGGACATTCCCACACGGGGTGTTTAAATGCCGTGGTTTCCCGGGGTTTCTTGGGTCAGGTGACCTGACGTCAGCCACCTCCCCAATTAACAATATATTAATGATTAAAAGTGTTTTGTATGATATTTAGCTGTGGGGAAAAACCTGTGCTCTGTGTAGCATGGGAAATCAATACATTTAATGGTAGAAATGGTTGGGGAATAGTGTGTCTTTGGGGGAATTGATTAAAATGGGAGGGGCATGTGGGGATATATAAGGGGATGTTCCCAGCTCCTGAAGGCAGTCTTCTCCAGACTACAGAGGAGGTAGTTTGCAAGGCTCCAGGTTATATTTTTGATCTGGTCATGACATTTTTTGTTGTTGTTTTGTTTGTTTAAACTAATTTTCACTTTGGCACGGTACACACTGAGCACAATAAAGAGCACCTGAAAAGCAATCTTCCCGCCTCAGCCAAGTTCCTTTAAGCAACCCACGACAAACAACAACAGCAATAATAATAATAATAATAATAATAATAATAATGATAATGATGATAATAATAATAATAATAATAATAATAATAATAATAATAATAATAATATAGGATTCAGACAAGACTTCTTTTTTCATTCACATGGCCTGACCTTTGACCCCTAACCTTCAGACATCAGATGAGTCAACACCTATGGCTCCATCATGTCACGTTTTGACGTCATATGACGTCTGCTGCATTATGTGTTTATTTAACAGTTTTAGAAAGTGTAGTCTGTTATGGTTTGTCAGCCTGACGGTCAAACTACAAACCAAACTCGCTGGGTTAGTGATGGGACAGACTATCAGTCTATACAGTGTATTTAGCAGAGTACAGTTGTTAGACAAGCTGACTGAACCATTCCATGTTCTCCACTCACAGAATGAGCTCCTGTCCTCAGACAGACCTCAGTAAAAACTCAACTGTTCGAAGAACTCATTTGTTCCCATTTCAGTAAAGTTTTGAAACAAAGCTGCTATGATGTTTTTATGTGTTTTTATAGTTTGTTTATTGTTTGTTTATTGTGTGATTATATCCTTATGTGCTGTAATTGTTGTGATGGTACATGTTGGTACCTTCTGCTGTTGTGTTGTCAAGGCATTTGTGACCCGCCACCACGAAACCAGGCATAAGTGGCGCTGAGCCGTTCAGAGCTACAGCCAAATTTAGGCTGGAAGGTGATTTGTTATTAGTGTTTACACCTTATCAAAAAACGGTACCTTAACACCTCTATGTTCACTTCCTGTGGTCATTACATTGAAATCCAATCAATAAAGGTGTTTATTGAGTCAATCATTTAAGCGGTGACAAAAGTTCAGGTATTGCTGAGCAAAGACAAAGACGACTTCCACCTCTTTTCGCCGAACAAAACGATCTCCGTTCCGTGGGTAAACACCCAAGTGTTTGGTACGAGGTAAAAGCTTATATTGAATGTTCTGTCCAATGGTGTAAGCCAAATGATTATAATACGTCACACTTCTGTCCTATTATTATAATATATAAAACTTCTGTGACATGTCCATCAGAGTGTCCTTTAACATCTGTCAACAATTTGTGTCAATCGGATACAAATTATTATGCGTTGCTAAGGACTTCCTACCCCAAAACAGTCCAAAACTTTAACGGACAATATCTAAAAATATGCAAATTGTAAAATATGTCCAACTGTGGATATTAAAATGACCATAACTTTGGTTCTACTTGTGATAGAAACATCATTTTTTCACCATCTTAAACCTTAGTTTCCACTCTACCAAGATACACACATAACTCTGTTTGGATTTACACACACTTATGCCTGGTTTACTGGTGGTGGGTGACATTTGTGCCACAGTTATTGAGTCCAAAACAAATTTCCCCAAGTGGGACAATAAAGAATATTGTGTTGTCTTGTATCGACTGCTTTGTTTTGTTTTTTTTTTAGCTCAGAAGTGGTGCACCATCCACTCGACTGCCTAATGACAAACTGAAAGCGGTCATCCCTCCTTTTCTGCCCCCGTCCAACTTTGAGCCCTGGAACTCAGACCGCTCACGTCTCCTTAAAGATGGAAAGACCGAAGCCCCCCGCCTGCCAATGCCCCCCCAGAGGAAGCTGAACAGCAGCGGAAACTCTGACATAGTGAGTGTAAAGTCAAATCAGCTTTTTCAGGGTGGACAGTGTGAACGTTAGTGACAGTTAGGGCTGGGCGATTTTCTCTTTTTTAAAAATCTCCGATTTTTTCCCAAAAAACTCGATTCACGATACGATTTTTTTCCACGTGGGCTAAATGAAAATGAAAACACTAGAAACGTGGTTTCTTTCGTCTTCTTCTTCTTTTTTTTTTTTTTTTATTAAATAACATGTAAAACAAAAATACTTCTACAAATAACTGTAAATAATAAATCAAAAGGTGCAACTGCAACCTGAGACTTTGTCTACATGAACTGTAGTAAGTCCAGACATATCCACCACTGTTACAGGAAAAACTGTGCAAAAAAAATAGTGTAAAAGATACATTTTGTTGGAAAAAAGAAAGCTTAAAATATTTTAACAACTAAAACAATATACATTAATACTCATATTATATGAAAAACATTGTAAAAAACGTAGTAGTGCAAAAGTAAAATAAAAATAAAACTAGTAACATTTTTACTTTGTAAGGACAAAATAAAACAAAACTTAATTATCAATCAAACTACTTCAATAAACTTGAACATGTTACCAATATTTTGGACATCTTTATCGCTCCCCATCGTGTTCCATGTTTATCATAAGATGTGCCACGAGAAAAGCCCCCCCCCTGTATTGGATGCTTTCTCTTCAGATGTGAACACAGTGGTCGTACCGCTACCGTCAACAACAACAGTCTGAAAACACAGCTGACAACCAGGCAGTAGCTGGGCTTCGTCAGACCCTAAAAACCCAAACCGATTCCACACAACTGAACCTTTAGAACCTTGCGCGTACCAGAGCGCGTCCCGTAACGTGTGATAGCGCGCCAGTGCGCGTGCCAGAACGCGTTCTGTAACGCGTGATATAATAAAGACAACGCGTGGCTATGTGAACACTTTGTCTTGACATAAACTGGAGGCTCCATATTACTACCCGTGCTGCAGAAGAAGGGGATCGTAAGCGGGGCCTGGGGTGAAACACAACGGAAAGTAGTCTGGTTCATGGTTTTCTTTTTGCGAGGAAAAAAAGTGTGTGTGGAGGGGAATCGGATTGCACGATTTTCCTAAAATATGAATCGATTTTGCCATAAAACTCGATTTTAAATCTAAATCGATTTTTTGCCCAGCTCTAGTGACAGTGTTTTCTTGTCCCTCAGACGTCTATCAGTCGTGTGGTCAACAGATCCATTAAGTTTCCCAGCATTCCCAAAGGACCGTCCTCCTCTTCGCCCTCCAACTCTGGACACTACCACTCCCCTCATTCCTCTGGAGGCTCCAATGGGGTCGCAGGACTGAACCGGGACTCCCACAACCGCTCAGGTTCATATGAACTCAGAATGAAATAAGAAAATACCTGCAGATGTGTGGTCAAAGTACTCAAAAGTACTGCTATTGGTGTGAAAAAATACTCTGGTAAAAGTAAATGGTCTGCACTTATATAGTTCTTTTCCACCTTCATGGTTCAAAGCGCTTTACATTAGCTTCATATTCACCCATTCACACACACACTCATACACCAGTAGGTTTCTAAGGTCAAAGGTCAGTCCTACTGGGGGCCTAAGTCAGGGTTCAGTGTCTTGCCCAAGGACAGCCAGAGCTGGGACGCGAACCACCAACCTCTTGGTCATCACTCTACCAACTGAGCCACAGCCGCCCAAAGTAGAAGTACTTATTCAACTTCTTTAAAAGGAATTGAATCAGAAGTACAACTTGTCAATTGTAACAAAATAAAAAGTAAAACTGCATTTTTGCTCAAAATGAAATAATACTTATTTAACCAATAACAATCTGAAAAGTTTCCAAATGATCCAAAAAAAAAAAGCACTTAAGGTTGAGTTACTGTGAAGATGATGGGTTTGATCAGGTCATGGTTCTCAGTTTTCTGGGTATGGGCGTGAAATTATGGAAAAATGGGAGAAAGAATGTCCCAATTGAAAAGAAAAAAATCATCATTATGAGATAAAAAAAACCCCAGTATAACGATGAGACTGAAAGTCAAAATTGTGAAATAAAAAGTCTAAGTTATGAGATAAAGTCACACATTTAAGTTAAGAAATGCATTTTTATGAGAAGATATTATTTATATTTATATAAATGTAAAGAGTATAAAGTACATATATTTATATAAATGTAAAGAGTATAAAGTACATATATTTATATAAATGTAAAGAGTATAAAGTACATATATTTATGAACAAATGTAGGAAGTAAAAGTAAAGATTTGCCAGAAAAATAAATACTCAAGTAAAGTACAGATACCTAAAAAAATCTACTTAAGTACATTATAGGAAGTATTTCTACTTTATTAGTTCCCAGCTCTAGTGACAGTAAAGTGTTTTTTATGGTTAAGTGTGTTTAATAAACATATTTAAACTCTAGATAATACCTGTCATCAGAGATGGCAGAAGTACATAGAAGTACTTCTACTTATAGTGTAGTATCTTTACTTCTGTCAAACCCTTAACCTCAGAGTATTAACATATAGAAGACGACATTTGTACCATGAAGTTTTTCTGTTGCATTGTTTTCATCCTCTTTATTTTTTATCATATTACTTTAGTTGTGGGTAACACGTATATAAACCAATAGAAACACAGTTTAGAGTCACCCTTCCTGTGTGATGGTTCCATCTGTTTAGGTTGAAAACAATGACAGTGGAGTACAGCCATTGTTCTTAAAATGTACTGAAGTATCTGAACGTTGTACTTGTACAGTATTTTAGCACAGTTTTTATCCACAAGCACTAAAATGTTTCACACACCTTTAAAATGTACATGTACACACACATTATTATTGTGAAATATGTGCAGAAAAACATTATGTTTCAAAATTTATGGTTGAATCTGAGAAATAGATGCAAATATTTTTTTGTTTTTTGTTTTGTTTTATTGTTTTTAAGAAGGAAAAAAAAACGAAATTATTGACGGTCTCAACATGTTATGTATTGGATTTTACCTGGACAGAACAGAGCACATGCAGAAGGAACATGTGGGTTTGAAGAAGGGAACAATAGTTAGAAAATACATTCATACATTACAGTGACTTTTGAATTATTTTTAATCTAATCTATTATAAACACAAAAAGCTTTTTTTCCACCACTGGAAAATGTGTGTAGTATAACTATAGTAGTATGTATATTTAATATTTTATGTTGTGGTGAAAAAGGAGCCTTCTATTCTATTCTACTCTATTCTATTCTATTCTATTCTATTCTATTCTATTCTATTCTATTCTATTCTATTCTATTCTATTCTATTCTATTCTATTCTATTCTACTCTCCAGCTGCCTGTCATGTGACTCGTGCTCTTCCCTCTTCTTCCACCAGGGGGCAGTGCAGACAGTGTTCTGTCACAGATAGCAGCTCAGAGGAAGCGAGCAGCAGGTTTAATAGATGCCAAGTGTCATCCTCCAGAGAAGAGTGTCAGTCAGAGTCACATCCAAACCCCACTGGGGCCTTCAGGTCCTGGTCTGCCTCTGCTGGACATCAGCCCACCTGACGTCCAGTCCCAGCCCAGCCTGGTGACCACAGACGTCCACTCCAGAAGGGTCAGTCTGCTGACCCACACAGGGTCCGACGGCATATTTTTAAAGACAGGATGTGACACCCCTTTGACCTTTCAACATCTTTTTAGGCCAAACGTCATTAATCAAGTACTGATAAAAGTACATTTCATCATATTTACATATTTACAGCTGCACAATATATTGTTTGAACATCGACATCACAATGTATGTGTTCACAGGTTTGACTTTTATTCAATATTTGATTTTTTGGATATATACAAGTGTGTATGTACATATATACTGTGTGTATATATATATGTATACATATATATATACGTATATACAAATAAATAAAAAATATTGAATAAAAATAATTGAATGACTTGCGATGTTGATACTCGGTCAATAAATTGTGCAGCTCTAAGACTTCTTATCTATTGCCAATAATAATTATATCAATATCTTCTATTGTTTTTAAGTTTAAATTTAAACCAAATGTAAAACTTTTAAACTTTAAAAAAAAATCATTAAAAAATTATCCAAATCAACATTTAAATATTCTTTAATTAAATGAGTCTTTCCGTCTTAATGAAGTTTTATCCCAAACATGTTCCACAGTCAATCCCAGGTCCCTGTCACCTTCAGAGGGTCTTCTTCAGTGTAACCATGGTTACATATATGTACTTCCTGTCACCTTCAGAGGGTCTTCTTCAGTGTAACCATGGTTACATATATGTACTTCCTGTCACCTTCAGAGGGTCTTCTTCAGTGTAACCATGGTTACATATATGTACTTCCTGTCACCTTCAGAGGGTCTTCTTCAGTGTAACCATGGTTACATATATGTACTTCCAGTGGTCCATCAGATGTAGAGTGAAGACCCTGAAGGATTAGTTTGGGTGTTTTTTGTGTTCCTGAGCTGGTGACAAAACAGCAAAACATTCAATTTATTTAAATAGACTAATGACAGTGTAAATGCTGTGTTTGGGATGTTTGTGCTGCCAAACATTCCTTCTGTTGTGGAACTGAAGAGGCCTTTGACAAAAATCCTCCCAGTTGCTTTTCTTCTGCTGCTGCTGAATTACTGCTGCTTTCTTGTGCTATTGTGTGGCTTTAACACATTTGTTTGAGTCTAAACCAGTGACTCACCAAACTTTTCAGCCTAAAAAACAAACTTTAGAGACCCCCAGGAAGAGATCTATATTTTTAGTGATTATCCTAATAGAAAAAGTCTCTAAAAACCTTCTTTTTTATATAATATTTCTGTCTGTTTGTATCTTTCATTGTGTTTTAACCCATAAAGTCCCAGTGCTACTTTTGTGGCAGTTCCCAAATTAATATAATATAATATAATATAATATAATATAATATAATATAATATAATATAATATAATATAATATAATATAATATAATATAATATAATATAATATAATATAATATAATATTATATAATATAATATAATATAATATCATATTTTAAAATATAATATAATATCATATTTTAAAATATAATATAATATAATATAATATAATATAATATAATATAATATAATATAATATAATATAATATAATATAATATAATATAATATAATATAATATAATATAATATCATATTATATAATATAATATAATATAATATTATATAATATAATATAATATAATATCATATTTTAAAATATAATATAATATCATATTTTAAAATATAATATAATATAATATAATATAATATAATATAATATAATATAATATAATATAATATAATATAATATAATATAATATAATATAATATCATATTATATAATATTATATAATATTTTAAAATATAATATAATATTATATAATATCATATAATATCATATTTTAAAATATAATATAATATAATATCATATTTTAAAATATAATATAATATAATATATTTCATCCCCCAAGGGTAGCAGTGAATAACTTACCCAAACAAAATGAAAATAAAAATGAATGAATGAAAGGACATTTTTTAAATGTTCATTCAGATAATGTCTTACATTATAATTAACTCTAATACTAGTTATTACTTTAATAATTACTTCTTGGAGATTATATGCAAAACAATATGATTTTGTTAATCAACAAAAATCAAAGATGATCCATAATTCACAAAACCCATGAATATAGCAGAGAACATGTGTAACTGTCTACTGTAGTGACCAGTATTATCTATAATAAAATATCTACTGTAGTGACCAGTATTATCTATAATAAAATATCTACTGTAGTGACCAGTATTATCTATAATAAAATGTCTACTGTAGTGACCAGTATTATCTATAATAAAATATCTACTGTAGTGACCAGTATTATCTATAATAAAATATCTACTGTAGTGACCAGTATTATCTATAATAAAATATCTACTGTAGTGACCAGTATTATCTATAATAAAATATCTACTGTAGTGACCAGTATTATCTATAATAAAATATCTACTGTAGTGACCAGTATTATCTATAATAAAATATCTACTGTAGTGACCAGTATTATCTATAATAAAATATCTACTGTAGTGACCAGGATGTGGTTAAAGGTTAAAGTTACAAACACAAAACTTTTCCTGCAAAAACATCAGCACCTGAAGATAAAAACATCCACTGCCTTTGGTCCAACCACATTAGTTTGACTCATGAATCAATGTGACAGAAGATGACATTGTTTCCATGGTAACTGTGGAGCCTCTGAACGTCCACATTAGCATGTTTTGATAGATCAGTATAGTTATTAAATATTTTAAATCAGTAGATGTTTGTTGTTGCCAGTGACTTTATGATAGTTATTGTAGATCCATTGTTTATTAACAGTTTTGGATGGAGAATAGAATAGAATAGAACAGAATAGAATAGAATAGAATAGAATAGAATAGAATAGAATAGAATAGAATAGAATATTCTGTAGTTTATATAACAGCAGTGCGGCGCCAACGCAAATGGTCAAATAGATTAGACACAGAACATACGTTTCAGTGCATTCCTTCTTGTAGCCAAAATAATAAAATAAAATTAACAATTAAAATGTTTTAAAAATTTTAAATAAATAAAGACAAATACATAAAAATAATAAATTAATTCAAAAATTTATAAAACTAAATAAGTAAACTAAAATCAATGTAAAATTAAAAAAAAAAAAGACCAATAATGATAACAACAAATAAATGAATACAATTAAATAAATAAAAGTAAATAATTGCAGGACATGTGATGTGACTATTGTGCACACGTACATAGCAGCTCTACATACAGTAGTGGTCACTAACCTGCTGTCATTACAGAAGATTGATCTAAAGAAGAGACCTCAGTCTGGGAATTCATCCACCTCCAAGAGCACATCGCCCACGCTCACCCCGTCTCCATCCCCAACACCCAAGCCTGCCGCCGGGCCGGGGGACTCGCTGTCATCGGCCTCTTCACATCCTCGATCCAAGAGCAGCGGCGGATCCAGCAGCGGAACCATCACAGACGAAGGTGGAGCTCAAACACAAACACCACCAGACAGACTGGACATTTTAAATAAATAAAATAAAAAAGACAACAGAAAATATTTTGGCAACCATTTAAAAAAACAAACCATAATACACTTAAACACAACACATATAGTTGTCACTGTTTTAACTGTGGAATAAAAACATGGAATAAGATGAGACATGGTACAAGTTAGCTCCACTGGTTTACCTTCTACATATAGAATAGAATAGAATAGAATAGAATCTTCCCCAAATTGGAGAAGATCATTGCGCAAGGCCATGTAGACAGGAAGAGAAAGTGTGACAGACAAAAGATAAGATAGAGTGATGGGATCAGAGATCACAGGAATGAATGGATGCACTGCTTCTCACTCTGCTCAGGACAGAATGTCATCATAAACAGAGTCACAAAGGGTCAGTCATGACTCACAGGACCACGACACGACGACGAGAATAGAATAGAATAGAATAGAATAGAATAGAATAGAATAGAATAGAATAGAATAGAAGATGAAGAAGAATTTCAAAATACACTAAATAATTAACAAAGTAAATGAATCAAACTTGTCAAACCTGGACCAGGGCTGACAGGGTTAACAGGGCTAACAGGGTTAACAGGGTTAACAGGGCTAACAGGATTAACAGGGCTAACAGGATTAACAGGGCTGACAGTGCTAATAGGGCTAACAGGGCTAACAGTGCTAATAAGGCTAACAGGGTTAACAGGGCTAACAGGATTAATAGGGCTAACAGGGTTAACAGGGCTAACAGGGTTAACAGGGCTGACAGGGTTAACAGGGCTGACAGGGTTAACAGGGCTGACAGGGTTAACAGGGCAGACAGTGCTAACAGGGTTAACAGGGCTAACAGTGCTAATAGGGCTAACAGGGCTAACAGTGCTAATAGGGCCAACAGGGTTTACAGGGCTGACAGTGCTAACAGGGTTAACAGGATTAGCAGGGCTGACAGGGTTACAAGGGCTGACTGTGCTAACAGGGTTAACAGGGCTAACAGTGCTAATAGGGCTAACAGGGCTAACAGTGCTAATAGGGCTAACAGGGCTAACAGTGCTAATAGGGCTAACAGGGCTAACAGTGCTAATAGGGCTAACAGGGCTAACAGTGCTAACAGGGCTAACAGTGCTAATAGGGCTAACAGGGCTCCAGTCACAGACAGGGTGACAGTGAGTGAGTGGATCTAACCTCTATGATAATGTGTGATAATCTGAATCGTTGACCCTGAAAACTTTCCTCTTGGACTGAAAATCTGCTGCAGACTTTTAATAGTTTGGAAGATATTCACCAAATCCCATTTTCCATACTGGTGACTTTCTTCAGGATCTGATCCAGAACACTTCATGGGCGGTTTATACACACACACACACATATATATATACTGTATATCTCCACCCTCTATGGTTGTGAGTGATTAAAGAGTGAATTATTATAAAAGGTGAAATGTTCATTGAAGGAGACATGAATTTAGTAAAATGCATCCATTGTAAGTAAATGGGTAAATCTGGATTTTGGATCATTTTTTAATAGTTATCTGGATCATTCTCAACATTTAACTCACTTGGGTTAATATCAAGCTCCAGAAATTATTTTAAGAAGATCCACCCAGAACTTTTTGCATAATCCTGTTGACAGACAAACAAACTAACAAACAGACAAACTGAAGCCACATTAATCCTTCCGTGGAACAGGTAATAATAAATAAGAAGAAAACTAAAATAGTGTAAAGCAGCAGGGGGTCTCTAGCTAAAGCGTACAGTATGTGCACGCATGCATATTGGATTAAAAATGTTTCTTTAACAACACGATGGATAAAAAAATTCTGAAAAATGTAATGTTAAAAGACATATTATAAACACACATATATTTTCGACAACCTTTAGATTTGTTATTTTTTCAGCAGTGACATGAGCATACATATTTATTTCTCAGTCTCTTTTATCTTCAGGTACAACAAGAAAGTACAAAGACAACTAAAGGTTAAAGGTCAACATGTAGGTTAGACACTAGCATGAATCATAGTTTATATAAATGATAAAATATCAGGATGTTGATAAAGAAACTGCAATTCAACATCACAATAAACAATTTTTAACCAAAAATGTGAATACATAATGTTTCTGTCCAAAAACAGGGAGTGGCTGTAAGTTAGGTAGCAGGAGGGGGTCCCACAAGATCAAGCTAACTACAGTGTTACTGACAACATGGAGGAGACAAAAGCAGATAGTATTTATGATGGAGCACAGCTTTATAATTATGAACCACAGCAGAGAGAGTGAGGCCAGAGCAATAGACAGAGGGATAGAAGCAGGAATGATGGGTAAAGGAGGGAGCGAGAGATGAAGAAAATATCTGGTGAATGCAGTGGTAGCATAGCGGCTAATGCTAGGAGTTTACATCTGACTAGTGGAATAAATGTAGTGTCATGGTTAATACTTTCAGGGTTTGGTTGTATCTGGGACGTCACAGCGGTGCAGTGGTTAACACTCGCACCTCACAGTTAGAAGGTCCCTGGTTCAAATCCCACACTTTCTGTGTGGAATTTACATGTTCTCCTCGTGTCTCCAGGTACTCTGGCTCCTCCCACCATCCAAACACATGCACTGATAGGTTAACAGGTTAACTAGTTAACTGGTTAACTGGTTAATCTAAATCACCCATAGGTGTGAATGTGACAGTGATTGTTTGTTTATATATGTTCAGTCCTGAGATGAACTGGAGACTCATACAGGGTGACCTCTGACCCCGCCTTCACCTGCTGGAGCTGGATTAGACCCCAGTGACCCCAGTGACCCCTGTGACCCTAGTGAGGATAAAGTGGGTTCAGATGATGAAACAAGACCTATGTATCTGTTCTTTTTTAGGAACAACATGTTGTTTTACTAAACATAAAATACATCATCGTGTTGCTGTGACGCCCGTACAGTCATGGTAGCATGTAGCCAGTTGCTAATGCTACTTCTAGACAGGAGCTTGGCAGTGTGTATCCGTCAGATTTATACCACTAAACATGTTTAATGTCTTCATACGCTCAGATAGTTTAACAGTTTACATTGTTCATACTCTGCTGTAACAACCTTCATTACTTTACACATACTTTGAACATAGTTAACTGCTGTGTTACTATGGCGACAGGCTGTCACTGCAGCCATGACAGTGAAAATAAAACATGGTAAATGTCTTTAGCTAATGCTAGTACGTAGTCTACATCAAAGCATGTCCCCAGGAGGATAACACGCCAGTAAAATAACATCCACTAATGACCCAGTGAATGTTGACAGATGTCAAGTCCACTGTCTGATCTGAACTGAACGCAGACGGACAACGGACACAAAGTTCTGAGTGTTTTACTAAGAAAATGATGAACACCATGTCCTGACAGACTGCAGTTCACACAACAACACAAACATCTGGACTCTTAAAATGCTCTGACTATATCTGACTAACAACTACTGTAACATCTACTGATAGAAACAACTAAGAGTTCAGCTCATCTATTATATGTTTACCTGCTGTTACATCACACAGGCGTTAGAAATTTAATTTATAAACAATACTACGTCTAAATTTAAGGGTAAAAAAAAAGGTTCACATTACACTTTAAAGTCAGTATTTAGTGTGGCCCCTGACGCCTACATGTTTCATTATTTGTTACTTTTTATTAGAACTATTTATTTGCTATAATTTGATTGACTTGAACATTTTTTCTATTGTCTTTTATACCAGGGGTTCTCAAACTTTTTTGGCCCAGGTCCCCCTTGGAGGGGTAAAATTTTTCCATGTCCCCCCTCATCCTCGCGATACTGAAAATGATAAAAAACCACTTCAACAATGATTATTATGAAACAATGATAACCTTTTTTAATAGTGCTTTTGTGCAAACCAGCCACATCTTCAGGTATTATAATATAAATGAACACTTCAGAAACAACAATTTTAAATAATTTTAAAATAATAAACGGAACAAAAGACACACAAAACCGTGTGTGTGTGTGTGTGTGTGTGTGTGTGTGACAGACAGACAGACAGACAGACAGACAGACAGACAGACAGACAGACAGACAGACAGACAGACAGAGACTTAATGAGAGGGATGATCTTGTCAAACTCAATATAACTATCAATGTACTTTCTCTTTTTAGGGTTAGGGCGTTTGTTTTTGTCATTGTCATTTTCATTGTCATTTCTTTTACCACTTCTTGAGGAACTTGGCGGACACAAAAATCGATCCATGTTCGCTGCAGGGTGGCTAAAAATAGCCTGTGACTCGCTCCGTCTCAATTTAGTCAAGCTGGCATCAAACTGCGCTGTTACTTCCACCCGCTCGCTACAAAATAAAACTTCCGCATTTCAAAATAAAACAGCAAAAAAAAAAAAAAAAGTGAATAATTTCGCGTACCCCCTGGACATGCGCCACGTCCCCCTAGGGGTCCGCGGACCCCAGTTTGAGAACCGTGGTTTTATACATTTATATTACAAAGAAGGTGTTTGTTTACCTCAGCATATTCACAGAATCATACTTATTTAATTGTGACGCCATGTTGTTGTTTTTTTTTTTTTTAGATGAACTCTCCAGTATCTTGAAGAAACTGTCCCTGGAGAAATACCAGCCTATTTTTGAAGAACAGGAGGTATTCCAAAATGATCTTCCTTTGGCTCTAAAGTGTGTTTGTGCTCCACTGACTGTTGCACTATAAAAGCTGGAGGCTTCCTTTTACATTTAACATTATATTCAATTCAATTAATTTTATTTAGAAAGCCCCAAATGTCAACAGTGTCATGTCACACGACTGGAGAGAACACATTAGTCAGAAGTAGATGATGTCCAAAGCATCTATATCTGTTGTGAGACACATGCACAGGTGGTCAGAGACGTTGTTCCTTGGTGTTCTAGGTGGACATGGAGGCGTTCCTGACTTTAACAGATGGAGACCTGAAGGAGCTGGGCATTAAAACAGATGGACCCAGGCAGCAGATCTTGGCCGCCATATCAGAGCTCAACGCAGGAAAGGTGCGTTTGTTTTCATAATCTATATCACAAGTGTCAAACATGTGGGGGGGGGGCAAATACTTTTGTCAAAAATGTAAATAATCTGAAGAACCTGAAACATTTATCCTGTTAAACTATGGGTCTATTTTGGGATATTTGGTAGTAAAACGCATCCCCATCTCTATGCTATCCTGTTTATCTTGGTATCAAAATAAAGATGAAAGTTTTGTGACATGTCATCAGAAGTGTAAACATGACTGTAGATGACACTGGGTAAATAAAAATAAATGAAGGAAAAAAAGCATTTTATATTCAAATTAAATATCAATGGGAGTTTTAAAACACAACTTTTGGACAATACCTGTGGAAAAAAATGATGTTGCTGAAGTGAAGAAGGTTTAGTGAAGAGGTGTGTGGGCGTTGTGCAGTTTGGTACCATCTGTGACCTTTGATATTTCTGAGGTACCAAGTTATAAAACTCATTTCATTTGATTCACGTGTCATTATAGGTCTTAAAAACACAAAAGTAAAACTTTGTTTTTAAGTGTTAATAAAAACTAATCATACTTGTGTACATTTTGCGTCATGTGTCTTCACTCATGCAGACAGCTGTTTCATTTATGCAGGGCCGTAGCTCTGGTCTGCTTTGGCCCATTTTAATGATTGACATCTTATTTGAATCCTCTGACCCAATAGAATCCAGCTGTGTTCACCAAATACATGTCAATCACTCCCTTAGCAAATCATATATGACGCACTCTAACAGACGTTTGCTTCGCCCAATCACAAACCAAATCTGGACCCTCAGAGCCCCCCCCCACTCTGCTATTGGACCCCAAAGCTGACCAGGGAGGCTTCGTTCACAGCACTTTTATTCCACTAAATATAACTATGTCTAAAGCTAAAGACAATGTTTCTGCATGTTTTTTTCAAAAGCCAGTTGTTTTGCTCTAATGTTGTTGTTTCAGCGAATGTTGCTGTGGGGTCTCTGCTGTACAGCTAATGTGTGCTAGCTTTGTTTACAGCGATCAGCTGATAATTTAAACGTGTTCATCCGTTTTCCACTTTTTTTTAATCGATTGTTGTTACCTCCACCAAGGAAGTTATGTCTGTCTGTGTTCAAGAAAACTCGAAAACGTTTGATTTTAACGACATTTTCAGGATATGTTGGAAATGTGAACAGGAAGAACTGATTTCCCAATCCAATCCAACTTTATTCAGAAAGCACTTTAATACATACACTTAAATACATACATACATACATACATACTCACATATATATATATATATATATATATATATATATACATACATACATACATACATACATACATACATACAAACATCTCACATGTTTATAAAAGCCAAGGAGAAAAAATGGGTTTTAAGAAGGGTTTTAAAAACCGATAGAGAGGAGGCCTGTCTGATATGGAATGGAGAGGCAGATCGTTCCACAGTTTTGGAGTCGCTGCAGCAAAAGCACACTCACCCCTGAACTTATGTTTGGTTTTTGGCTGCCACAGGAGCAGTTGATCAGCTGACCTAAGAGAGCGGGGGGGGGGGGGGTGTATAAGGCTGCAGCAGCTCAGAGAGGTATGGTGGGACAAGGCCATTTAGGGCTTTAAAAGTAAATCAAAGAACTTTAAAACGTATCCTAAAATGTATGGACAGCCAGTGGAGTGAGGCTAAGATAGGGGAAATGTGCTGGTGTTTACGTGTGCCGGTTAAAAGACGTGCAGCAGCATTTTGCACCATCTGAAGACGGGCGATGGAGGAACCACTGGCCCCCACATGAAGTGCATTACAATAATGGAGCCTGGTGGTCACAAAGGCATGAAGGACTATTTCCAAGTGTTTCTGAGAGAGAATTGGTTTCAGTTTGGCCAGTTGCCTTATTTCATTGTGGGGGTGATTGGGGTGGGGGGTGTCTACCTTGGTGGAGGTGTGCGCTCTCAGAGTGCTTTTCTAGTTTTAAGTGTGTTTGGTGATGATAAGAATGGGTTATATGAGCTAAAGCATCATTAGCATATTCAAACGACATTATTAGACTGTCGCTCCACAGCCCAGAACAAGAGGTGAAGAGAAGTCAGTGGAATTGTAACAATATTCTGCCTGATCTTAAATGGACCCACTGAGATCTGTAAGTTATTATGAAAATGTAGAAATGATCAACAAAAACATAATATCTTTTACAATTGACTTTATTCTCTCACTTTGTTCATGTTATTCACAATGTTTAAAAGGATCGGGTTTGTTTTTTTCACTAAACTTTAAAGAAAAATTTGGAGTTGTCATTATTTATGTATTATTATTTATTATTATATTATTTCACTGGTTCGGCTTCACTTCAGTTCAAATTTAGCCCTGATCTACGTATATGATGAGGCATTTCCACTGTCCTCTATGTTTAATTTGTCCATTTTCTTTTGTAAAACACTGTGAGCATCATGAGCTTAGATTGACTTAAGTTACTTTGAATTTGATATACTGTCTTATAATAATAATTATTTTATATATCACTTCTGATAACAGTGGTTTACTCAGTACTTATGTGTTAATAACTACACCTAAATCACAGTTAGTTTATAATATTAAATACTCATTATTTTATATTTCCTCATCTGTCAGTTTTGTTTTTGATTGTATTTCCTACAATTGTTTCTACAAACAGAAGATGATAATTCGTGTTAGTAATTCAAAGACACTTATTATATTATGACATAACATAATAACTTTTTTATTTTTAATACTTTTTTTCTATTCTTTATCATTATTGTCACTACTTTATCATTATTTCACTAGCATTTGGTTAATTGCTTATTTTTCACTAGCTATTATTATTATTATTATTATTATTTATTTTACTTTACTTCATTTACTATATCTGTTTTCCTTTTTGCTTTTCAGCATTTGATGTTGTGTGTTCCTAGACCCTTAATTTCCTGAAGGCGCTGCCAAAAGGATCAATAAAGTTCTATCCAATGTAATCTTATGTAATGTGATGTAATCTAAACTAATCTTATCACCTGTATAATAAATTCAGACGTGTATCCTTGATCAAAAACAAAACCAATATTTCTTCCAATTCTACTTTATTTTAGTTTGTGTTGACAGTATTTTTACTCAGTTGTCATGTTTTTATAGAGTTATTTTTTACTTTTACTTCATGTATATTATTTTTTCATCTGTAGATTTAGTTGTTGCTTTCTATTAATATCACCAACCCTGGCTTTAATACATCGTACCATGTCCACTACCAGGGCAGAGAAAGGCAGATACTTCAAGAGACCATCCACAACTTCCAGTCATCGTTTGGTAGCAGCGCCAGTAACCCCAGACAAGCGGGACAGCCACGATGTGAGTAACACTGGAGACAGTCTCAAACATTTTTTTTATTTATAACCTAAAAGAAGTTAGCTTAAGGAGCGCTACCTGGACTCAAAATAAATAAGGATAACCAGAGGTGCTGTATTGGATAGGAAAAAACAGCAAAAAGAAAGAAAAATTCCAAGGCACTCTCTTAAAAGTGAAGAATAAAAAGCCTTTATTAAACTGGCTTGGTTACAAAAACCTATAAAATCATATAAAAAACATATAAAAACCCCAACGCCTTCATCAGGGAGTCAGACTTGTCACAAAGCAG
Source organism: Siphamia tubifer (assembly GCA_020466265.1). Lineage (NCBI taxonomy): Eukaryota > Metazoa > Chordata > Actinopteri > Kurtiformes > Apogonidae > Siphamia > Siphamia tubifer. Next base: position 3,456,752 of record CM035802.1, on the reverse strand, counting down.
GAAGAGGTATTTAAAACAGAGCCAACCAATCACAAACCTACACATAACAGTGGTAATTAGGTCAAAAGTGTAGTCTAGAAAGCAGTGTAATAAATAAAACCTCCACTAGGTGTCATCCTTAAAAAAGTGACTAAGCCATAAAATGAAATTTTAACTAAATAAAAGCTCTAAAAAAACAACAACCAATATACAAGTTAAAAACAAGTAAACGAGAAGAAAATGACGACACACAGTAAAAAAGTCAAACCAAAGTAAAATTTCATACATATAAAATAAATAAATAATCTCCATAAAAAAACATTAAAACTCTGCAATAAAAATCAGAGGAAATCACTAAAATCAAGGTCATCATTCAATCCTGGGTATTTAGTAGCCTGTAGTTTGTCAATCCAAAAGGTCTCTCTGTGTCTATCACCCAACCTGAAGGTTAAAGGGATGTGATCAATACCAACAACCTGTAAAGACGTTGAATCATTATTATGGTGATAAGTCTAATTTAACAAAAACAGGTTAAGAACAAAACACAGGGAAAACTGTGATGTTGCTTTTTCACCCCCGCGGGAGCAGGGCTCTACAGTGCGCCCATTTCACTCGCATTTGCGAGCAAATATTTCATCATGCGAACGAGGAAAACAAAACAGTCGCACATGTGCGAGTGCTTCTTGCAGCAACACAATAAGGCACACAGACCTGAGGAGCTAATTATGGCAAACCAAAGTGTTCACATAGCCACGCATTGTCTTTATTATATCACGCGTTACAGAACGCGTTCTAGCACGCGCACTGGTGCGCGCAATGGCACACGTTCTAGCACGCGTTATGTAACGCGTGCTAGAACGTTCCATAACACGTGCTATATGATCACTTTGACTGTTTTTTGTTCATTGTGTTGCTTATTTTCTCTTATTTTATTTTTTACTGTGTCTCAGTCTCAGGAGTTAAAGGGTTAATCATTCTAAAATGGATCTAATAACAAGGCAGCCAATACAACGTTCTAAAATGTATCAAAGGACAAAGCATACCATAATACAAAGTTATGTTATGGTCTGCTCTAAATTAACACAAATGACAGCAGTCATTCAACAATGTTGGTATCTGTGCGTAAGTACTGCACTGTAAATAAATAAACATTTAAAACTAAAACCGACTTGTGCCCCTATTTTTTTATGTGTGCTCCTAAATTTTTTAACTTAGGGGCACGTGTGCTCCTGGAAAAAAAAGTTAGTGTAGAGCCCTGGTCTGAGGAGAAGGCCACGAAAAGACAATTGAGCAACTTCGGCTCCTAGGTGTGCACTTTCGGGGTCCCCTTCTGACGTTCTCGCCCCGTGGAGGTTGAATTTATTGGAACCACACCCCCCGCCCAGTGACGTCAATCACTGGGTAGAAAAAGACACATAGTTACATATTATTGGATACAGTAAGAAATTCGTATTTTCATAAGAACATCTCATTGGTTAAACACTTCTAAGGAGGGGCTAATTCCCAGGCGGGAAAATTCTAATCTAGAACAAAGAGATTCTTAACACTCCTTTGTTCCCTAATGGAAAATAACTGAATGTATGAATGTATGACTAGATGAAGGTGACTACAGGAATCCTAAATACACACATGTTAAAATATTTACTTCACAATGGTGTTCACTGTAATGTTTTGCCATGGGATATTTTAAATTACCGGTGCGAATTGCGTATTTGTGTTCCGCCAGTCTGTCTTGTAAGCGTCTTTTAGTTCTACCTACGTAGAACACATTACAACTGGGGCATTCCAACCTATAAATGACAAAAGTAGTTTTACAGTTAATGAAATGATTGATCTTATACTGTTTTAGAGAGACTGAATCTTGGAAAGTCTGGGTTTATAAAACATTAGGACAGTGATTGCAATGATGACATTTAAAACACCCAATGGGCAAAACTGGTTTGTGACAAGTCTGGTTTCAGGTGGCTGTGGACAAGTTTGTCATGCAAGGTCGGGCTTCTTCTAAACGTTTACAAGAGGAGGGTCAGGAAAGATGGGTCTTAATGCTTCATCACTCTGGATGATACCCCAATTCTTAGTACCGTAATTTCCGGACTATAGAGCGCACCTGATTATAAGCCGCATCCACCACATTTTAAGAGGAAAACAGATTTTGTACATACACAAGCCGCACCTGTATATAAGCCGCATGTGCCCACATTAAAACATGTAACACAAACACAAAATTAACCCAAACCCAACTTCAAGTCCCGCCAATGAAACTAAATGTCCTTCATTAAAGTCCACAGTCCAAAAATCACAGCGGGCAAAATGAACCTACCCAATTTTTTCTATCCATGTGATTGGAACCACATATATTATTTTGTTTGGCCTAAACAGAATATGTATAAAACTCCACTTCTCTTCAGACATTCCAGCTTCTTCCAGGTATTGGTTTATTTTTAAACATTCTTGAAATCTATTTTCTTTTTTTTTTCTCCCTTTATACTTTTTTATCTTAGTTTTTTTTCAATAGAACAAACAAAAAACCCAGAAACAAATCATTCATTCATTCATTATCTGAACCCGCTTTATCCTCACTAGGGTCGAGGGGGTCACTGGGGGTCACTGGGGGCCTAATCCAGCTACAATGGGCGAAGGCGGGGTACACCCTGTATGAGTCTCCAGTTCATCGCAGGGCTGAACATATATAAACAAACAATCACTCTCACATTCACACCAATGGACAATTTTAGATTAACCAATTAACCTATCAGTGCATGTGTTTGGATGGTGGGAGGAAACCGGAGTGCCCGGCGAAAACCCACGCGGACATGGGGAGGACATGCAAACTCCACACAGAAAGGTCTGGTACGGGATTGGAACCAGGGTCCTTCTTGCTGTGAGGCACGAGTGCTAACCACTGCACCACCGTGCCGCCCTGAAACAAATCAAAACTAATTAAAAAAACAAAAAGCCAGGGGGCTCCTCAGTATATAGTCTTATATTTGTGATCAGGGTCTTTGCTTGTTACCGTGTTGCGTCATCATTTGTTGTGATAAAAACTTCCATTTCTACCATTTCCTGTCAAAGGTTTGCTCCTTTACATCTGAGTGAGAAAGTCATCTTTTCCATTGAATACAGGCGATGCAGAAACATGACGTGTGAACACCACATGTATCAATAACACTTTACATTAAGGTTTGATAATAAGGTCATCATTTCTATGCTCATTTTGATGTAATTCATGGTAATAATGCCTTTATAACTGTTTATTACATGTAATTTCCATGCAATTTTCAGTGTATTTACTCTGCAGTTTCCAGGTAATAGCGTTGCAAACAGCTTTCATTTCAAGTATAATAAAATGGCAATTACCGTAATTTCTGGACTATAAGCCACGACTTTAGTCACAAACTTTCATCCCTGCGGCTAATATAATGCTGCGGCTAATTTATGCATTTTTTTCGAACGGCTGCCAGGGGGCGCTCGAACAGAAAAAGTAAGAGTGAGACACGTGGAATATGTGTGTGTGGAGGGTGTACGTTTAGTGTAACTTTGTGACAAAGAAAGAGAGACTGAGAGAGTGTGTGGTGAAGAATATCTGATGCTTTTCCAATCTGACACTGAGGAGGAAGACTTCCATGGTTTCAGTGCACACGAGGAAGATGAAGAGTTGCTCTCAGTGACTTTTACTGGTATGTTTTTTAACAAGCTCCGTTAGTGCTGTGCTGTGTTTCTACCGTATTACTGCTGTGTTACTGCTGCGTCACAGGCTCTGTTTGGAAAGAAAAGCTAAGGTATATTATTAAAACATTGAAAACTCTTTCTATGTACCGTCTTTGTAAATATCTCATGATTCAATGTGAGCACGTGTGGCTTATAGACAGGTGCAGCTTATGTATGTACAAAATAGTTTTTCCTTTAAAATGTACTGGGTGCAGCTTATAGTCCGGAAATTACGGTATTTGAAATAAATCGGTAGTTACTGAAATGATGGTTCCAGGATTTACTTGTGTTTCTTTAATTACCTGAAAAACAAGGAGGTAATTTCCAGAAAAAGCCACAGCATCAGGGCTGTAAAATGCATTATTACTTGTTTCCATCCAATTACTGAGTTATTACCAAGAATTAAAGCAAATCAAGTCAGTGCAGTAAAAACGATATGTGTCTGTAACTACACCTGAACAAGTTAAGTCATTTAATGGAAATTACTTGGTATCAGAGCTGGAAAATGGTGCCTCTGCCTACTTAATTACCTAACTGTGATGATAATTATTACCATGAAATTACTTCAAAATTCAATTCAATTTTATTTTATTTATAAAGCCCTAAATCACAACAAAGTCGTCTCAGAGGGCTTTACAAAAACACAATCAACTACAGAGATACATGAACAGTCCCAAGCATCCCCTGTCCTTAGACCCTCCCCCTGTCCTTAGACCCTCCTTCTCGGCAAGAAAAAACTTCCAAACCCAGTGGGAAAAAGAAGAAATGTTGAGGAGAACCACATTGAAGGACAGATCCACTCCCATGGACGGACAGACTATAGATGAACGTCCATGTATAAATGCAGGAAGGGGGGGCTGGTCCAGACAGGCAGGGGTGGGGGTCCGGGGTCACAGGTCGGCACAGGCGAGATACTGCAGATCCTGTCGTCCATGGCTCCCACGCAGACACTGTCAGGAGAGCCACCACTCCCCCCAGGGGGGGGGGGGGGGCACACCAGGTGACTAGTCATGAACAGACTTGGTATGAAAGATATGTTATAAAAATGACAGAAACAGATGTGAGGGAGAGAAAGAGAAAAAGAACTCAGTGTCTGTACTTCCCCCAGCATTCTAACTCCTAGGGCAGCCTAGACTGAACTGTGACTCATACATCATGTATACATGATATATGAGTCACATAATTTTTAACTAACCTGACCATAGGCTTTCTCAAACAGGACCATAGAAATGTCCACATTAATAAAAGCTTCTGCATCATTATTACCTAGAAACTGCAGAGTAATTGCACTGGAAATTGCTTGTAACAAGTGGTTACAAAGGCATTATTAACACGAAGTTACCTCAAAATTACCATAGAATTACCACCTTATTAACGATCCATACTGTAAAGTGTTACAGATGTATCTTATCAGCTGTCCTGTGTCGTCTTCTTTTATCAGCTCCGACTAGTTGGATGAGACACCAGGTCCGTTCATCGACCAAGAGGTAACATGACCACGAAGTCTACCTGACAGGATGGGACGTCAATGATAGACAGCTGCTGGAGCAGATGGCAGTATTTGGAGCTCACACACCACCTGGGCCCTCACTCCTCTTATGGATCCTAAAGCTGACGGGACATAACAACAGAGTCGCTTCAGTTTGATGAAGCACATGTGCAGTGAACTGTTTCTTTGCCAAATTTAACTGGACGGCCCTTTTCGTGATGCTCAAAACATTTTACATTCACCTCACACCCACACTCACCAGGAGGCGCTGCTGCCAGAACTACTGGGAGAGTAATGTAGGGTTCAGTGTCTTGCCCAAGGACACTTCGACATGCCAGAGCCGGGATGCAAACCACCAACCCTTCAGTCATGGGACGACCTGCTCTACTAGAAGAATGGATTAGATTTCTATAACACCCAAAGAGCTTTACATTATTGATCCATTATTCATTCACTCTCACATGCTCCCTCTGGTGGTGGCAAACTACACATGTCTCCACAGCTGTCCTCTGGGAGCCTGAGGGAAGTGTCCCCTCCAACCACCACCGAACATTCATACTCATTCATACACCAGTGTGAGTGGCACTGGGGGCAAGGAGGGTGAAGTGTCTTTGCCCAAGGACGCAACAGACACAGCGGGATTCGAACAGACAACCCTTCGGTTATTGGGCGACTCTACCTCCTGAGCCGTAGCCACCCTTTACTGTTTCTGCAGCACGTGGACGTTACAGAGCAGAGACAACTTTAACTGAAGTCATGTGACACATACTGCATATGCAGTTACACTACTGGCTACTGGGAGGGAGATATGGAACATGTGGAAAAACATCCATCCATCATCCATCCATCCATCCATCCATCATCCATCCATCCATCCATCCATCCATCCATCCATCCATCCATCCATCCATCCATCCATCCATCCATCATCCATCCATCATCCATCCATCCATCCATTCATCCATCCATCCATCCATCATCCATCCATCCATTCATCCATCCATCCATCATCCATCCATCCAGTATATATATATGGGGTGTCCCCATTAGTATCCATACATAGTAGACATGGCTCTAAATTCACTTTTTTCATCACCGGCCAATGTGGCTAGTAGATTTTTTTATCTTACTAGCCAATCACAAATTCAACTAGCCATTTTTTCCCCTGACGCGTTCAAATTTCTTTAAAGTCTTTTATTTAACCTTTTCCTCTTGAAATAATTAATTTCTTTAAACATATGATCACATTATTTTTTTTTACATTTTCACATTAACTCTTAAAACTTCTTGCTTTTACATTTTCTCACCTTTCACTGTTAACACTTCTTTACTTTTATCACCTATATTATTTATACAATACATAACTTCACATCTTGTTCCTCTTACATTTTCCATATAATTTCTTCAGAAACAAGGAATAGCATCATATTAACATGTTCAAATATTCTGAACTTTTATAAACTTCTATAACATTTATTTGTAACAAAAAGTAGAAAATTGCAAATGGTGTGAAATACATTATGTCTCTGTGTCGAACACCAGCCACTCACGACCCCCCAAACCATTTTGGGTTAAATGTCGTCTTCTTTTTCTTTAGCGTTACCTCAGACTCAACAACATCCCCTCCAGCCTTTGACCTTTTCTCACCCCCACACTCTGAACCTCTCAACCACCACCACATTCTTTTTTTTTCGTTCTCATTGACACAACACATGCTTCAGAAAATATTCTCCTTCTTCTATCTCTTAACATCTTTTTCTTCACCTCAGAGTCGACGGCGCAAAAATGCTCGAAATCGAATGCAATGAGGACGCAGCCTGACGCAGCCAATGGATGCATGCGACGTCATCACGGTAGAGTTCATGGGAAATGGACGAACTTTTGTCTTGTCGGTTTCTATCACTCGCCACCAGCCAAAGTGGCTAGTAAGGGGTTTTTTTACCCGCCAAAATGGATTTTCACCCACAAATGTGACCCGCCACCACGAAACCAGGCATAAATCGCGCTGAGCCGTCACGCTGAGCTACAGCCAAATTTAGGCTGGAAGGCGATTTCTTATTAGTGTTTACACCTTATCAAAAAACGGTACCTTAACACCTCTATGTTCACTTCCTGTGGTCATTACATTGAAATCCAATCAATAAAGGTGTTTATTGAGTCAATTATTTAAGTAGCAACAAAAGTTCAGGTATTGCTGAGCAAAGACAAAGACGACTTCCACCTCTTTTCGCCGAACAAAACGATCTCCGTTCCGTGGGTAAACACCCAAGTGTTTGGTACGAGGTAAAAGCTTATATTGAATGTTCTGTCCAATGGTGTAAGCCAAATGATTATAATACGTCACACTTCTGTCCTATTATTATAATATATAAAACTTCTGTGACATGTCCATCAGAGTGTCCTTTAACATCTGTCAACAATTTGTGTCAATCGGATACAAATTATTATGCGTTGCTAAGGACTTCCTACCCCAAAACAGTCCAAAACTTTAACGGACAATATCTAAAAATATGCAAATTGCAAAATATGTCCAAATGTGGATATTAAAATGACCATAACTTTGGTTCTACTTATGATAGAAACATCATTTTTTCACCATCTTAAACCTTAGTTTCCACTCTACCAAGATACACACATAACTCTGTTTGGATTTACACACACTTATGCCTGGTTTACTGGTGGTGGGTCACATTTCGCGGGTGTTAATTTAGAGCCCTGATAGTAGATATAATACATCCCATACATGTATGGTTCTAACATGTGTGCAAAGAATGCATTTGAATCAAGAGTCAGTCATACAGAGCATATTATATAAATAAAGATGGTTTATGTCCTATGTATGGAGACTTATGGGGACACCCTGTAAATACCAGAGTATCGTACAAACCAATGATCAATGAAGTGCAAAATACATTTGTCCTCATATATATGATTGTTGATTCATTAAAAACGAGCCAGTTTTGTCTTTTACTTGCACCATGGGATCAAGAACAGGCTGACTGGACTGTCGCTAGGAATTCTGGGATATTCAAAAATGATCCATTTATATATGTGACATTAATATATTGCTGTGATTCATGTATTTTTTGTGATTAGCTGCTCATTAATACATAATATCAGTCAAATAATGTTGCTAATGTAATAAATAGTCATTTAATGTCCTGTAGATGAAACATAAAACAATAACCCAAAGTCCTAAACTGTTATGTCTATCCTAGTAAATATCTGGAGTGGCTCCACCTTTAAATTTGTTCAGTCGACAAGTGACCAAATGACTTTTATACCAAGTTGAACAATTGGTTTTAATAGTTGGGACGATATTACAAAAGTATCAAAACAAATGTTTAGGTTCTATTCAAATGAATGCATTAGTGTGTAATAATCATTCATCATGTTCATGTAATGAAGTCATTTGCAGTAAAGAATGAGCCTGAACATTTTTTGTAATGTGTTGTGAGCAGCTTGTCCCAGTAGAGCTACAGTTATATGGTACATGAACAGAAGGACAGTTGATCTCATCATTTAAGTTTTTTTTTGCTGCCATTGGTACGAGTGAAAATTATCTTGGAAATATTTCTTGAAATAAGATATTCCAGATGTATTGTCTAAAAATAAGTTGTTTATATCTCATTTACAACTAAGTCTTGAGGTGATTATGTCTTATCTCAGATGTGATGAGATATTTTAACTAGAAATGAGGAAAAATACACTTGGTAACATTTATATGTTTATATATTTTTACAGTGTACATCCATCATTTAGACTCATTTCTCTGTTTTGGACTTGGTTCAAAATTCCACCAAGTGACCATGTGAATTTGACATCTGTTTTTCCAAAAACCAGAATGTAAATGATGTGTATTTCCATAAAGTGCATTAGTGGAATAAATGAGGTTAGTCTAGGACTGTAGGGAACAGTACACATGACTGTAATAACCACACAAGCACAGATCCATAAAGATGCATGTTACTGTCATGGAAGGACCAGACGTTTTCTGTCAGAATTACTTTGAAAGTGTTGCTCTGTCTTCTATTGTATCTGTTAAAGTTTGGGTACAACATGTTTTATACTATATTCCTTAAAATCCCCTTCACACCCAGATTATAAACAATGAATGAAATAACACAAAAATAAAAACATATATAGTCATTGGTGGAATGGAAAGGACTGAAAAAACACCACCCAATCATTTTGAAAATGAACAGTGACATGTCAATCAAACTCAACTGCCATTTGTCCCTCCCCCCTCTGTTCATACGAGAACTAGACAAGTTATATTAAAAGTGTCATTCTGTGAAAACCACTCTGGTCTTTTTGGAATCTGATGGTTCACCCAGCGTTACCATGGTGATGGCTCACCCAGCGTTACCATGGTGACGGCTCACCCAGCGTTACCATGGTGACGGCTCACCCAGCGTTACCATGGTGATGGCTCACCCAGCGTTACCATGGTGATGGCTCACCCAGCGTTACCATGGTGATGGCTCTGCCAGCGTTACCATGGTGATGGCTCACCCAGCGTTACCATAGTGATGGCTCTCCCAGCGTTACCATGGTGATGGTTCACCCAGCATTACCATGGTGACGGCTCACCCAGCGTTACCATGGTGACGGCTCACCCAGCGTTACCATGGTGATGGCTCACCCAGCGTTACCATGGTGATGGCTCACCCAGTGTTACCATGGTGATGGCTCTCCCAGCGTTACCATGGTGATGGCTCACCCAGCGTTACCATGGTGATGGCTCACCCAGCGTTACCATGGTGATGGTTCACCCAGCGTTACCATGGTGATGGCTCACCCAGCGTTACCATAGTGATGGCTCACCCAGCGTTACCATGGTGATGGCTCACCCAGCGTTACCATGGTGATGGCTCACCCAGCGTTACCATGGTGACGGCTCACCCAGCGTTACCATGGTGATGGCTCACCCAGCGTTACCATGGTGATGGCTCACCCAGCGTTACCATGGTGATGGTTCACCCAGCGTTACCATGGTGATGGCTCACCCAGACTTACCAACACATGCTCCTTTGACAGTGGTTCATCACCTCCACTGGCTGCATACTGCATTCACAACAACAGGAACCAGGGACCCAGAAAAAGACGGTCCATCTGACGTCACATGGACTTTAGCGGTAAAAAAATAAATAAAAATGCAGTTTGACTTTTTATTTTATTATAGTTGTAAAATTGTACTTTTTATTTACTTTTACTTCAGTAAAGGAGTTGAATCAGTACTTCTTGTCACGGAACGGGGTGAGGTGAAAGGAGGACTCCATTGCACAGTACTGAAGGGAAAAATAATTTAATAATAAAACTAAGAAACATGAAGACAAGACAGACAAAACCTGGGAGCAAACGGTCAGAGTCCGTGGTGATGATGAATGTCCGGGTTATGGAGGTGACATTACTGAATGGTCCCGCACTGGCAACTGCAAGCCTTACTGCTTTTATAGCCACAGATGAGGAACGGCTGCAGCTGCGCAGTGCGGGACCAGGTGAGTGTGGATGAGCACTGGGGGAAAGGTCACCGGAGCGGAGGTCATGACACTTCTACTTTCTTCCACAGCAGTACTTCTACTTAAGTACACAGTGTGAGTACTTTGACCACCTCTGCTAGAGCCAATGACATTACTCGTTCTTACGGAGCCCCTGGGGGGGACACTGGGAGTGGAAAAATAAAAGTCAGATGGTTCCATCATGTTTGACGCCTCCTCCTCTTCTGTTTCTTGGAGCAACGCATTGTTTACTAACAAACAAAACTCTACTTCCTCTCACTCGTGCAACCATTGACTTTACTGACATGACTATATCACCATGGTAACCCAGTGAGTGTTAAATGGTTTCCATTTTTTAACAACAAATAGTGTTAAACCAACAAAAATTGAGTGTTATATTTTTAACTTTCAAAAGTGTTAATTTTACACTGTATAGAATGGACATATATAGACACTTTATGGGTGTTAAATGTAACACTATGGGTGTTAAATTAACACTGGTTATATTTGCTGGGAAAGGACTAGTTTTGTTTAGTTTAGTTTAGTTTTTTTTAACATAAACAACAGCTTGTAAACAACACAGACTCCCAACATGGACATGGAAACCATATGTTATATATTGTACCTTTAAGTTAAGAGAAAATAACAGAGATGAGTTACGTACAGTCGACAGTTAATTAAAATATAATACACTGTAGATTTTGCAGTGTTAATTTGGAGACATTGGGACCAAATACACTCTAGAAGAAGTTAAATAAACTCTCTGTGTTGATTTAACACTGCAAAATTTACTGTGTAGCAAGCAGTACAAGTGCAATATGTAAATGTATGATTTTTACTGAAGCTAACGTCATCTCAGATCATTTTAGTTGAATCGTTGTGTTTCTACTGAGATGCCCCAGATATTTGTACATATGGAAACATACTTATTTGATACAGTTCCATCATTTGATGATATTTTTCAGTGAATGCCTGAAAAATAAAGTCAACTGAAGTCATTTACAGGATGTGTCTAAACGATCGTCTATTGTCTATAAATACAGGTAGTATTATCTGTTAGAAGAAGGCTCATCCTGCTTTTATAGGTTGACTTTATGGACCACTATGTAAACAGATGGTTTTTAGGGAAGACCGTGCTGTCATGAATAAATAAATGGGATGATGATGCAATAACTTTAGGTTGTTTTTTTTAGATGTTATTGGATTTGAGATGAGGAGATGTCGGCAAACATTCTGAGAGCGTTTTATGAGCGGCATAAATTCTGTTTAAAAGAGGCGCATTGAGCAACTGTTTCCACTGGTCCTGACCTGGTTTCCTTGTTTTGTTTTCTCTGCATCTGACAGCACCATTAAACAGCCCGTCCACATGCACATGATGCAGGTATATATCATCCCTAAACATCAGAAGGTCCACAGACTGAGCCGCTTAAATATGAGATATGAACTAGAGACGCTCGTAATTCCTCAGGACACATCAGAGGTTTTCAGACGGTAAAGGTACAGTCCAGGTTCTGACATTTAATTATTTTTTTCATTTTGGTCTCGACCAGGGGTCAGTTTTACAGTAAAAACAAAAAGAACAAATATATGATGAAAATGTTTACACATATTAATCATCCTTTAAAACTATGTCAACAAACTGACATTTCTGAAGAAACCCAAGTGTAATTTTAACCAGATCATGTGTCAGTTTATCATTTACAACAGATCACAATGCATCAACAAATACACAGAACATTTAAAAACAGCAGGATATTGGTAAAACTTACACTTCACAAATTTCACAATGTTCATATTTGTTCAGGTTTTTAATTAAAAAAAAAAAAAATGCTAGTTTTTTTTATGTAAACACAGTCCAAATTTACAAAGAATTATAGATGTATTATTTACAAATTATTATGACAGTATTTTACACATTTTAGACTTAAACATAGGCATGATTTACACCAACAAATTACAATGCAATGTCTCAATGTACTAATGTACAGCAGGAATAATAACACGTACAAATATACAAGACTATATATATATATATATATATATATATATATATATATATATATATATATACATATATATATATATGTATATAAATATAAAGACTGAAGTGGACATATAAAATAAGGATAAAATGGATAAATATTCATGTAAATACACAATATTTTACAGTTTCCAATATGAGGCAGTAACTCATGGTAATAAAATGCTGGTACGTCCTGAGTGGATTAATCCTGTGTTTGTGTGTGTGTGGGGAAGAGGAAGGAATATTATGTAGTATTTTTACACTTGACATTTAATTGTTCTGTATGTGAAAGATGAACTAAAATGGTTAATATCTTCAGTGTCATTTTTGCATTTTATAAATTCATCCCATGGTCAGGATTAGAACCTGTGGTGGGCTGCATGTTTGAGACCCCTGCTTTAGACTCATGCCTGTGGGAGTCGTTAACCCTTAACGACCGACAGCCATCGTTAAGCATGTATGGATATAAATGTTTAATGACTGTTAAATCATATCAAACATATAAATAAGTGCAGTTATTCTGTATCATGTGACACGTTTGGACGTTCAGAGGCTGTGAAGGTGTTAATGTGAACAGAAACTCAGTATTTCTACAAGCATTTGGGATAAATTAAAAAAAGGAAATGTATTTCATCCATTCATTCATCCATCCTTTTTTTTGGTCTGCATTTGTTCTCATTGTTTAACTCCACAGAGGAGGAGTCAACATTATTTGAGATCAATGCATTTGAATGTTGGTCAGGTTACATTTGAGTGATGAGTATTTACCCAGAAAATGTATAAAAGTGAAAAATAAAAATAGAATGTTTTTAAAATGACATAGTGTGATTTTCCTGTAATAATACTATGTTTAGGATTTATTTAATCACTAAAACCTCAGGGCCATTTTTTTTTATTTTCATGACAATGTAGGGTTGTCAAAAAAATCGATTTTAGATACTAAATCGATATTGACCCTTGGTATCTAATTAGATACTAAGTTGCTGGAAAATCGATTTTTGTTTTTATGGCACGTCGCCGCTTTTTTGTAGCGGGTAACGTTAAGAATTCTAAACAGGCATCAACGCGGTCAGCTCTGGCACAGCCGTAATGCCGGCGTGTAAGTTAAAGTCTCTTTTTTTCTCCAGCTGCCTCTGACAGCACACGGGATGACGCCAGTGCGACCACAGACCTATACACTATTTCTATAGGTCTGTGATTGGACCATCCGATGCAACTTTGCTTTTAAAGGCCTCGATATAGTTGAACGTTTATGTGCGCGGGCGGCAGCCAGGCGGTAGCGCATAGTATCACGCAGTGGCGGACTGGCACCAAAAAGAGGCCCTGGCAATTTTGATAGAGAGGCCACATTTGTGGGCACATTGTCGGGCACAGGCTTTTTACAGAATAACTCCACAATATTTGCGCTTTTCCCAGATTCAGCCAATAAAACCTTACGCTTCTTCTCTCTTTTTTTTTCTGCTCCACCCTTTTCTCCCCCCCTCGATCCATTTTATTTCATTCTGTATTGTTGACCTGCTCGCATTACCCATCATTCAATTGTCATTTGATCCGTCATCTCACCAGGTCAACAATCGCGAGAAAATCCAGTGACGACCGAAAAACATCCAAAAAACCTTATAACAGATTAGACATTAGATAAATTCAGGCTATTTGTCCTTTATAGAAAAAAAAAGTCATTATTATTATTTAGTTTAGCAGGCCTATTATTTGTCAGGGTTAACTGGCTGTTTTGTTTGTTTGCTTTTTCCCCCTCTTTTTTGTGGCCGCCTTCAGCTCCGCTTTATTATTATTTTTATTATTTTTATTTATTCATTTATTGATTTGCGGCCACTAGTGATGCGTGGTTAGGGGGTTTTACAGAAATCCGCCCCGCCCAAACCCAAGACGTGGCGAGGCCCCGCCCAACCCGCATGATGTCACGTATGGATAAACCCAACCCGCCCGCTATCAACCCGCGAGCTTAAATTTGTCTCTAAACTCACATAGTACATTCGCAGCATCTTTACCTTGTGCTTCTAATGTTAAAAGTCATGAAGCATCATTTTTGCCTCCTTTCTAACGTCTCAATATGCACTCCAGCACATAAAATAGACTCCACCCACATCATCACTCTATAAAGCCAACACATACAACGTTTCCGTACAACCTTCGCATCACCTGTTTTAATCTTCTCCCTGATCAAGTCCCACATTTTCACTCTTATCTCTGAGTGTTCAGGGAGATTTGGCGCTAATAACAAATAACAAAAAGTTGGGATAAAACAGCATTCAAAACAGGAAGTGACGGGCTTGCACATGCGCGAGCCGAGCACACACACACACACAAACACACACCTCAGCGGGTATTGATCGTCCCTGACCCGCCCCACCCGCATCCACAATATGTATTAATACTGCGACCCAGCCCGCCCGACTCGCGGGTCACCCGCGGATATCCGCTGGCCAGTGGGTAGCCCGCAACACTAGCGGCCGCCTATCGACGCAGCCGGTCCGCTTTATTTATTTATTTATTCATTCATTCATTCATTCAGCCTAATCATTTGCGGCCGCCTACTGATGCGGCCGCTCCGCTCCGCTTTATATTTTCATTTATTTATTTGTTTGTGATGCCGCCTGTTGTGGCCGCTTGTGATGTGGCCGAAAGCCGCGAGCGGCCGCATCACCAAACGGCCACAGTGGCATTTGCCCACATTGCCCAATGGCCAGTCCATCCCTGGTATCACGTTACCACCATGGAGGCCACCGTGAGCATGTCAGCCTATCATTTTTGACGTGTGCGCTGCTAGTCCCGTATGGCAAGCCAAAGTGTTCACATAGCCACGCGTTGTCTTTATTATATCACGCGTTACAGAACGCGCTCTGGTACGCGCACTGGCGCGCACAATGGCACGCGTTCTAGAACGCGTTCTGTAACGCGTGATATAATAAAGACAATGCGTGGCTATGTAAACACTTTGGCTTGCCATAGTCCCACAAGGGGTCCGCGGTGGTCTCCGCGGTGGTCACATGATGCAATACGCTGCCGCCCGCGCACATAATGCTCGACCATAAAGAGTCTTACAGTTAGCACTGCAGAAGAGCTTGAGCAAAAAGATAGACCTACCTTAACTTGCCAAGAGATAGACATGCATTTATTCTGCACCCGCACTCACTACCTTTTTTTAGCAGTCCATGGAGGAAATTATAAAAGGAATCCCTCACATCTCCAGTATCGAAATTAGTATCGAGTATTATCCTTAGTATCGGTATCGAGTTGGAAATTTTAGTATCGTGACAACCCTATGACAATGACATATTCATGTATTTAATTCATATTTTAATTAATTAATGACATATTTAATTAATTATTTAAAAATGTATTTACTTATTTAATTTTGGCACTTTTAGTATGCCATAGCTTGAGACGCTTAAACGCACTTTCTCTGACTTTGTGAAACACAGTCCGCCCCAAAACGTAACCAAACACAGTGTTGTTGAAGTCATTATTGATGCCCTGGATATGGACTGGCCCGACAGGCAGGCGACAGGGTTCCTGCAGAGTTTAATGAAAAGCATCACTCAGAGGAGGAGAGCCTTCTAAACTCTATCCAGCGCTGTGGCAGATTGAGTGCTCAGATCTACGCTGCTATTTGAGCTGCGAGGAGAGAGAGAGAGAAATCCATTTGGAATATATTAACATGGCTGTGGCATGTGGGGAGCAAATGGACTGACTCATTCAATTTCCTCTCAATTGTTTTCACTCACATAAGGTTTTGATTGGATTGAATAACATTTAATAATATTGTTTGCAACTGTCAATACAGTAGTCATGGAGCACATGAGTGTGGGTGTAGTTGTAATGTGTGATGTACAGTCATCATAATAACACTAACACCCTCCACAAACATGGCTCCTTTACATTTAAATGATGCTTCTAGTGTCTTCATTCCCTGTTACTTGTCTTTTTTTAGTGTTTATATATATTTTTTTTTCACATGCTTTTCAAGTGGGACAGCCAGAAAAGATATGAATCTGCAAACTGAGGGTTTTCATCTGTTTAAGAAGAAACTGAAGCTTTTATAGGATTCAGCTTCTCCATAAGTAAGTTAAAATATTGTCTAAAAAATGTCTTGTCTCATCATCTGAACCCACTTTATCCTCACTGGGGTCAATGGGGTCAATGGGGTCTAATCCAGCTCCAGCAGGTGAAGGCGGGGTCAGAGGTCAACCTGTATGAGTCCCCAGTTCATCTCAGGACTGAACATATATAAACAAACAATCACTGTCGCATTAAAAACCTATGGGCGATTTAGATTAACTAGTTAACTAATTAACCAGTTAACCTATCAGTGCATGTGTTTGGATGGTGGGAGGAGCCAGAGTACCTGGAGAAAAACCAACGCAGACACGAGGAGAACATGTAAACTCCACACAGAAAGTTCTGGTGTGGGAATAGAACCAACAACCTTCTGTCTGTGAGGCACCAGTGTTAACTACTGCACCACCAGTGTTAACCACTGCACCACCAGTGTTAACTACTGCAGCACCAGTGTTAACCACTGCACCACCAGTGTTAACTACGGCACCACCAGTGTTAACCACTGCACCACCAGTGTTAACTATGGCACCACCAGTGTTAACCACTGCACCACCAGTGTTAACCACTCCACCACCAGTGTTAACTACTGCACCACCAGTGTTAACTACTGCACCACCAGTGTTAACTACTGCACAACCAGTGTTAACTAATGCACCACCAGTGTTAACCACTGCACCACCAGTGTTAACTACTGCACCACCAGTATTAACCACTGCACCACCAGTGTTAACTACTGCACCACCAGTGTTAACCACTGCACCACCAGTGTTAACTACTGCACCACCAGTGTTAACCACTGCACCACCAGTGTTAACCACCACCACCAGTGTGAACTACTGCACCACCAGTGTTAACTCCTGCACCACCAGCGTTAACTACTGCACCACCAGCGTTAACCACTGCACCACCAGTGTTAACCACTCCACCACCAGTGTGAACTACTGCACCACAAGTGTTAACTCCTGCACCACCAGCGTTGACTACGGCACCACCAGCGTTAACCACTGCACCACCAGTGTTAACTAATGCACCACCAGTATTAACCACTGCACCACCAGTGTTAACCACTGCACCACCAGTGTTAACTAATGCACCACCCGTATTAACCACTGCACCACCAGTGTTAACCACTGCACCACCAGTGTTAACTAATGCACCACCAGTATTAACCACTGCACCACCAGTGTTAACCACTGCACCACCAGTGTTAACTAATGCACCACCAGTATTAACCACTGCACCACCAGTGTTAACCACTGCACCACCAGTGTCAACTAATGCACCACCAGTATTAACCACCAGTGTTAACCACTGCACCACCAGTGTTAACTACTGCACCACCAGTATTAACCACTGCACCACCAGTGTTAATGACTCCACCACCAGTGTGAACTACTGCACCACCAGTGTTAACCACTGCACCACCAGTGTGAACTACTGCACCACCAGTGTTAACCACTGCACCACCAGTGTTAACTACTGCACCACCAGTGTTAACTACTGCACCACCAGTGTTAACTACTGCACCACCATTGTCAACCACTGCACCACCAGTGTTAACCACTGCACCACCAGTGTTAACTACTGCACCACCAGTATTAACCACTCCACCACCAGTGTGAACTACTGCACCACCAGTGTTAACCACTGCACCACCAGTGTTAACTACTGCACCACCAGTGTTAACTACTTCACCACCAGTGTTAACTACTGCACCACCAGTGTTAACTACTGCACTACTGTGACGCCCCTGAAAAAAATGTAGTTCCAATAATTTACACCAAAATTCTATTTAAAGGTTCTGTTATCATGGACATTTTCCACCAATGTTCTCTGGTGTCTCAGAAACAGCAGCTGTGTACAAAACACTTGGTGTTAGTGCCTCATGCTTTCATGGAAATGAGCCACCGCTGACTCCGCCCCTCTCTCAGCTGACTCCTCCCCTCTCTTCTCAATGGAACCTGAAGAAGTTGAGGTAGAGAAAGAGACAAAGACACAGATGAGATCCTGCAGAGGTCTTCCACCCTGGTCCTCAGGGTGCTCACTCTCCTCACTCTCCTCATGGTCCTCAGGGTGCTCACTCTCCTCACTCTCCTCATGGTCCAACACACCTGGTTCAAATGATCAGTTCGTTACCAACCTCTGATAATGACCCACGCTGTGGAGCAGGTGTGTTGGAGCAGAGTGACAAAACATGCAGGACAGTGAACCTGAGGACCAGGGTTAGACACCTGTGACCTGGTGCCTTCAGGTCCTGGTCCAATAACAGCCCAGGTGCATGTTTGGGTCCAGTTGGTCTGAACACAGGCCACTCAGGCGAGCCATAACACCATGGTGGTGGTGCCACCCATGGACCAGCCCATCCCAGAGACACCACGGACCTGGACACACAGTGACCAACCAACACTGGGACCAGTAGGTGGAGTTAGTTAGTTAGTTAGTTAGTTAGTTAGTTAGTTAGTTAGTTAGTTAGTTAGTTAGTTAGTTGTTAGCTGAGCTGGTGCAGTGGGATGGGGTTGGGTTTCAAATGAGTCTCTGCCTGTGACGTACAAACTGGAGCATTGTCATCACCATCCAACATGAAATGGATCAGGAGAAAAGTCGAGTGTTTTTTGTTCATAAGTGAAGGGTCTTTGTGTTGGAAAAACAATTTCCCCTTTAGAACATAAATGCTTAAATGAACTACATTTTTAATAACTTTTTTTACCAATAAAAAAGGTATGTATCACTGTTAACCTGTTCCACCATAATACATTTGAAAAACAAACCTTAACATTTTCAAGTTAATAGGACATTGACCTGGACGCCAGTGTAGTGAAAACAGGCGGTGGTGATGTGGTTGAGTCTTTAACATGTGGCTTTATGTGTTCCAAAAACAAACAAAAAAAACAAAAAGACTAAGTTGAACTAAGTGAGGTTGACACAAAAACAGTGAAATGATGTAAAATACTAGACGATAACCTTGGTCTGGAGACAGTTCCTGTGGATATGAAAGTGCATTAATGTTGTTTTCCATTCTGACAGGAGCAGCATCATTTACATAGTTGTGGAGGTGCACAAGGATTTGCTTCAAAGACGCATGTGTTGTGTTTCCATCAGCTCCACAGTGTGTCTGTTAGCCTGGGTAAAGTTAGCCTGGGTAAAGTTAGCCTGGGTAAAGTTAGCCTGGGTAAAGTTAGCATGGGTAAAGTTAGCCTGGGTAAAGTTAGCCTGGGTAAAGTTAGCATGGGTAAAGTTAGCATGGGTAAAGTTAGCCTGGGTAAAGTTAGCCTGGGTTCACATATGGATCAAATGAGACACCAACTTCACACCATTAGTCAGTGCTTTGTGTGTGTGTGTGTGTGTGTGGGGTGTGTGTGTGTGTGTGTGTGTGTGTGCGTGCGTGGGTGTGTGGGGTGTGTGTGTGTGTGTGTGTGTGTGTGTGCGCGTGTGTGTGTGGGGTGTGTGTGCGTGTGGGTGTGTGGGGTGTGTGTGTGTGTGTGTGGGGGGGGGGGGTGTATTAGGCAGAGGTGGGACAAAGTCATTGCTGGGCAAGTCCCAAGTAAGTCTAAGTCTTTTGCACTCAAGTCCGAGTGAAGTCCCAAGTCAACACCATGCAAGTGCCGAGTCAAGTCCGAAGTCAAAGCTCACAAGTCTCGAGTCGAGTCAAAGTCGCAGCATTTTAGCTTCGAGTCATTTCGAGTCCCCTATAAAGAAATAACATTTCTACAAATCATACATGACTGTATTCATTTAACCTTTTTTATGCAAAGCATCAAAAACATTGGAAAATAAGGATCCAGGTGTGAAAAACGTAACATTCCCAAAAATCCCATGGCTGTATTAGCTCAAAGGAGTGTTCCTACTTCATACTGAAGAAAAGGTCCAAATACTTGACAGTGATTTGAGTTTTTATTTCTTAATAAGTCTGCATATTAATATATGTAAATATTCTGTAATTGTGCGTTCAATATTATTGTAACTGCAATTGTATCCGTCAATATGGGGTGTTTGTGTACATTAATGAACAACAACAAAAACTTGAACTTAAAATGATTTTAGCTCATGGCAGAAAAACAACAGACTGGCAAAACTGTAAAGGGTCTGAATACTTGACATGTAACTGAACTGAACAGTAATGCATCCATAGACACTAGTGTGTGTGTGTGTGTGTGTGTGTGTGTGAGAGAGAGAGAGAGAGAGAGATGCATGCACGGTGACAGAGGGAGAGACAGTTAAAATGGAGAATGTGTGTGTTTATGTGCGCAATGTGGACAGATGAAAAGGTAGTGAGAGGCCATGTAAAATTAGGAGGCGATGTGGGCAAGAAATTGCTTGTATTTCAATAGTGTATTGTACTATAACAAGTGTACTCTATTCGCCTCATATTGTAGAAAAGTTAACCTTAAATTAGAGAGGGGTCCTTTTAGCAAGTTTTTTAACATAAACAAAATTGTCATTTCCTATGATCACTTTTGAAACTGGGCCAACATGCCAATACAGGGAGGTGTGTGTGTGTGTGTGTGTGTGTGTGTGAGAGAGAGAGAGAGAGAGAGAGAGAGAGAGAGATGTGCGTGGACAGCTGATGGTCGGAGAAAGCTACACACAGTGCGTGTGTGTGCGTCCATGTCCTGAGGAGAGGTGGTGCTGGGTGGAGGACCTATAGCGCATTGCATTTGCAAAAAATCAAATCGGCCAAAAGTTTGTCAGTCATTTGTGCACGATGAGGACGTAGGATGATGCCACCATGACTGAAAACTCGTTCCACTGGAGCACTGGTTGGACGTTGTAGAAACTCCGTCTGTAATCTTTGACCCGCACGTCTTGCGTCTTCTGTTTTTTGTTGACAACTTCGTAATTTTTATAGCCAAAGGAAATTATCTTCGGCATCATTTTGCACGCCGGCACGTAGTTGTCATTGATGCTTGTTTCAGATTTGCGGTGGATGCGGTGGAATGAAAAGCAACACTGTGATTGGCTGTCGTGCAAGCAGCGCACATGCTCTTTGCATTCACACATCATTTTGCAGAATAACAAGTAAATTGAGCGCGGCATTTATTAACAGACTTTAATATTCTCATGGGACGTAGCAAGTCATCGCAAGTCAAAGGGCCAAAGTCCAAGTGAAGTCACAAGTTAATGACGTTGAAGTCCAAGTCGAGTTGCAAGTGTTTGTACATTTTGTCGAGTCAAGTCTAAAGTCGTCAAATTGACGACTCGAGTCTGACTCGAGTCCAAGTCACATAACTCGAGTCCACACCTCTGGTATTAGGGCATTAACGACTTCAGTTTTTTTCAAGTCGACTTATCTGTCAATAAAGTCGCGTCGCGTCGACTGGGTCATGATGATGTCATCACATTGTTAGTGGACAAACAACAGACACATGCTAAAAAACAAAACAAAAACCACAGACACACGTCTGTCCAGTAATGAGCAACTTATATTAAAGTTCAGTAACAACGTAACAATGTCCACTGACACAAACATCATTTAACTGCAACTAAACAAAGGCTAACGTTAGCAAAGAGTTTTATGTTAAATGTAAGTGAACATCAGTAGGTGAACATATGTCTGCATTTGGTCTGAACCCATGGCTCTAAAACTGGACTGTCCACATGTCTGTCACATGTCCTCACTTTTTATATTAGGTCTAATAAGTTTAAGGCCAATAAGAAGAACACAACACTGTCCATATGTGTTTGGAGGAAAAAAGAGTGTGTTGTCTTAGTGCAGGTGGTCAGCGCTGCTTATCACAGGTTAGCTAATGCTGCTGCTATCATTAGCATTAGCCCATACCTCTACACATGCTGTTTTTTTTCATCTAAAGTGAAGTATTTCTACACATGTATGTGTGTGTGTGTGTCACTATTGTTTTTTTAGGCCACAACTGTCTTACCTGCAGGTGTCTTGTTTATGTCTGGTCTGTGTTTACGCGCCGAGAGAAAGAGTGAGGTAGAGCGAGAGAGAGAGAGAGAGGGAGAGAGAGAGAGAGAATAACATGTGACTTGTCGACTCCTCTAAATTTAAGTCGACTTGTGCTACAAAAGTTGACGTGTCAACTAGTCGACATTTTAGTTACTGCCCTAATATATATATATATGTATATATATATATATATATATATATATATATATATATATATATATATATATATATATATATATAATATTTTTTATACTGTTCTGCAAGTGTTAAAGCAGTGACATTTGACTAAGTTTGAGACACTAATAAAGAAACAATAACATTGAGTGCAGATTGATGAACAGTTTTTATCCCAAAGTTAAGTCTGATCTGAAGACGTAACTGTATGAATGAGATGTTTTTATTATTTGTCTATTTTAGTGTCTTTTAATGACTTTTTATTATGTTGTGTTTTTATGATCCAGTACACTGAATTTCGTTGTATACTGTAACACATGTTCTTTTCTATTCTAACGTAGTTTTGGGTTAAAATGTGAATTTCTGAAAATGAATGAATAAATGACAGAAGTGGTTTTACTTCAGAGGAATGTTGGTCTGAGAGCTACTACAACTACTACAACTACTACAACTACTACAACTACTACAACTACTACAACTACTACAACTACTACATCTACTACAACTACTACAACTACTACAACTACTACAACTACTACAACTACTACAACTACTACAACTACTACATCTACTACAACTACTACAACTACTACATCTACTACAACTACTACAACTACTACAACTACTACATCTACTACAACTACTACAACTACTACAACTACTACATCTACTACATCTACTACATCTACTACAACTACTACATCTACTACAACTACTACATCTACTACATCTACTACATCTACTACAACTACTACAACTACTACAACTACTACATCTACTACATCTACTACATCTACTACAACTACTACATCTACTACAACTACTACAACTACTACAACTACTACATCTACTACATCTACTACATCTACTACATCTACTACAACTACTACATCTACTACAACTACTACAACTACTACAACTACTACAACTACTACATCTACTACAACTACTACAACTACTACAACTACTACATCTACTACATCTACTACATCTACTACAACTACTACATCTACTACAACTACTACAACTACTACATCTACTACATCTACTACATCTACTACAACTACTACAACTACTACTGTCTGCATATTACAATACATTTACTTTACAGGTATTTACAGGTAGACTTTATCTACAACTTACTTTAAAAAACAAACACACACACACACACACACACATACTCTCACACACATACACACGCCGACACAAACACACACAAACATACACACACACACACACATACTCTCACACACATACACACGCCGACACAAACACACACACACACACACAAACATACACACACACACACACACACATACTCTCTCACACACACACACACACACACACACACACAAACACAGTCTTTTGGGGACACAGGTCCAGGACACTCTTCCACTGACCCTCGTTCTAACCACAAAATGACCCTTGAAAAACCTAAATCCTAATGTCAACTAAAGATTATCCCCACGGAGTCAAAACCCAAAAATGTTCCAGTTAAACTGATTGACACAGTTGTTGATACTGACGTAAACGTGGAGGTTGTTTAAGGTAAAACTAGAACTGATGACAGACACTGTATTTAAATGTGATTTTTATTGTGGTTTATTGCATCTTGTTTTTATTGACCTTGATTTGATTTATTTATTTAATCTTTTTAATTATCCATTAGAGCTGCACAATATATTGTTTGAGCTTCAACATCACAATGTATGTGTGCACAATAATCACACTGCAGCTTCTGCAGTTATTGAGGTTTTTTATTCATTTTATATTTTTCAATTAATTTGTCTTTTTTATTAATTAATTAAATTATGGATTTATTTATTAAAATTGTATTTTATCTTTAATTGTTTTAATTTTTTAAACTTATTTTTATTCATTTATTTTTATTTGTATTTATTGTTTTTTATTTTTTGTCTTTTTCATTATTTATTTTTATTTCATTTATTTTAATTAATAATTGTATTTATTTATTCATTAATTATGTGTTTTTAAATTTATTTTGACTTCATTTCATCTTTAAGTTTCTGGTTTATTTGTATCCATTTATTTTTGTTTATTATTTAGTACTTTTTTTATTTATTTGTATTCATTTATTTTTTTATTATTTTTATTTATTTTCTTACATCTTTTTAATTAATTAATTTAAATTTTATTTATATATTTATTTATTAATTGTTAGTTTTATTTCATTATTTCAGTTGCAGAAGAATGAGTAAGTATGTATGTTTTGAAACATCTGAAGTGTAAGTGTTCTTCCTGTTAATGTTTTGTGTATTTGTGTATTTTATCCACTAATCAATAATCTATACGTTGTAACTGTGTGTAAATGATAAACTGACCTGGTCTTATTATAATTGTATTTAAAGGTGAACTGAAGTGAATGGCTGATAGTACAGTTTTATATTTTTCTTTGTACACCTTTTAACAATTCTGGAATCTTAGAAAATAATCATTTTATATTTCCCGCCTGGAAATCCTGGCGTTTGTCTGGGAGTGCAGCCAGTGTTCCGTGTGACGTAATGAGTCACACTGTAAACAGCTCGTCTACACTGGTTGTTTTTGGTGAACTTTGGCTGAGCAACAGCCGGTTGGTTTTATTTTGAAGGCGCTTTATATCTGGCCACAAATGTCACTGACCGTCATGGATGGTGTTTGTTTGAGCCAAAAATAAACCCAACCGATGTTTACGGGTTGAATGTACACGGGTACGGGTTAGTAAAGTGGACCCAACAAGACTGGGGAGTCCATGTTAATTGTGAAGTTCACTTTTATGTTATTTGACTTTAGCTGAAATTAGAAGCTACTTTGCTAGCGCTAAATGTCAGACACGTGTGTCTCAGTTTTTTTTTCTTTTTCAGAAACGCAGTAAAAAAGTATGAAAAAAGGACTGATGTGGTGGAAGATTCTGATTATCACCTATAGATTGACCAGTCTGTTTTCAATAAGCACCTCTCCTCCTCACCACTGCGGGTCTCAGTGTCAGAATCTCCCACAATTCTGTCTGGAATTGTCATGATGGATGAGGTGGAGAGAGGACTGAGATGGAAAAAGGAAAAATAACTGAAGAACAAACAGACAAAGAGACATAAACCAGAAACAAGACCAAACAAAACCTGGGGAAGATCAACCACAGTCTGTGGTGATGAGACAAATGTCCAGGTTATGGAGACAGGGGAAAAAGACAGTGTCCAGGTTATGGAGACAGGGGAAAAAGACAGTGTCCAGGTTATGGAGACAGGGGAAAAAGACAGTGTCTAGGTTATGGAGACAGGGGAAAAAGACAGTGTCCGGGTCATGGAGACAGGGGAAAAAGACAGTGTCCAGGTTATGGAGACAGGGGAAAAAGACAGTGTCCAGGTCATGGAGACAGGGGAAAAAGACAGAGTGTCGAGGTTATGGAGACAGGGGAAAAAGACAGAGTGTCGAGGTTATGGAGACAGGGGAAAAAGACAGTGTCCAGGTTATGGAGACAGGGGAAAAAGACAGTGTCCAGGTTATGGAGACAGGGGAAAAAGACAGTGTCTAGGTTATGGAGACAGGGGAAAAAGACAGTGTCCGGGTCATGGAGACAGGGGAAAAAGACAGTGTCCGGGTCATGGAGACAGGGGAAAAAGACAGTGTCCAGGTTATGGAGAAAGGGGAAAAAGACAATGTCCAGGTTATGGAGACAGGGGAAAAAGACAGTGTCTAGGTTATGGAGACAGGGGAAAAAGACAGTGTCCGGGTCATGGAGACAGGGGAAAAAGACAGAGTGTCGAGGTTATGGAGACAGGGGAAAAAGACAGTGTCCAGGTTATGGAGACAGGGGAAAAAGACAGTGTCCGGGTCATGGAGACAGGGGAAAAAGACAGTGTCCGGGTCATGGAGACAGGGGAAAAAGACAGTGTCCAGGTTATGGAGACAGGGGAAAAAGACAGTGTCCAGGTTATGGAGACAGGGGAAAAAGACAATGTCCAGGTTATGGAGACAGGGGAAAAAGACAGTGTCCAGGTTATGGAGACAGGGGAAAAAGACAGTGTCTAGGTTATGGAGACAGGGGAAAAAGACAGTGTCCGGGTCATGGAGACAGGGGAAAAAGACAGTGTCCGGGTCATGGAGACAGGGGAAAAAGACAGTGTCCGGGTCATGGAGACAGGGGAAAAAGACAGTGTCCAGGTTATGGAGACAGGGGAAAAAGACAATGTCCAGGTTATGGAGACAGGGGAAAAAGACAGTGTCTAGGTTATGGAGACAGGGGAAAAAGACAGTGTCCGGGTCATGGACACAGGGGAAAAAGACAGAGTGTCGAGGTTATGGAGACAGGGGAAAAAGACAGTGTCCAGGTTATGGAGACAGGGGAAAAAGACAGTGTCCAGGTTATGGAGACAGGGGAAAAAGACAATGTCCAGGTTATGGAGACAGGGGAAAAAGACAGTGTCTAGGTTATGGAGACAGGGGAAAAAGACAGTGTCCGGGTCATGGAGACAGGGGAAAAAGACAGTGTCCGGGTCATGGAGACAGGGGAAAAAGACAGTGTCCAGGTTATGGAGACAGGGGAAAAAGACAGTGTCCAGGTCATGGAGACAGGGGAAAAAGACAGAGTGTCGAGGTTATGGAGACAGGGGAAAAAGACAGAGTGTCGAGGTTATGGAGACAGGGGAAAAAGACAGTGTCCAGGTTATGGAGACAGGGGAAAAAGACAATGTCCAGATTATGGAGACAGGGGAAAAAGACAGTGTCCAGGTTATGGAGACAGGGGAAAAAGACAGTGTCCAGGTTATGGAGACAGGGGAAAAAGACAATGTCCAGGTTATGGAGACAGGGGAAAAAGACAGTGTCTAGGTTATGGAGACAGGGGAAAAAGACAGTGTCCTGGTCATGGAGACAGGGGAAAAAGACAGTGTCCGGGTCATGGAGACAGGGGAAAAAGACAGTGTCCGGGTCATGGAGACAGGGGAAAAAGACAGTGTCCAGGTTATGGAGACAGGGGAAAAAGACAATGTCCAGGTTATGGAGACAGGGGAAAAAGACAGTGTCCAGGTTATGGAGACAGGGGAAAAAGACAGTGTCCGGGTCATGGAGACAGGGGAAAAAGACAGAGTCCAGGTTATGGAGAAAGGGGAAAAAGACAATGTCCGGGTTATGGAGACAGGGGAAAAAGACAGTGTCTAGGTTATGGAGACAGGGGAAAAAGACAGTGTCCGGGTCATGGAGACAGGGGAAAAAGACAGTGTCGAGGTTATGGAGACAGGGGAAAAAGACAGTGTCCGGGTCATGGAGACAGGGGAAAAAGACAGTGTCCAGGTCATGGAGACAGGGGAAAAAGACAGTGTCTAGGTTATGGAGACAGGGGAAAAAGACAGTGTCCGGGTCATGGAGACAGGGGAAAAAGACAGAGTCCAGGTTATGGAGAAAGGGGAAAAAGACAATGTCCGGGTTATGGAGACAGGGGAAAAAGACAGTGTCCAGGTTATGGAGACAGGGGAAAAAGACAATGTCCAGGTTATGGAGACAGGGGAAAAAGACAGTGTCTAGGTTATGGAGACAGGGGAAAAAGACAGTGTCCGGGTCATGGACACAGGGGAAAAAGACAGAGTGTCGAGGTTATGGAGACAGGGGAAAAAGACAGTGTCAAGGGTAATGGAGACAGGGGAAAAAGACAGTGTCCAGGTTATGGAGACAGGGGAAAAAGACAATGTCCAGGTTATGGAGACAGGGGAAAAAGACAGTGTCTAGGTTATGGAGACAGGGGAAAAAGACAGTGTCCGGGTCATGGAGACAGGGGAAAAAGACAGTGTCCGGGTCATGGAGACAGGGGAAAAAGACAGTGTCCAGGTTATGGAGACAGGGGAAAAAGACAATGTCCAGGTCATGGAGACAGGGGAAAAAGACAGAGTGTCGAGGTTATGGAGACAGGGGAAAAAGACAGAGTGTCGAGGTTATGGAGACAGGGGAAAAAGACAGTGTCCAGGTTATGGAGACAGGGGAAAAAGACAATGTCCAGGTTATGGAGACAGGGGAAAAAGACAGTGTCCAGGTTATGGAGACAGGGGAAAAAGACAGTGTCCAGGTTATGGAGACAGGGGAAAAAGACAATGTCCAGGTTATGGAGACAGGGGAAAAAGACAGTGTCTAGGTTATGGAGACAGGGGAAAAAGACAGTGTCCGGGTCATGGAGACAGGGGAAAAAGACAGTGTCCGGGTCATGGAGACAGGGGAAAAAGACAGTGTCCGGGTCATGGAGACAGGGGAAAAAGACAGTGTCCAGGTTATGGAGACAGGGGAAAAAGACAATGTCCAGGTTATGGAGACAGGGGAAAAAGACAGTGTCTAGGTTATGGAGACAGGGGAAAAAGACAGTGTCCGGGTCATGGAGACAGGGGAAAAAGACAGAGTGTCGAGGTTATGGAGACAGGGGAAAAAGACAGTGTCCAGGTTATGGAGACAGGGGAAAAAGACAATGTCCAGGTTATGGAGACAGGGGAAAAAGACAATGTCCGGGTCATGGAGACAGGGGAAAAAGACAGAGTCCAGGTTATGGAGAAAGGGGAAAAAGACAATGTCCGGGTTATGGAGACAGGGGAAAAAGACAGTGTCTAGGTTATGGAGACAGGGGAAAAAGACAGTGTCCGGGTCATGGAGACAGGGGAAAAAGACAGTGTCGAGGTTATGGAGACAGGGGAAAAAGACAGTGTCCGGGTCATGGAGACAGGGGAAAAAGACAGTGTCCAGGTCATGGAGACAGGGGAAAAAGACAGTGTCTAGGTTATGGAGACAGGGGAAAAAGACAGTGTCCGGGTCATGGAGACAGGGGAAAAAGACAGAGTCCAGGTTATGGAGACAGGGGAAAAAGACAGAGTCCAGGTTATGGAGACAGGGGAAAAAGACAATGTCCGGGTTATGGAGACAGGGGAAAAAGACAGTGTCTAGGTTATGGAGACAGGGGAAAAAGACAGTGTCCGGGTCATGGAGACAGGGGAAAAAGACAGTGTCCAGGTCATGGAGACAGGGGAAAAAGACAGTGTCTAGGTTATGGAGACAGGGGAAAAAGACAGTGTCTAGGTTATGGAGACAGGGGAAAAAGACAGTGTCCGGGTCATGGAGACAGGGGAAAAAGACAGAGTGTCGAGGTTATGGAGACAGGGGAAAAAGACAGTGTCCAGGTTATGGAGACAGGGGAAAAAGACAGTGTCCGGGTCATGGAGACAGGGGAAAAAGACAGTGTCCGGGTCATGGAGACAGGGGAAAAAGACAGTGTCCAGGTTATGGAGACAGGGGAAAAAGACAGTGTCCAGGTTATGGAGACAGGGGAAAAAGACAATGTCCAGGTTATGGAGACAGGGGAAAAAGACAGTGTCCAGGTTATGGAGACAGGGGAAAAAGACAGTGTCTAGGTTATGGAGACAGGGGAAAAAGACAGTGTCCGGGTCATGGAGACAGGGGAAAAAGACAGTGTCCGGGTCATGGAGACAGGGGAAAAAGACAGTGTCCGGGTCATGGAGACAGGGGAAAAAGACAGTGTCCAGGTTATGGAGACAGGGGAAAAAGACAATGTCCAGGTTATGGAGACAGGGGAAAAAGACAGTGTCTAGGTTATGGAGACAGGGGAAAAAGACAGTGTCCGGGTCATGGACACAGGGGAAAAAGACAGAGTGTCGAGGTTATGGAGACAGGGGAAAAAGACAGTGTCCAGGTTATGGAGACAGGGGAAAAAGACAATGTCCAGGTTATGGAGACAGGGGAAAAAGACAGTGTCTAGGTTATGGAGACAGGGGAAAAAGACAGTGTCCGGGTCATGGAGACAGGGGAAAAAGACAGTGTCCGGGTCATGGAGACAGGGGAAAAAGACAGTGTCCAGGTTATGGAGACAGGGGAAAAAGACAGTGTCCAGGTCATGGAGACAGGGGAAAAAGACAGAGTGTCGAGGTTATGGAGACAGGGGAAAAAGACAGAGTGTCGAGGTTATGGAGACAGGGGAAAAAGACAGTGTCCAGGTTATGGAGACAGGGGAAAAAGACAATGTCCAGGTTATGGAGACAGGGGAAAAAGACAGTGTCCAGGTTATGGAGACAGGGGAAAAAGACAGTGTCCAGGTTATGGAGACAGGGGAAAAAGACAATGTCCAGGTTATGGAGACAGGGGAAAAAGACAGTGTCTAGGTTATGGAGACAGGGGAAAAAGACAGTGTCCGGGTCATGGAGACAGGGGAAAAAGACAGTGTCCGGGTCATGGAGACAGGGGAAAAAGACAGTGTCCGGGTCATGGAGACAGGGGAAAAAGACAGTGTCCAGGTTATGGAGACAGGGGAAAAAGACAATGTCCAGGTTATGGAGACAGGGGAAAAAGACAGTGTCTAGGTTATGGAGACAGGGGAAAAAGACAGTGTCCGGGTCATGGAGACAGGGGAAAAAGACAGAGTGTCGAGGTTATGGAGACAGAGGAAAAAGACAGTGTCCAGGTTATGGAGACAGGGGAAAAAGACAATGTCCAGGTTATGGAGACAGGGGAAAAAGACAGTGTCCGGGTCATGGAGACAGGGGAAAAAGACAGAGTCCAGGTTATGGAGAAAGGGGAAAAAGACAATGTCCGGGTTATGGAGACAGGGGAAAAAGACAGTGTCTAGGTTATGGAGACAGGGGAAAAAGACAGTGTCCGGGTCATGGAGACAGGGGAAAAAGACAGTGTCGAGGTTATGGAGACAGGGGAAAAAGACAGTGTCCGGGTCATGGAGACAGGGGAAAAAGACAGTGTCCAGGTCATGGAGACAGGGGAAAAAGACAGTGTCTAGGTTATGGAGACAGGGGAAAAAGACAGTGTCCGGGTCATGGAGACAGGGGAAAAAGACAGAGTCCAGGTTATGGAGAAAGGGGAAAAAGACAATGTCCGGGTTATGGAGACAGGGGAAAAAGACAGTGTCTAGGTTATGGAGACAGGGGAAAAAGACAGTGTCCGGGTCATGGAGACAGGGGAAAAAGACAGTGTCCAGGTCATGGAGACAGGGGAAAAAGACAGTGTCTAGGTTATGGAGACAGGGGAAAAAGACAGTGTCCGGGTCATGGAGACAGGGGAAAAAGACAGTGTCCGGGTCATGGAGACAGGGGAAAAAGACAGTGTCCAGGTTATGGAGACAGGGGAAAAAGACAGTGTCCAGGTCATGGAGACAGGGGAAAAAGACAGAGTGTCGAGGTTATGGAGACAGGGGAAAAAGACAGTGTCGAGGTTATGGAGACAGGGGAAAAAGACAGTGTCCAGGTTATGGAGACAGGGGAAAAAGACAGTGTCCAGGTTATGGAGACAGGGGAAAAAGACAGTGTCCAGGTTATGGAGACAGGGGAAAAAGACAGTGTCCAGGTTATGGAGACAGGGGAAAACGACAGTGTCCAGGTTATGGAGACAGGGGAAAAAGACAGTGTCCAGGTTATGGAGACAGGGGAAAAAGACAGTGTCCAGGTTATGGAGACAGGGGAAAACGACAGTGTCCAGGTTATGGAGACAGGGGAAAAAGACAGTGTCCAGGTTATGGAGACAGGGGAAAAAGACAGTGTCCAGGTTATGGAGGTGTCAAACTGTCAGCTGCACGGTGCAGGCCAGGTGAATCTGGTGGGGACTGGCGAAAGGTAGTGACAGGAACCTGCCGGGTCGATGCCTCCCTTGCTGTCTTCATGGTCACCTGACACTCCTTCTGTCTCATCACAGACCCTGAACATCTCTTCATTCTGACTTTCTTAATCACTGGAACTGTTGTTGCTATCATCTGCTATTGTTTTGTGCGAAGGTTCACACTCGTGTCACACAGTGTCGTCTGTACAACTTCCTGTTTGTCTTTATAGCTTGGTCATCACACAGCTTAAACATGTCTTTTGTGTCCAAAAATAGAATAAGTAATAAAAAATTAATCTGTTTTCCTACTTTTACACAAGAACTGTGGCTTCAGTTCACCTTTAAAGAAACACTTTAAATAAGGAATGTGTAATTAAAGTAGTTTTCTTTTACATTAGTATTTTAGTTTTTAATCATGTTCACTGTGCATTAGTATTTCATTTCTGCATCTATGTTTGGTGTGAAATGACAATAAATGATCTGTCTACCTGGTTTTCAGTCTATTCATGTTGTTCACATTGTTTTAAAGGACAGTTGGTAGATGTGCAAATGTTCATCACATCACTTTTTTTGTTTTTCCTCTTGACGGCCAGGGGGTTGTCCTTAGGTTGAGTGGGACTGCTCCTTGTTTGTTTCTGGTTGCAGGACGCTGGGTGGTTGATCCAAAGCAGATTGACCTGTGGCTCATCAGCGCCACCTGTGCCTTCATTGCTGATCTTTGGAGGACCTGTGCTCCATTCCTGCCCTGGCCTCCATGCTGACTCCCTTTAGTTTAAGGACTCTCCACATCCACTCACCACCTGCTCTCTTACACATTCATGTTCTTTATTTAATATTGTTAACCTGCTATTTTTTTTGGTGTGGTTCCAGAGTAGTAACAACTCTGAAACAGATATTATTTTAGTGGTCCAGCCCAATTTAGATCAAATTTGGTTTAATGTGGCCCCTGAACTAAAACCACTTTGACAGGCCTGCTCTTACTGTTTTTTTTTTTTTTTTTTAACTCTAACTAAACGATGCAGTGAATATTTCTTTCACATTCATGTTAGCAGGTGTCTCCTGTCATTGTGGAAAAGATGGGGACAGTTTCAGAAGGATTAATGTCCATGACGTGGTGATGAGGCGACCCCCCCCTCCCCTCTCACTCTCTGTGTGTTTATCATCCCAAAGTAACATCCAGCTTGGTTTATCCTGTCGCTTGTTTTGAAAATGTGCAGCAAAAAACAAACCAAGACTTTATTTCCACAGAGAGCACATGAACCAGTTTGTGCAGCAGCTACTGTGGCGCCGTCTTCTTTTGTAGATGCTAATGCTAATGCTACTTCAACACTAAAGTTACAACTCTTATTGATGCCTTTGCAGCGGTGAAAGTGAAGATGATCTCTATGGAGAAATGACATGCTGGTCAGAATCGGTAAAAGAGAGTACCGGAAAGCTGGCGAAAAACTAATCTCCAGGTTCATTATGACATATATAAAGAAAAACTTCGGATTTATAATCGTGAATTGAGAAAAGCAAGGCAATCGTTTTTCTCTGACATTATCTCCAAAAACAGTAATAATGCACGTACCCTGTTTGCTACTGTTGATAGGCTGACAACCCCCCCCCTGTGCCAGGTACCGGATTTGTGTCGACCCAGTGTGAACTCAAAACCAATTGACAAAATTTGATCCAATCAACCATATGAATCTGGAGGACATTATACAACATCTGAAATCCTCCTCCTGCTTGTCCACAACAAGCTTTTTTTTTAAAAAAAAGGTTTCTGACTGCACGGCCTCAGACCTCGTGCACATTCTAAACACGTCGCTGGTCTCAGGTGTGTTTTCACAGGCCCTGAAAACATGAAGCCACTGCTAAAAACGAACAATCTCGACAATTCAGTAATGAATAACTACAGTCCCATATCAAACCTACCGTTCTTAAGTAAAATAATTAAAAAGCAGTTTTTAGACAGCAGATTTTATGACACTGAACAACTGTTTTGATGTCTTCCAGTCAGGCTTCCGACCCCACCACAGCACTGAGACTGCTCTGGTTAAGGTCTGTAATGACATCCACTTAAACACAGACAATGGCAAAATTTCAGTCTTAGTATTACTGGATGTTAGTGCCGCATTCGACACAGTTGACCACAACATATTATTACACCGACTGGAGAACTGGGTGGGACTTACTGGCACAGCACTAAAATGGTTTGAATCCTACTTAAAAGACAGAAGCTACTTTGTGTCTATAGGTAACTACGCATCTGCACATATAGACATAACCTGTGGGGTCCTCCAAGGTTCACTTCTGGGGCCTCCACTCTTCAACATTTACATGATCCCACTAATTAAGATTATGAAAGAAAATAAAATAAGATACCATAATTATGCAGATGACACACACATATAACACCAGGAGATTATAAACCACTACAAACACTGGGTAAATGCATTGAACAGATTAATGATAGAATATTCCAGAACTTTCTCCAATTAAACAAAGAAAGAACTGAGGTAATTGTTTTTGGAGCGTCAGCACTCAGCTTCAATCAGTGATGTTAACGCCCACAAACCAAGCTAGAAATCTGGGTGTAGTTATGGACTCAGACTTGAATTTCAATAGTCACATTAAAACATCAGCCTACTATCACCTGAAGAATATATGAAAGATTAAAGGTCTGATGTCTCAGCAAGATTTGGAAAAGCTTGTTCATGCTTTTATTTTCAGTAGACTAGTCTACTGGAACAGGGTCTTTACAGGCTTCTCTATGAAGTCAATCAGCTGCCGCTGGAGTCCTCACTAAGACCAAAAAAATAGATCATATCACTCCAGTTCTAAGGTCCTAGCACTGGCTTCCTGTCTGCCAAAGAATCAACTTTAAAATACTTGTACTTGTTTATAAAGCACTGAATGGTCTAGGGCCGAGGTATTTCACTGATCTGCTGGTCCCTTATGAACCATCCAGACCTCTTAGATCGTCAAGATCAGGTGTACTGTCTGTGCCCAGAGTCAGAACTAAACATGGAGTTCAGTTTCTATGCTCCACAGATCTGGAACAAACTCCCAGAGAACTGCAGGTCTGCTGTAACTGTCACTGTTTTAAAATCACAGCTGAAGATGCTGCCTAATGATAATATCAGTCTGAATTATTCTACACTGCACTGTAACTTGTTTTGTGTTTACATTTGTATATTTAAATTAAATTTAAATGATTATTGTTATTCTTTTATTTTTCCACACTTTTTCAATTGACTCTTCTTGATGCTTTTAATGTTTTATGTAAAACACTTTGAATTATCTGGCTGTTGAAATGTGAAATACAAATAAACTTGCCTTTCCTTACTTCAGATTTGCTGCGATGGGTGATGGGCTTAACCCCACCTGGGTGACACTAATGTCCCTGTGACGAGTAGTGGACAGGCTTTTTCTGAATGTCTCATTCCTCTGTGTTGTTTTATATGATGGTAAATCCACCAGTGGAGGGGACACACCTGCAGCAAACGCAGCATGTGTTGGTAACTCTGGGTGAGCCATCACCATGGTAACTCTGGGTGAACCATCACCATGGTAACTCTGGGTGAGCCATCACCATGGTAACTCTGGGTGAGCCATCACCATGGTAACTCTGGGTGAACCATCACCATGGTAACTCTGGGTGAGCCATCACCATGGTAACTCTGGGTGAGCCATCACCATGGTAACTCTGGGTGAGCCATCACCATGGTAACTCTGGGTGAGCCATCACCATGGTAACTGGGTGAACCATCACCATGGTAACTCTGGGTGAGCCATCACCATGGTAACTCTGGGTGAACCATCACCATGGTAACTCTGGGTGAGCCATCACCATGGTAACTCTGGGTGAGCCATCACCATGGTAACTCTGGGTGAACCATCAGATTCCAAAAGGACAAAAGTGGAAAGGTGGTTTTCAGTGGAATGACACCTTTAAAATACTGTTTTTTACATTTGCTTAATCATTTATGAATATATCATTTAACTTACAGGTACCAAACAGCACTTTCCATTTGTATATTGACATTTTGTAGTTTTATAAATACAGTGCTGAGGAAGAAAATAGTTTTGCATTTTGTTTCCATACTGTACCGAAAATGAATCAAGCTGTAACTTCAAAACCAAGATACATACCGAACCATGATTTTGGTATACCATTACACCCCCAGTATTGACCCAGTAACCTTTGACCTCTTGGGTCAAGAATAGGTCAAAATGTATGCAGACAAGATGCAGAATTGAAAGACCAGCATTCTGGTGCTGATTGGAAGTCTGTAAAATTAATACTTCAAAAGTTATATCCATAATTCAATTTTGACCTTTATTGTGACCTTTGACCTAGAGTCTTCAAATGTGTCCTTCAAGCTTCTGATGTCAATACCATCAACAGTGAGAGCAAAAAGAATCTATATGCTAAACTGAGTATATAGAAATGAAAAGGAAATTCCTGATTTGCTGTATCTCTGAGCATTGTAAAAACACATTTTGGTGACTGTGGCCTTTGACCTACATTCACCAAAATGTAACGGGACCTATTCTAGACCACCTCACACCTTTAGTGAACATTTCATGGAAATTGGTCCAGTAGTTTTTATGTAAAGTTGCTGACAATCAAACAAACAAAGACAAAAAAATCCTTGGAGAAGGAGGGTCTAAGGACAAGGGTAGGGACCTGGGACATTTTCTATTTCTGTGATTGGTTGGTTTTTCTAACCAACTTCCTTAGCGAGTCTGATTGGTGACTTTCCCCTGAAAGTTTCTTTGGGTAAAAGCATCTAACAAATGCATAAATAAATAAAAATTAATCAAAAACAATACCCATTTCTGCTTTCAAACAGGAATGTTTTCAACCTAATTTTAAATGTAGAGACTGTGTCGACCTCTTTAATATTAAATAAAGCTGATTCCATCAGACAGTAACCATGGTAACTAAAGGCTCTAGCTCCATCAGACAGTAACCATGGTAACTAAAGGCTCTAGCTCCATCAGACAGTAACCATGGTAACTAAAGGCTCTAGCTCCTACTGTACTTTTAGAAACCCTAGGAACTTTCAATAAACCTGCATTCTGAGAATGAAGGGTTGTATTGGGGTGGTACATAACCAGATCATTTTTAAGATAAGAGGGGCCCATACCATTAACCCCTGGCCCCTGACCCATACCATTAATGGTTTTATATGTAAGGAGGAGGATTTTAAATTTAATTCTAAACTCCACTGGTAGCCAGTGAAGGGTTTGGAGCACAGGGGTGATAGGGTTAGGGATCAGGGGTCAGGGTTTGGACCACAGGGGTGATAGGGTTAGGGGTCAGGGTTTGGACCACAGGGGTGATAGGGTTAGGGGTCAGGGTTTGGAGCACAGGGGTGATGGTCAGAGGTCATGGATGACACCGCACGCAAACTTCAACAGAACCCCAGCAGTTCTAACCCTACTGCTGAGGAGTATCGCCAGGGCTAGGTGATCATTCTTCGGCGAGCTAAACAACAGTCCTTCCCTGATGACTACCGACTACTCTTAGCCAGGAAACCTGTCCTGTCTAGTAGTTGCCTAGTTACCCTGGCTCCTGAGATAGACAAGTCCACGGCCCTCATTAGAGTTGGCGGACGACTCAGGAGACTGGAAGGGCAAAGCAACATGACCCTGCACCCTGTCATCTTGGATGCCTCTCACCCAGTTCCATGTCTGTTTATCCTGAAGTATGATGGAGACCTGCACCATCCTGGCCCAGAGCGTGTTTTCCCTGAGCTACGGTGGTCCTACTGATACAGGACTTAGATGATAGCGATCCAAAGACACCAGCGAACCTGTGAAGAGTATCAGTGCCGGAGAGCTCAGCCAGCCATCCCAAAAATGGCTGATCTTCCCATTGTCCACCTACAACTACACAAGCCAGCATGTCATTCCACAGGTGTGGACTGCTTTAGTCCCATGACTGTGAATGTGGGCAGGTGCCATGAGAAACACTGGGGGATAATCTTCAACCAGAGCGGTACACTTGGATCTCCTGAATTCTATAAACCCTGATGCCTATGCCATAGCTTTGAGGCACTTTATTGTGCAGAGAGGCACCCCATCTGACCTGTTGTCTGACCAAAGGACTGAGGTGAAAAGGAGCTTAATGAAGTCTTTGCCAGCACGGCGCCCACCTCGCAGAGGCAGTTAGCTCACCAGAAGATCAAGTTCCACTTTAACCCCCCTGCAGCCCCTCACTTTGGGGTTATGTGGGAAAGAGAAGTGCAGTCAGTCAAATCTGCACTCTACACCTGTGTAGCGTCTCTATCCGTCCCAAAAGAGATGCTCCTCACTGTGCTTCTGGAGGTTGAGGCCATCCTCAATGCTGAGTCACTGGGCAGTTGCAGACGTCGATCTGGTAACCCCAAACAGCCTCCTCATGGGGTGGCCTGATGGATCACTTCCCCAAGTGGACAACCCCTAGTCTGAGATCCTGAGTTGTTGATGATGGCGGCACTCACAGATCCTGGCAGACCACTTCTGGTCCCAATTCATCGGAGACAACCTCCCCAGCCTACAGACCAGTCATAAATGGCACTCCTCTCCTCCCAAACTCCTGGACAATGCTGTGGTCATGATGGTGGACCCACAGCTTCCCCGGGCCTTGTGGCCCATTGGCAGCGTGACCCAGGTTCATCACAGTGATGACAGCAACATCAGGTCAGCTGATGTTCTTATCAAAGGCCACACCTACACCCAACTGGTAGCCAGGTTGGTGATACTGCCAGCCCTTCTGTCGGAGAAGGCCAATATTTTGCCAACCATTGACCTTCCTACTTCCTGACTGAGGATCCTTTATTGGTAGCAAATGTGCCACTCACATTTGGGGGCGGCTGTACAAAAGACCGGGAATTTTATTTGTTTACGTCTGTTCTACTGAAATGAAAATGAAAATGAAAATTCCCAAGCATCCCCTGTCTGTAGACCCTCCCCCTGCCCTTAGACCCTCCCTCTGTCCTTAGACCCTCCCCCTGTCCTTAGACCCTCCTTCTCGGCAAAAAAAACCTTCCAAACCCAGTGGGAAAAAGAAGAAATCTTGAGGAGAACCACATTGAAGGACAGATCCACTCCCATGGACGGACAGGCTATAGATGAACGTCCATTTATAAATGAAGGAAGGGGGGCTGGTCCAGACAGGCAGGGGCGGGGGTCCGGGGTCACAGGGCGGCAGAGGCGAGATACTGCAGATCCTGTCGTCCATGGCTCCCACGCAGACACTGTCAGGAGAGCCACCACTCCCCCCAGGGGGGGGGGGGGGGGGGGGGGGACACACCAGGTGACTAGTCATGAACAGACTTGGTATGAAAGATATGTTATAAAAATGACAGAAACAGGTGTGAGGGAGAGAAAGAGAAGAAAGAACTCAGTGTCTGTACTTCCCCCAGCATTCTAACTCCTAGGGCAGCCTAGACTGAACTGTGACTCATACATCATGTATACATGATATATGAGTCACATAATCCAATGTTCCAGGACTGAGTTGTATTGTTTAGTAGCAATTTGTGTATTGTAATGCAGTGAAATTGCACATTTGTTTTCTATTCTGTCATGCCTTATTCTATTTCTGTTTTTTGTTTCTATTTCAGACTGCTATGAGAAATAACATGTACAATGAAAATATATATGTGTACCACCGACTATAATAAGATTGTATCCTCTTCATTCAAACACCTGACATTATATATATAAATATATATATAATATATATATATATATATATATATATATATATATATATATATATATATATATATATATATATATATATATATATATATATATATAAAAGAATGTATAGAATATATATTGATTAACAATGTTAATTACTTGACAGTTAAATATTGTCAGTTATTTCTGTACTGATTATGGCCAGAAAATGTTTCTCAGCCACTTTTTAATAATTAAACAAAGATATAGAAACATTTTTTTATGATATTAACATATGACCCTGGACAAAAACATTTACATGATCACAGTATAAAATATCATACTCATAGCTTTAATGTATTATTTTCTTTTATTGTCCAGCTCTGTGTCATTTATCTGATGCTTTTGTAAATGACATTGACTGAGATGCAGATCTGCTGGTATCGACCGTCCCATTAATTTTAAATGTCCATTAGAATCTGACGCGTCCATGTCAGAGCTCAAATCCCATGGTGATGTTAACAGCCACGTCTTAATCAATGGAAGCCACAGTGGTGCACCTGGCAGATGGCTCTAAGTCCCTGTCGTCTCCATTGTCATTATTTTGAAATGTGTATTCAGTGGCGTACATGTCAGACACAGATACACACACACACAAGGTTGCGTGCAAAGGTCTGTCTCTGCAGCATTAACTGAGCTTTAAGCAGCGGCTAATCTGAAGGGCAGCTTGGATAGTGTTGTTGGTGGATTTGCATTGATACCAAAGCTCCCTGCGGCTTTAATGGCAGCTACTGACAGTGTTAACAGGACCTAAGGACCTCTTCAGATCCCTGCCTCCACCTGTCAAAACAAATACACTATCACCACTGACGCACTCTCTACAACACAATCAACTGTGTCACTGGAACAATATGTGACCCACCACCAGTAAACCAGACATAAGTGTGTGTAAATCCAAACAGAGTTATGTGTGTATCTTGGTAGAGTGGAAACTAAGGTTTAAGATGGTGAAAAAATGATGTTTCTATCACAAGTAGAACCAAAGTTATGGTCATTTTAATATCCACATTTGGACATATTTTACAATTTGCATATTTTTAGATATTGTCCGTTAAAGTTTTGGACTGTTTTGGGGTAGGAAGTCCTTAGCAACGCATAATAATTTGTATCCGATTGACACAAATTGTTGACAGATGTTAAAGGACACTCTGATGGACATGTCACAGAAGTTTTATATATTATAATAATAGGACAGAAGTGTGACGTATTATAATCATTTGGCTTACACCATTGGACAGAACATTCAATATAAGCTTTTACCTCGTACCAAACACTTGGGTGTTTACCCACGGAACGGAGATCGTTTTGTTCGGCGAAAAGAGGTGGAAGTCGTCTTTGTCTTTGCTCAGCAATACCTGAACTTTTGTCGCCGCTTAAATAATTGACTTAATAAACACCTTTATTGATTGGATTTCAATGTAATGACCACAGGAAGTGAACATAGAGGTGTTAAGGTACCGTTTTTTGATAAGGTGTAAACACAAATAACAAATCACCTTCCAGCCTAAATTTGGCTGTAGCTCTGAACGGCTCAGCGCCACTTATGCCTGGTTTGGTGGTGGCGGGTCACATATGACATGAAATACACTTTAGTTTTATATAAAGAAAAACTATTTAACCCTCGATGGGAAATGAATTAACAAGAAATGAATGGCTTTTGACTTTAAAGGGTTATGTCGAGTAAAATTAATTTAAGATATATTTTTAGATGATCGGGAGTACATACATATAGTGGACATTAAAATCACACCATTTGGATGAAATGTTGTCGTTCTGAGCCAAACTGTGTTAACATGGACATGATGAGGACATGTCTTTATCACTGACATGAAACATTATTTTCAGACTAACTCTTCTAATGTTTAAACAACATCACACTTCAGTGGTAGTAAGTAGAGGGTCCCTAAAGACAAACCCAAGTGTCCTGAGGTCTTCATGTCCTCAGATAGTGTGTCCACAGTTACTGATCTACAGACATGGACCTGTGGATGCAGGAAACGTCTTTAGGAGGAAGACCAAAATAGTCAATAGCCGAGTGCATGCTCTGAAAATGAATGATTTTAAAAACAACAACCTGTTAGTATGTTAAGTGTTGATGCTGCGCACAGCTGCATTTACATTTAGAATAAAATACTCTTCTTAAAAAAGACTGCAACAAAATCATGCATTTCCAGAGTGTGTGACTCTACTCATGAACTGTTGACTCCTGTACTTGTTGCAGGACATGACATCAGGATTTTACATAATTTTTTATTTTATTGGTTAGACAGGATCTTAGCGCACACATTTATGGTACAATATGATTGGTTAGAGCAGGGGTCTCAGACTCCAGCTCTGATGATGATAAAAGTCCTTTATTCTAAATAGAAAATCAGTCGACCTTCATCAGGACTTAGTTAATTAAAACAAAGACGACACAGGTGTATTTATCTACAAACATTCAGTCACATTATCAGTACAGTCACGAAGCACAAACATGTAGATGTAATGTTTTAAACATGTACACTTAACATTTCTACATGTTTAAAATGTGAAATCTACATGTTTAAAGTGTTAAATCTACATGTTTAAACTGTTAAATCTACATGTTTAAAATGTTAAATCTACATGTTTAAAATGTTAAATCTACATGTTTAAAATGTTAAATCTATATGTTTAAAATGTTAAATCTACATGTTTAAAATGTGAAATCTACATGTTTAAAATGTGAAATCTACATGTTTAAAATGTGAAATCTACATGTTTAAAATGTTAAATCTATATGTTTAAAATGTTAAATGTACATCTTTAAAATGTTAAATGTACATGTTTAAAACATTAAATGTACATGTTTAAAACATTAAATGTACATCTTTAAAATGTTAAATCTACATGTTTAAAATGTTAAATCTACATGTTTAAATGTTAAATCTATATGTTTAAAATGTGAAATCTACATGTTTAAAATGTTAAATCTACATGTTTAAAATGTTAAATCTACATGTTTAAAATGTTAAATCTACATGTTTAAAACATTAAATCTACATGTTTAAAACATTAAATCTACATGTTTAAAATGTTAAATCTATATGTTTAAAATGTGAAATATACATGTTTAAAATGTTAAATCTACATGTTTAAAACATTAAATCTACATGTTAAAACTGTTAAATCTACATGTTTAAAATGTTAAATCTACATGTTTAAAACATTAAATCTATATGTTTAAAATGTTAAATGGACATGTTTAAAATATTAAATGTGCATGTTTAAAATGTTAAATCTACATGTTTAAAATGTTAAATCTACATGTTTAAATGTTAAATCTATATGTTTAAAACATTAAATCTACATGTTTAAAACATTAAATCTATATGTTTAAAATGTGAAATATACATGTTTAAAATGTTAAATCTACATGTTTAAAATGTTAAATCTACATGTTTAAAACATTAAATCTACATGTTTAAACTGTTAAATCTACATGTTTAAAATGTTAAATCTACATGTTTAAAACATTAAATCTACATGTTTAAAATGTTAAATCTACATGTTTAAAATGTTAAATCTACATGTTTAAAACATTAAATCTACATGTTTAAAATGTTAAATCTACATGTTTAAAACATTAAATCTACATGTTTAAAATGTTAAATCTACATGTTTAAAATGTTAAATCTACATGTTTAAACTGTTAAATCTACATGTTTAAACTGTTAAATCTACATGTTTAAAACATTAAATCTACATGTTTAAAATGTTAAATCTACATGTTTAAACTGTTAAATCTACATGTTCAGGGTGTCATGGCTCATTCTGCACCTTCTTT
Organism: Siphamia tubifer; assembly: GCA_020466265.1. Lineage (NCBI taxonomy): Eukaryota > Metazoa > Chordata > Actinopteri > Kurtiformes > Apogonidae > Siphamia > Siphamia tubifer. The sequence goes on along the minus strand of CM035802.1, from coordinate 3,412,781 downwards.
TTCGGGTCGTCTACGGGTGTTTGAAGGTTTAATTAGCGTTCAGATTAAAGACAAATATTTCACGGGGCTTTCCTTAAATAATCTCATTGGACGCTCTAAAGCTCAGAAGACTGATCCAACACAAACACGTCCATGTGACACTCGACCGTCCACTGTGTTTTTCTTTTTTTTGGGGTTAATATGACTGATGTGGTTTGACATTAGGATCTGTTTGGATAAAAATCATCCCTGTGGTTTTGCTGTTCTGATCTAAACTCACTTATGGAAACACTTAAACACAGACACTGAGATTATTTCAGGGTAAAACACCACCACTATTGGCTTTAATGTGTTTTTCTACTCATGAAACTAAATTAACAACATAGATTACATTTATATTAGGATGGCATGATATTAGCAAAAACTGACATCCTCCTATAGCCAAAATTATGAAATAAAATTAACAATTAAAAAGAAATATGTTAAAAAAAATACAAATAATGAATTAATAAATAACAAATAAATTAAAATAAAAGCATTTTAAAGAATTATAAAATAAAATAAATTAAAGTAATTACTTCATGTATATATATATGACAAACAAATAAAAAAGAAATAAAATCAAATAAAAAATTAAAAAGAATAAATAAAATAAAAATAATTATAGTACCTGTGATGTGACTATTGCACACACGTATACTGTGATGTCGACGCTCAAACAATATATTGTGCAGCAGTAGTTTGTACGTTTCCTTCTCTAATGCTTTTAAACTTGTCAGGATACAGGTGTTTGGACAAAGGTTATTTGTGGTTCGATCCTTTAGCTTCATGAGGACATTTGGGTTAATCTTCACAGCATGTCTTTGATGGGACTATGTCCAGGTTCATTTCAGTGATAATCCTTCAGTTATGGTTTGTTTATGTTCCAGTAGCACTTTAGAGTACATTATACCATTGTATAATGTACTAAGTTACACCACTATATGCCTGGGGATACTTCTCTATAAAGTCATGTTTATTTAAAGAGAAATGCTTGATTTACTAGACACACTATAAATATACAATGAGCACCGTATGTTTCAAATATAAACTGGTTGTAATGCATGGATATGTTCACTAGGGTGCAGTAAAATAGACACTGGACATAGATGTAACACAACATGAGACTGGATTGAAATGACATTTATTATTATTATGACAAGACAATCATTTACCAGATACTTATTTGTTTATGGTTTCACACAAACATTACATATTAAGGCAAAAAAATCAATAAATAAGAATCTAATTTTTGTAGCAATTTTTTTTCTTATTTTTAATGAATACTTTTGGCATGCATTAATAAATGTTCCATGCATTTTCATTTACATAAGAGTGTAAACATGTCCTGGTTTACAGTTCATATATTTTTGCTACTATGGCTGCGCTTCGGTGGAGCAGGACACTTCTGAACAACAAATGGACTATTTGTCTGAAATCATTTATGTTTACACTTAAATAATTTCCATATTTGTGGACACGTTGATAATTGGTGTTTCGCGCGTGAACACACATGTACATAATTAAAATGTCACATTTTTACAGAAAAAGAATTGGAAGTCGTAGTGAAGTTACTTATTTTACAAGTACTTCCGGTAATGAGTATTCAAAATAAGGTCGACTAAGAATACACATACATATAGTTTTACAAAAACCAACGTGCATCTCGCTCAAAATTCAAACATTTTAAAGTCCTTAAATCGGACACATCGGTGAGATATAATAGACACGATATTAGTCCACACACAACCTGATAAAAGCCCCAATGCTTTTGTTTTGAAGGCGTAACTTCCGGTCGGAACCCTTTTTTGCGTCTACCTTTATGCACGCGCTAAAACCTGTCCAAGCGCGTGTCTTTCGGTGGTCAAAACTCCATCCTTATTACTTTATTCACTTAAAAATAGCCCGGTCCAGTTTCAGCAGCATGGACAGCAGGTGCAGTAGATCTTTGTCGTCGAGGACACTGTGTATTTCTCCGGAACGCACGTAAAAAGCCTCCGGTCCGTGGACGCCGCCGCCGAGCGCGGATCACCTCACTGTGGATCTGGAGATTTGTGCCTCCGCTGCCCTTCGCGTGTGATCCCTCCCCCAACACTCCTCAGATGGTGTGTGTTTTTGTGTGTGCTCGGGTCGGGTTGGGCTATGGCTGATTTTAGGAACTATACGTAAAAACACCAACATATTGTCCTTTTTGGGGCCGATATAAAACAAAAACAATGTCGTTACGCGCAGATGACGCACTAGTATTTTAATAAAAGTGTGTATTATCCATGGCGTGTACTTTTTTGTTTGATAAACCGTGCACGGGGCTGCTAATTAACACGCGCCAAACTGTCTGAGGTGCGTAAAATAACGCATGCGTAAAAATTATTTAGCCAAACTAGGAATGACTTAGCAATAGTTTCTAACCATGAGAAGAAGTGTAAACTTCCCAAACAGTGATGCAACATGGATTTAAAACACACACAAAAGCATAAAAGCCAAAATTCCCATATGTGGTCAGCACTTGAAAGCAGCATAAGCCTGTGTGTGTGTGTGTGTGTGTGTGTGTGTGTGTGTGTGTGTGTGTGTGTGTGTGTGTGTGTGTGTGCTCTCCCAGCTCTGTTTGTGAGGCAGAGTTGCGTGCGAAGAGCTCGACATGTCATTCAGAGGAATCCGCCACCTGAAACGCGAGGAAGTGAAGGCGACTCAATTGGGTATAAAGCATCAGCCAACATCTGCCCCAGAGCAGTGCAGATCTGATGAAAACATCAGCTCGGAGCGCACACAGGACCTCTCCGAATTATTTGATTTCCTTTGGATTTTATCATTTGGCAATAATCGACTCGGTGCATCCTGGGAGACGCATCTCTGTTTTCTCCAGTGGATGTGACTCCACACACACATACTGGAATTAACTCATTTTAACAACGATTTTGGGTCAGTGCTTTTTACCTTATTTCCCGTTTTGTGCTTTTTTTATTTTATTATTTTCTGTGACTTTCTGTCATATCTTGTCTGAGCTGCACATATTTAATAGATAACTTGCACCACTGATATTTTTGCAACTATTAAATCATTCTGACGCGCGTGTGCCTCTTTAACGCATGCCATCATTAGTATCCTAATTTTTTATTTTTTTTTTACTGCACATTTCACCCCAGTGTGTTCCCTGTTAGCCAGGACATGCTGTATTTTCAGTATTTCTGGCTTGTTTTGAAAGTTTCTCTGCAGCCACATGTAAAGTTACCGTCCCTGTGTCTCATCCGCAGCGCACCTGTTACCTCCACGGAGCGCAAGATCATGATCCCTCCTGGAGACTGCATGTATGCGGGCAGGAAGAGGAGGAAGCCCATCCAAAAACAGTTAAGGAACCCTCTAAAAGTTGTCAAATCACCCCAGGCTTTTAATATGGTGCATTAAATAGTTAAACAGTGGTGAATAAAGGTGACCACATCTGAATGACATTCAAATTAAAAGTAATACAATAGTAGAAGCACTTTATTGATCCCACAATTGGGAAAATGTTTTGCTCTTGTTTTGTAACAAATTAAGCTGATTTGCAAAGAAATATCCCAAAAATAGGATTTAAAGTAATTAGCAGTGTAATGTTTACTTGGCTACTGATTATTTTGTGAAAACATTTCACCTTAAAAGACTTTTGTCATCACTGGAGAATCAACACAAAGTTTCCACTGGTTCTTCAGTTGTACACTGTAGATTTTGCAGTGTTAATTTGGAGACAATGGGACCAAATACACTCTAGAAGAAGTTAAATAAACTCTCTAAGTGTTGATTTAACACTGCAAAATTTGCTGTGTGTATATATATATATATATATATATATATATATATATATATATATATATATATATATATATATATATAAATCTGCATGCCATCTATGGGACAGGTCCCCTTTTTGAATATTTAGGAACTATTTTTACACGAGTAGAAACTTGTGAGCTGATGTCATAAATAGTAAATCTTAACTTATATAAGATCTTGTAAAGAGAAGCATGTAATTCAACCAGGCTCGTGGCATTTATAAAGTTTTCATGTTTAGCTGAACTAAATAGAAATGTTCCATCTCAACTCACTATCTACAAACTTTAAACACACATTTTCATGCTTTCTGCAAAGTTTTTATTAATTTATTTATTTTTTGCACATTCAGTTCATGTGTGTTTTGTGTCTTTTCTATTTTATTTTGGGAATTTAAAAAAAAAAACCTGTTAATAACACTCAGATGTATTTTCTGTCAGTGTTGTCAAACTCATAACGACTGGAAAATCTGTTTTTCAGACTGAAACAAAGTCTTGAGCATTGGTGTAAAATACTTTTTTTCTATCTGTGGGAAACTTTCCGTTGTGGGAAACTTTCCGCTGAACATCACATATATGTGGATCACATTCAGTTCAGCTGGTAAAGCTGTCATATACTGCACTGAATGTTCCGCAGCATCGACAGTGATAGAGCGAGCGATATATACTGTATGATACATAAATGCTATTAGTGATGCACGTAATATTAATGTCACATATATAACACAACACTGTAGATTTTGCAGTGTTAATTTGGAGACAATGGGACCAAATACACTCTAGAAGAAGTTAAATAAACTCTCTAAGTGTTGATTTAACACTGCAAAATTGACTGTGAACATGGAATTAAATGTTGAATTTAGCAGATCTGTCAAATGAAGGAAACAATCAGTGTCGTTCTGAAGTGAAAGGTTTAAAATAAAACTACTTTGTTTGTACCGTCCTGTACGACTTAGACAAAACACCATCCTAGAGTTTTTGACATTTCAGTAACAAGAAACAAAACAACCTAAATTGAAGCTCAGAGAGTGTGTGGTGAACTGCAGGAAGAAAAACATAAACGTACTGACCTTTGGTGACGTTATTTTTTTTTAGACCCAGACTGGCCGAGGTGGGCAAACTGATAATGTAAGCTTCATAAATGTCATGAAAGTAACTTTGAATTAACAGGAGTGTGTGTTCTGTTATGGTTTCATGTTGAGCTGCTGCTGTTACCGTAGAAACAAGTGAAAAAAGTCACAGATAATTAATTCCCACAATAACAACTAAAATAATCATACATGTTAACACTATGATGCATGAATTATGACAAACCCTAGTCCAATTATTTTTTTTCCTAAATGTTTTTATTTCTCTTTAGGCTGAAAAAAAGTAACGTGATTTAAATCTTTTTAATGAACTTATTTTTTATAGACTTATAAAAATGTCCATGTTTAAGATTTGAACCAAATAAACCTGTATTTAAAACACAATATCACAACACTATGAAATAAAACATTTTTAATGCAGTTTTTGTTTAAGAAGAGTCTGTTAATTAATGTTAATTACTGTTAATTACTGTTAATTACTGTTAATTACAGTCTAATAACAACAAGTAATTGATTTCCAGGTCAACATTTTGGTTCAGATCAGATATAAAGTAAAAGAACTAAAGCCGTGAATATAGAAGAACTGACCAAAGGGTTTATTACAACTAACAATTTACAATTTTGGGAAAAAAAAGTGAGACTCCTTCTGATGAAATGATCCGACTGTTGCACCTGGAAAAAATATGGTATGTGATTTAAAACAGGCTGAAGAAACTGTAGGAGATTTAACTTAAAAAAAATCATATTAACACCTGAGGAGCAGGACGTCCCAGAGTGGGTGTTATTTAACATGTGTCACTATATGTGGGTTAGTTAGTTAGTTAGTTAGTTAGTTAGTTAGTTAGTTAGTTAGTTAGTTAGTTAGTGGGTTAGTTAGTTAGTTAGTGGGTTAGTTAGTTAGTTAGTTAGTTAGTTAGTTAGTTAGTTAGTTAGTTAGTTAGTTAGTTAGTTAGTTAGTTAGTGGGTTGGTTAGTTAGTTAGTTAGTTAGTTTTCTCCCACTAAAATAAGACTCTGAATGTGTATAAATGTGTAATATTTGTCAAATACTATTCACAATAAAAATATATAGATCTCAGCTCTGAAATGAATCTTTTCTAATGTTTGTGTTGACGTCACTTTATTTGTCCAAACACACGGACACTTAAAATACAATTAGTTATCATTATTCAGAAACAGCAGCAGACTGATGAGTTGTATTAACTATTACAAACATGTGCATGTGACTGTCACTGGGTCTTTGGAACACTTTCTTTTACTCATATTTACATGTTTACATATTTACTTTTATTCACTTGTTAAAATCATACAAACCAACTGCACTTAAAAAAACTAAAACAACTGAGTGTTACTGTTTTAAAACAAATGAAAACAGCTGTTTTCTGAGTCATTAGTTAAATGTTCTAATTAGATTTGACAGTGTTCCTTTAATTACCTTAAAATGAACAAGTGGAAAAAAAAAGGGACCGGTCCGAGCCTCGTCTGTCTGTCTGTCCTCCCAACTTTCTCCCTTCTTGTCCGTCCGTCCGTCTGTCCATCAGGAAGCCGTCCTCTGCCAATGAGAAGACCAACCCCTCCAAGCGGCACCGGGACCGGCTGAACGCCGAACTGGACCGGCTGGCCAGTCTGCTACCGTTCCCCCCGGACGTCATCTCTAAACTGGACAAGTTGTCGGTGCTACGCCTGGCAGTGTCCTACCTACGAGTCAAGAGTTTCTTCCAAGGTGAGGACGAATGATCCAGTTTGTGTTCTGCTCATGTGTGGCCACGTGGAGTTAAAGTGGAATTAATACAGATTAGGAGTGAATATTGATCTGTTTCAATAATAGGAATGTTTCTACATGACACTAATAATGTTGTTTTATTACAAGTATTTGTACAAAGCACATGTTGTCATGTTATTAAAGCTCAGTGTCATCAGGTTCCTACGACGTTTGTCAGCAAGACTTTTCTATTTTCTTTTTTCTCTTTTTTCTTTTTTCTTTTCTCTTTTTTCTTTTTTCTTTTCTCTTTTTTCTTTTCTTTTTTCTCTTTTTTCTTTTCTCTTTTCTCTTTTTTCTTTTCTTTTTTCTCTTTTCTCTTTTCTCTTTTCTCTTTTTTCTTTTTTCTTTTCTTTTTTCTCTTTTCTCTTTTTTCTTTTCTCTTTTTTCTTTTTTCTTTTCTCTTTTCTCTTTTTTCTTTTTTCTTTTTTCTTTTCTTTTTTCTCTTTTCTCTTTTTTCTTTTTTCTTTTTTCTTTTCTTTTTTCTCTTTTCTCTTTTCTCTTCTCTCTTTTTTCTTTTTCTCTTTTCTCTTTTCTCTTTTCTCTTCCCCTCAGCTGAAAAATAACAGTGTGGAGAAATATATGTAGTTAGTGTGGTGTTGTCTAGTACTCTCAGAGCTGGTCATAGTACTTAAGTAGAAGTACTGCTACTGGTGTGAAAAAATACTGTGGTCAAAGTAGAAGTACTGATTGAAGTAAAAGAAAAAACAACAACAACTTCTCAACTGTAATAAAGTACAAAGTAAAAAGTACATTTTTCACCCTGGATGAAATAATACTGATTTAACCAAAAACATTCTGAAAGTTTCAAAAGTATCCAAAAATAAATCCTTTAAAAGTCACTTCGTGTGTCGATGATGTGTTTGATCAGGTGGACGTGGACAGAACATTTAGGAAACATGGGTCAGAATAATGATGTCACAGAAATATGAAAAAAAAACATAATTATAATATAGGAAGAAACAGCTTCACTGTGTTTTATCTGAAGTGACTTATGTGTATTATTACTACTACTACTACATCTGTTTAATATGAAAAAGTAATGAGTCTATTCTGAGAATATAAAGACTATAAAGTACATATATTTATATAAATGTAAAGAGTATAAAGTACATATATTTATATAAATGTAAAGAGTATAAAGTACATATATTTATATAAATGTAAAGAGTATAAAGTACATATATTTATATAAATGTAAAGAGTATAAAGTACATATATTTATATAAATGTAAAGAGTATAAAGTACATATATTTATATAAATGTAAAGAGTATAAAGTACATATATTTATATAAATGTAAAGAGTATAAAGTACATATATTTATATAAATGTAAAGAGTATAAAGTACATATATTTATATAAATGTAAAGAGTATAAAGTACATATATTTATATAAATGTAAAGAGTATAAAGTACATATATTTATATAAATGTAAAGAGTATAAAGTACATATATTTATATAAATGTAAAGAGTATAAAGTACATATATTTATGTAGGAAGTAAAAGTAAAAAGTTTCCAGAAAAATAAATACTTAAGTAAAGTACAGATACATGTGTACTTGTGTACTTTTATTCATTTGTAGTACTGTAGAGTGTGTGTGTGTGTTTTTCAGGTTCTTTTATTTCCAGATATAATTTATTTAGTGAAAATGAAGAATATTTAAAGTGTGTGTTTGTGAAAGAAACACTAGAATATGAACTAAACATGTCCACCCTAAAAACCCCCATCATGCCTTTGGGTCTTAAATTCAAAAGTATTTCAAGGCGACCGTCCCCTCCATCCCCCGTCCCCTCCGTCCCTCCGTCCCACCGTCCCTCCATCCCACCGTCCCTCCATCCCCCCCGTCCCCTCCGTCCCTCCATCCCTCCATCCCCCCCGTCCCCTCCGTCCCTCCATCCCTCCATCCCCCCCGTCCCCTCCGTCCCTCCGTCCCCCCCGTCCCTCCGTCCCCCCACCCTCCTCGTGCCTCTTGCTTTCTCCACAGTCTTAAACATTACTGTTCCACTTCAGATGGTGTTCAGTTGTCGGGGGTCTTTACCGCAGACGTGGACGTGGTGGTGGTGGTCCTCACAGAAGCTACTTTCTATCATGAGCTTCGATGCGTTCAAGGTCCTGAGGTTTAACACAGGGTGGTCATTAAAAGGTTCCTTATGAAGCTACTGTCTCCTTCATGGCTCTGACCTTTGACCTTGGGTGGGCTGTAAATAGAGCTGTTACGTTACAAAGATTTATTTACACAAATGAACCTGAACAACCGACGTTAAATACTACCATTATGTACTGCAGTACAAGTACAACTACTGGTGTTAAAATACTGTGGTAAAAGTACAAGTACTGATTCAACTCCTTCACTAAAGTAAAAGTAAAAAAGTACAACTTCTCAACTGTAATAAAGTCAAAAGTAAAACTGCATTTTTTTCTTGCTATGGATGAAATAATAATTATTTAAAAAAAGGGAAAAAAAACAGAAAAATTTCAAAAATATCCCAAAATAAAGTATTTAAAAGTCAGTTAGTATTTTTAACTGGGTCATGGTACTGAGTACAGAGAATATGGACAGAACCTTTTTAAGCATATTTATTAGATAATAAAATCTAAATGATATAAAAATTCTGAAATAAGAAGTTATTGATTTATGAATTATTATGTATACTGTATATACATTTATATAAATATATGTACTTTATACTCTTTACATTTATGTAAATATGTACTTTATACTCTTTACATTTATATAAATATATGTACTTTATACTCTTTACATTTATATAAATATATGTACTTTATACTCTTTACATTTATATAAATATATGTACTTTATACTCTTTACATTTATATAAATATATGTACTTTATACTCTTTACATTTATATAAATATATGTACTTTATACTCTTTACATTTATATAAATATATATACTTTATACTCTTTACATTTATATAAATATATGTACTTTATACTCTTTACATTTATATAAATATATGTACTTTATACTCTTTACATTTATATAAATATATGTACTTTATACTCTTTACATTTATATAAATATATGTACTTTATACTCTTTACATTTATATAAATATATGTACTTTATACTCTTTACATTTATATAAATATATGTACTTTATACTCTTTACATTTATATAAATATATGTACTTTATACTATTTACATTCTCAGAATAGACTCATTACTTTTTCAAACTAGTTACATAAGTTGTAAATCACAGATTGTAAATTAATATATTATAATTTTGACTTTTTATCTCATAATATTGACTTTTAATTTCTAATAATTTTTACTTTTTATCTCACAATTTAGATTTTTAATCTCATAATTATGTTTTTTTTTTTTTTTAAAGTCTCCTATTTATGACTTTAGCCTTTTTCCTAAATGTTCAGTCCATACCCATTAAACTCAGGACCACCACCCATTAAAACACATCATCTACACATTAACTCACTTTTAAAGGCTTTATTTTTTTAAATCAGTATTATTTCATCTGTAGCAAAAAAGAAGCAGTTTTACTTTTTACTTTATAACACTTCAGCAGTTGTACTTTTTTACTTTTACCTCAGTAAAGGAGTTGAATCAGTACTTGTACTTGTACCATAGTATTTCTCCCCAGCAGTAACTGTACTTGTACTGCAGTACAGAGTGTAGTACTGTAGTACTTCTGTTATCAGCAGTGATATTTCCTCTAATCACATGAATTAAAGTTGCTGTTGTATACATATGTCATGTCAGCTGCCTTTTCTCTCACTCGTGCATTTTTTCCACTGATATTTAAACATGGACTTTGGCCAAAGACGTTCAGATAAATCTAAGATGAGCAACAAGTTCATGTCCACATCCTTCCTGTGGTTTGGAGCGCGGCTCGTAATCATCTCTACTTTCCTCTGAACACTGACTCATTCAGCTGAAATCGTGGCACGAGACCCTGAAATGAAATGTGTACCCCTTAGTTTAGTTTGTTTCATAAACAGCTGCAGAAGCAGAGAAGAGGTTTTACTGCTGCAGTTCTACTGGTGTCCACTGGGGGGACGATGGAGGTTCATACACTGCTACTGATGAGGCACAGATGGGTACTGAGTACTGAGTACTGAGTACTGAGTACTGAGTACTGAGTACTGAGTACTGTGTACTGAGTACTGAGTACTGAGTACTGAGTACTGAGTACTGTGTACTGTGTACTGTGTACTGAGTACTGAGTACTGTGTACTGAGTACTGAGTACTGGGTACTGAGTACTGTGTACTGAGTACTGTGTACTGAGTACTGTGTACTGTGTACTGAGTACTGAGTACTGTGTACTGAGTACTGAGTACTGTGTACTGTGTACTGAGTACTGAGTACTGTGTACTGTGTACTGAGTACTGTGTACTGTGTACTGAGTACTGAGTACTGTGTACTGAGTACTGAGTACTGAGTACTGTGTACTGAGTACTGAGTACTGTGTACTGTGTACTGTGTACTGAGTACTGTGTACTGTGTACTGAGTACTGAGTACTGTGTACTGAGTACTGAGTACTGGGTACTGAGTACTGAGTACTGAGTACTGAGTACTGAGTACTGGGTACTGAGTACTGTGTACTGTGTACTGAGTACTGAGTACTGAGTACTGTGTACTCAGTACTGAGTACTGAGTACTGTGTACTGAGTACTGTGTACTGTGTACTGTGTACTGAGTACTGAGTACTGAGTACTGTGTACTGAGTACTGAGTACTGTGTACTGTGTACTGTGTACTGAGTACTGAGTACTGAGTACTGAGTACTGAGTACTGTGTACTGTGTACTGTGTACTGTGTACTGAGTACTGAGTACTGAGTACTGTGTACTGAGTACTGAGTACTGTGTACTGTGTACTGTGTACTGAGTACTGAGTACTGAGTACTGAGTACTGAGTACTGAGTACTGAGTACTGGGTACTGAGTACTGTGTACTGTGTACTGAGTACTGAGTACTGAGTACTGTGTACTCAGTACTGAGTACTGAGTACTGTGTACTGAGTACTGTGTACTGTGTACTGTGTACTGAGTACTGAGTACTGAGTACTGTGTACTGAGTACTGAGTACTGTGTACTGTGTACTGTGTACTGAGTACTGAGTACTGAGTACTGAGTACTGTGTACTGTGTACTGTGTACTGAGTACTGAGTACTGAGTACTGTGTACTGAGTACTGAGTACTGTGTACTGTGTACTGTGTACTGAGTACTGAGTACTGTGTACTGAGTACTGAGTACTGTGTACTGTGTACTGTGTACTGAGTACTGAGTACTGAGTACTGTGTACTGTGTACTGTGTACTGAGTACTGAGTACTGAGTACTGAGTACTGAGTACTGTGTACTGTGTACTGTGTACTGAGTACTGAGTACTGAGTACTGAGTACTGAGTACTGAGTACTGAGTACTGGGTACTGAGTACTGTGTACTGTGTACTGAGTACTGAGTACTGAGTACTGTGTACTCAGTACTGAGTACTGAGTACTGTGTACTGAGTACTGTGTACTGTGTACTGTG
>CM035802.1:3388090-3395590 GCA_020466265.1 Siphamia tubifer | reverse complement strand
TCCAGGGGTGTGTGCGCAGTAGAAGTGGGAGAAAATAATCCATTCACACACCAGAGTAAATGTATGGCTTCACCAGGGCCTGTGATGAGGATCAGGTGGGAGTTTTAAGGACCATAATAAGACACTTATATTGTAATGTGCAGCCTGTCGTCCTACACTTAACCCAACTGTCAACAAGTGTCATCTGGGGCGGCTGTGGGTCAGCTGATGATTGAAGGGTCTGTCTGTCCACATGTCCAAGTGTCCACATGTCCAAGTGTCCTTGGGCAAAGCAATTGAACCCTTAGTCTCCTGTGTGAATGGGTGAATGTGAGGCTAATGTAAAGTGTGTGAATGGGTGAATGTGAGGCTAATGTAAAGTGTGTGAATGGGTGAATGTGGGGCTAATGTAAAGTGTGTGAATTGGTGAATGTGAGGCTAATCTACAGTGTGTGAATGAGTGAATGTGAGGCTAATATAAAGTGTGTGAATGGGTGAATGTGGGGCTAATGTAAAGTGTGTGAATGGGTGAATGTGAGGCTAATCTACAGTGTGTGAATGAGTGAATGTGAGGCTAATGTAAAGTGTGTGAATGAGTGAATGTGAGGCTAATCTACAGTGTGTGAATGAGTGAATGTGAGGCTAATATAAAGTGTGTGAATGGGTGAATGTGGGGCTAATGTAAAGTGTGTGAATGGGTGAATGTGAGGCTAATCTACAGTGTGTGAATGGGTGAATGTGAGGCTAATGTAAAGTGTGTGAATGGGTGAATGTGAGGCTAATGTAAAGTGTGTGAATGAGTGAATGTGAGGCTAATGTAAAGTGTGTGAATGGGTGAATGTGAGGCTAATGTAAAGTGTGTGAATGGGTGAATGTGAGGCTAATGTAAAGTGTGTGAATGGGTGAATGTGAGGCTAATGTAAAGAGCTTTGAACACTACTATAGAAGTGCAGAACATTTATCAGCTCCATGTTAGCTCATATAACTGATGCCAATAGTTTTTGACAAAGCCAGTAGAGGTGAGTTTATAGGCCATGATGCCACTGCATTTATATTTAAATAGAATAAACTGACATGTCTGACTAGTTTCCTTGTAATGTGGTCACGTCACAGCAGAAGAACAACAGCTTGTGGTTGTTCTTATGTGTTCCTCGTTTCTTTCTTCCTCTTTAGTGAAGCACAACGCTTCAAAACAATTTAACGAATAAACCCACAAGCTCCAACGAAGATTTATTTAAATGTTTTAATGTGGGTTCGGTCACAATATGACCTTAGTATTCTGTTTTTTATCTATCTATCTATCTATCTATCTATCTATCTATCTATCTATCTATCTATCTATCTATCTATCTATCTATCTATCTATCTATCTATCTATCTATCTATCTATCTATCTATCTATCTATCTATCTATCTATCTATCTATCTATCTATCTATCTATCTGTCTGTCTGTCTGTCTGTCTGTCTGTCTGTCTGTCTGTCTGTCTGTCTGTCTGTCTGTCTGTCTGTCTGTCTGTCTGTCTGTCTGTCTGTCTGTCTGTCTGTCTGTCTGTCTGTCTGTCCGTCGTGCAAATTGTTACAGAGGTGAAAAAACTTAGTACCAACTAAATAACAAACTTCCCTTTCGTAGCTGTAGCTGTAAAAGATTACATCTCCAGTGTCACAGTTGATGGACCTGCTTTACTTACAGTAAATGAGTCATGTAGAAAATCTTTCAGTTTATCATGACAACATTTTGTGTTACCACCAAAACAACATCTCCTACTCAAATACAAATGTGGCCTAAAAGTATTATCAGAGTGCAGAGGTGTATTTATGTGTTTATGTTAGTACAGTCAGTGTGTTGGCAGGGTCTGGACACACACACACACACACACATACACACACACACACACACACACACACACATATACACACACACACACACACACACACATATACACACACACACACACACATATACACACACACACACACACACACACACACACACACACACATACACACACACACACACACACACACATACACACACACACACACACACACACACATATACACACACACACACACACACACACACACACACGTGTACACATTCAATCAGGGTCTCAAACTCATTTTCTTTAGGGGCCACATTTAACCCAATTTTATCTCCAATGGGTTGGACCAGAAAAATAATAACATAATAATCTATAAATAATGACAAGTACAAATATTTGTTGTTGTTTTGTGGAAAAAAACTCACCATCATATGATGAAAAGACATATTTTTATAAACTATCTAAACAAAAAGACGTAAAAAACCTGAAAACATCTGACATTTGTTCAGAAACATGAGGGCAGTTTTACCCACGTTCTGTCTTAAAGGAGTCATTCTATGGTTGTTTCATTCATATCACTGTGTTCTCAACTGTTATTGAATGAATTGTGCATTTGTTCTATTTAAAAAAAATGTCCAGATTGTTTTGTTTCCAGCTGTTTTTGGAGGATAGAATAATGACTGCAGGTGGAACAACAGAGTTTACTGGTACTTCCTCATGTCCATGACACGGTGATGAGGCGTGATTGGTTCAGAGAATGAATACGTGAAGACACACTCCACCTCTTGTGTGTGTTTACCATCCCAGAGTAACATCCAGCTGGGTTTCATGCCGTCAAAACAGAGAGCACATGAACCAGTAGATGCTAATGCTAATGCTAATGCTACTTCATCCCCCCTGAGTGACGCCAATGTGGACAGGCTTTTTCTGAGTGTCTCGTTTCTGTGTGTTGTTTTCTATGAACGGTAAATCCATCCAGTGGAGGGGACAGCACTGTCAAAGGAGCAGGTGTTTGTAACTCTGGGTGAACCATCACCATGGTAACTCTGGGTGAGCCATCACCATGGTAACTCTGGGTGAGCCATCACCATGGTAACTCTGGGTGAGCCATCAGATTCCAAAAGGAGAAAAGTAGAAAAGTGGTTGTCAGTGGAACCACTCCTTTAACTTATCATTTGTTCATGTGTTTCATTTTCTACAAAGACACTAAACTCTTCCTAACAGAAGCAGAAATGGATCAAATCGTGTCTAATTTTCTTTAGATATTTTAATTACTTTATATTTCTTCAGGTTTTTCCACAGTTTTTTGTTACAGGATAATTTGTAAATGTAAATATGTTCATAATTTGATGTTATTTTTTGCACTAATAATAATTATTTGTAGGTATGATGTAATATTGTTTTCCACATCAAAGTGAGAAGAAAATATGGAGTCATTATTTTTGTAGGTAATTCTGTTATTGGTCTGTTTGTGGAACTGGAACTAAAATGACTTTTATAGGCTTGTCTGTGGAATTATTGGACTTTTCAAATTCACCCCATGGGTCACATTAGAACGTGTGAGACCCCTGCCTAAACAGCAGCGTACCCCTCACACATGTCTGTGCTGCTCTAACGTGTGCCAGACTCTTAGTTTCACTTTGTGTCGTCTGAGTCAAAATGCTGGCAGAGCTATAATAAAAGAGGAAGAGAAAGACCACAGCACCCGCAGACACACGCCAGGACTACGCCACGCATGACGTCACACACAGACAGGGAGACGGTTTTGTAAGTTAGAAGAGGGAACACGACGGAACAATCGCACAACATCTGGACCCTCCTACAGAACTGTCCAGTGTTTCCTTTAGTGCAGAATAGACCTGCTGGACCACCAGCCCCCCCCCCCCACCACCACTATTTATTTATTTTAAAGAAATTTATACACGTCATAATTAGTGATACTAACCATAGTCTTAACTTGAATGTTAATGTAAATGTCAAAGTCTGGCTATAGATTATATATATATATATATATATATATATATATATATATATATATATATATATATATATATATATGTGTGTGTGTGTGTGTGTGTGTGTGTGTGTGTGTGTGTGTGTGTGTGTGTGATTTCCAGTATTATTTCTGTGCCTTTGTGGATCTGACTTTTACTGGATTCTGTTCACCTGAGTGTTACCATGGAAACCACACTACACCAGAGTGATTGGTCAGGGGTTAAAGAGGTCAGAGGTTAAAGAGCATGCAGTATAAACACAGGTCCAGATCCAGTCCTGGGTAAAAATGAGCATGAGCTCAGTCCCATGATACTTTGACTTTGTGTTTAGTAAACTCTCAGTGACCCCCCCCCCCCCCAGACCCTATTTCCTTCCCTATACACTGCAAAACCAAAGGCAGGCGAGACTGTAGCGCAGAGGCCAGGACTAATCAGCTCAGCACACCGGCTCTAAATGAACTGACAAGGTTTAGAGGAACAAAGGTCACCCTGTGGTCATTTCACTGCTGTTTGAGGTTATGAAATAAAATGTCCTCGCGGTTGACATTTCTGTCGAGTCGAAAACAGCAGCAACAGTTGTCTGTACAGGAAATTAGAGCTGTGCAATTAGTGGAATCCCAATCACTGTGTGGTCCTGTGTGGGTCATAGGTTAAAGTACACAGTGTGTTTGAGACTCAAGTTCTGAGAATATTTGGACTTTCTATTAGAGATGCACTGATACCACTTTTTTATTTAAATTTTTATTTATATTTAATAACTACAATATCACCATTATAGTTCTTAGTTACTTTAGAAAATAATGTCAATATTAGAGCTGCATAATATATTGTTTGAGCATCAACATTACAAGTTATGTGTGTACAGTAGTTACATCGCAGGTCCTACAATTGTTTTATTTTATGTATATGTATATATTTTATTGTTTTTTTACATTTAATATTAAAATTTTATTGAAGCTTTTAATTTTTATTCAGTAATTTTTTTATAATTTTGTCTTTATTATTTATTTATTTCATTTTTAAAAATGTTTTAAATGTATTAATTTGTAATTATAAATGTTTTTCCCCAGAAGAATGACACTGAAACATGTGTTCTGTTTCAACCACAGCTGTTATTTACTCAGAGTATTTTTTTCATATCACAATATTTATCATAAGGCTAAAAAAATTCACAATGTCAGTTTTTTTCTAATATTGTGCAGTCCTACTTTGGACACATCCACTGGAACCCAGAAAATGTCCACAGAGGACAGACAGGACGCTCCATCTGTGTCCGTGTGTCTTAAACGTAACTTGCAGTCGCTATCATTTCTCCTGCAGCGTCTCCACACTGCTGAACTATGACGTCACCATAACCTGCTGTATTTACACATATGATCAGAACTGGTGTTATTGGTACATCTGTGCTTCTGTATGTGTTAAAGCTCATCATGTAAACACCACACACACCAAAGTCCAGTCCACTACAGACCCAGACTCACCATTGGTTCATTGTTTTCATTTCATATCATAAAAACACACTAGGCTGGTGACTTTGTTTGTTTATTTACACAGAAGTAGCATCTTTATATAATTGTACAACATAATTAGACAGATTCCATGACTAAAAGCTAAAAACATGCATGTGAAAAGTTTATTTTACATGACTTAATAATAATAATAATAATTAATAATGGATTATATGTATAGTGTTTCTTGATGGAATGCACACTCAACACACACAGTGGATCCATTATTCATTCACTCTCACATTCTCCCTCTGGTGGTGGTAAACTACACATGTATGTAAAGGAGTTTAATGAGTACATTATAATAATAATAATAATAATAATAATAATAATAATAATAATAATAATAATAATAATAATAATAATAATAATAATAATAATAATGGATTACATTTATGAAGTGTTTTTATATACACACTCACTCAACGCACACAGTGGATCCATTATTCATTCCCTCTCACATGCTCCCTCTGGTGGTGCTAAACGACATATGTGTCCACTTGTCCTGGGGCAGACTGACAGATGACTGGCTGACATTTTGCACCTACAGGCCCCTCCCACCACCACCAAACATAAAACACATCCATACACCAGTGTGAGTAGCAGCACTGGAGGCAGGAGGGTGAAGAGCCTTTCCCAAGGACATAACAGCACATGACTATGACAGAGCGGAATTCGAACTGCCAACCCTTCAGTCAGTGGATGACCTGCTCTACCAGCTGAGCCGCAGCCAGGACCAATAACATGTTTACATGTTTATAGATTTATATTTGTATATTTATCTTGTGCTGGTTGTTATTACTATTGTACTCTTGACTGCAGGTACCAACTGCAGGTACCAACTACAGGTACCAACTGCAGGTACCAACTGCAGGTACCAACTGCAGGTACCAACTACAGGTACCAACTGCAGGTACCAACTGCAGGTACCAACTGCAGGTACCAACTGCAGGTACCAACTGCAGGTACCAAAACCTTATCTTCTCTCAGAGTTAATAAGGGTGCTGCACCCTGTAGTGGAATTTTTATGAAATCACTGATTACTTGTGTTAGAATCACTTTATGTCAGAGGTGATCAGATCATTTAGTCAGTCTACTGCAGTTCCATCACGTCTGTTCTGTGTCCTGTCCCCAACACCCCCGTCACATGTTTAATTTTCCCAAATGCCCCCCACTGCCTGGTAACTTTCCATATCTTTACCCAAACCCTCCCTAAGGACTAGTCCACACAGCAATGATTGTGAGTGAACCCAATATTTTTTAATCGTTTCAACGTTGTGTCCACATGTCACCAACATTTGGGGGACACCAGAGTAGGGGTAGTAGCAGCGCATTCATCATGGTGGACCCCAGAGTAGCGGTAGTAGCAGAGCATTCATCATGGTGGACACCAGAGTAGTGGTAGCAGCACAGCATTCATCATGGTGGACCCCAGAGTAGTGGTAGTAGCAGCGCATTCATCATGGTGGACACCAGAGTAGTGGTAGCAGCACAGCATTCATCATGGTGGACCCCAGAGTAGTGGTAGTAGCAGAGCATTCATCATGGTGGACACCAGAGTAGTGGTAGTAGCAGCGCATTCATCATGGTGGACCCCAGAGTAGTGGTAGTAGCAGCGCATTCATCATGGTGGACACCAGAGTAGTGGTAGCAGCACAGCATTCATCATGGTGGACCCCAGAGTAGTGGTAGTAGCAGAGCATTCATCATGGTGGACACCAGAGTAGTGGTAGTAGCAGCGCATTCATCATGGTGGACCCCAGAGTAGTGGTAGTAGCAGCGCATTCATCATGGTGGACACCAGAGTAGTGGTAGTAGCAGCGCATTCATCATGGTGGACACCAGAGTAGTGGTAGTAGCAGCGCATTCATCATGGTGGACACCAGAGTAGTGGTAGCAGCACAGCATTCATCATGGTGGACCCCAGAGTAGTGGTAGTAGCACAACATTCATCATGGTGGACCCCAGAGTAGTGGTAGTAGCAGCGCGTCCATCATAGTGGACACCAGAGTAGTGGGACGTGAACCACCACCTCAGTCATTGGACGACCCGCTTTACCAACTGACCCACAGCAGTGTTAGTGACCTGTAATAAGTAGTTATAAAGGCTTTATTACCATGAAATTACATCAAATTACCAGTTTATTAGTGATCTGTAACCTCAAGTGTTACCAGGTTGTTGTAGGAAAACTTTTC
>CM035802.1:3378090-3383090 GCA_020466265.1 Siphamia tubifer | reverse complement strand
AGTATAAAAAAAATAAATAAAAAAAATATAATTAGCATGCACCAAGATAGAATAAGATAAAAATAAATCTAGTGAAAATATGTAATGTGCAAGTCAGTGCAAATGAGACAGAGGTTTTATGTTGGTCATGTGTCCAGTGTTGGCTGCTGTACTTAGTGCTGGAGAGTCTGCTGTACTTAGTGCTGGGGAGTCTGATTAAGTCCCTTGGTGCAGCAGCCTGGTGGCCGATGGCTCATTGTGCCTCAGTTTATCATTAGTCCATGTGTTTTATTGTGTCAGTTCTACAAAGAC
The DNA here is from genome assembly GCA_020466265.1 of Siphamia tubifer. Taxonomy (NCBI): domain Eukaryota; kingdom Metazoa; phylum Chordata; class Actinopteri; order Kurtiformes; family Apogonidae; genus Siphamia; species Siphamia tubifer. The sequence goes on along the minus strand of CM035802.1, from coordinate 3,382,799 downwards.
GACAGAAAATGGTTCCAAATGTCAGATTTTCTTTAGACATTTTAGATTGTTCACATTTTATTGTTACAGCGTAGTTTGTAAATGTGAATATTTTCATCATTTTAATATAATTTTTTCCAGTAAAACAATGACAAAAATTTGATGTTGTCATCATTTACAGGCAAAGAAAAAAACCAAAGAAAATATGGAGTCATTTAATAGATTATTATGCTCTTCATCCCAGGGGCCACACTGGAACATTTGGCGGGCCACATTTGTTCCCCGGGCCTCATGTTTGAGACCCCAGATTTAAGCAGTACTATAAACACTCTGCCAGTGTTGTTATATTTATAATATTCTGTCAAAAAGACTCATGTGTGTGACATGTACTCGTCAGTGTGTACGTTAACTAATTAAATCTAATGTTATTACACACAAAACACATTCATATTAAAAACATTTATTCTGCTTGTTTTAGTGAAGCTGTGCTATTTTTATAGACGAACAACCCAAGCCATGTTTAACCCCAACTACACGCCTGTTGGCCTGGATTAAATTATTTCACATTGCCAATTTACCCCCCCCCCCAACCCTGCACAACAAACAATTCCATGCAAACATATGGCGTACAGATGTAGTGCTGCCCAAGCCACATGTTGAAAAGACCATTTGATAAGTCATTAAACTTCACAATAGTCACTTTTTTATTTGTTGTGGCATGTGGGCACTTCTGCACCCAAGCAAAAAGCGTTCCTGAGTTTAGCAAAAGTTTTGCAGCTGTTTGTTGTGGTGGCTCTGAGTTGGAGCTAAACTAAATCCATTTGTAACAAAAGTAACTAAGTAACTAAGTACTTAGTAACTAAGTACAAGTACTTTGTTACTGTACTTAAGTAGTTTTTTTTAGGTGTTTGTACTTTACTTGAGTATTTATTTTTCTGGAAACTTTTTACTTTTAATCCCTACATTTATTTTATCTGTACTTTATACTCTTTACATTTATATAAATATATGTACTTTATACTCTTTACATTTATACAAATATATGTACTTTATACTCTTTACATTTATATAAATAGATGTACTTTATACTCTTTACATTTATATAAATATATGTACTTTATACTCTTTACATTTATATAAATATATGTACTTTATACTCTTTACATTTATATAAATATATGTACTTTATACTCTTTACATTTATATAAATTATGTACTTTATACTCGTTACATTTATACAAATATATGTACTTTATACTCTTTACATTTATATAAATATATGTACTTTATACTCTTTACATTTATATAAATATATGTACTTTTATACTCTTTACATTTATACAAATATATGTACTTATACTCTTTACATTTATACAAATATATGTACTTTATACTCTTTACATTTATGTAAATATTTGTACTTTATACTCTTTACATTTATATAAATATATGTACTTTATACTCTTTACATTTATATAAATATATGTACTTTATACTCTTTTACATTTATATAAATATTTGTACTTTATACTCTTTATATTTATATAAATATATGTACTTTATACTCTTTACATTTATATAAATATATGTACTTTATACTCTTTATATTTATATAAATATATGTACTTTATACTCTTTACATTTATATAAATATATGTACTTTATACTCTTTACATTTATATAAATATATGTACTTTATACTCTTTACATTTATAATAATATATGTACTTTATACTCTTTACATTTATATAAATATATGTACTTTATACTCTTTATATTTATATAAATATATGTACTTTATACTCTTTACATTTATATAAATATATGTACTTTATACTCTTTACATTTATATAAATATATGTACTTTATACTCTTTACATTTATATAAATATATGTACTTTATACTCTTTACATTTATGTAAATATTTATACTTTATACTCTTTATATTTATATAAATATATGTACTTTATACTCTTTACATTTATATAAATATATGTACTTTATACTCTTTACATTTATGTAAATATTTATACTTTATACTCTTTATATTTATATAAATATTTACATTCTCACAATAGTCTTGTTACTTTGTCAAACTAAACACATGTGACAAAATAAGTCAGTGGTGGAGAGAAACTGGGACTTTCTATTCATAATTATGACTTTTTATCTTATTCAATTAAATTTTATTTATAAAGCCCCAGATCACTCTTATAGGTTTTAAAATATTAGGTTTATTATTAACTATAGACACAGTTTTTTATATTACTTGCACTAATAATCTCATAATTCTCACTTTTCTTTTTCATTTTTCCTACATTTTCCGTCCATATCCACTAAACTGAGTAACTGTGACACATTATTTACACACTAACTCACTTTTAAAGGCTTTATTTGTTTTTTATTTTTATTTTTCCTGGTTAAATAAGTATTATTTCATCCAGTGTAAAACTTGCAGCTTTACTTTTTACTTTATTACAATTGAGAAGTTGTACCTTTTGTACTTTCACTTCAGTAAAGGAGTTGAATCAGTACTTGTACTTTTACCAGAGTATTTTTTCCACACAAGTAGCTGTACTTCTACTGCAGTACAGAATGGGAGTACTTTGACCCCCTCTGAATAGACACAAATCAAAACCAAAATCAAAAGTAATGATTGGTTTATGACAAAGTTTTTATTTTCATTTTAATTTCTTCCAACCAATAAAAAGACTTGATTTGTTCTGCTGTTGATCCTGACTGGAGACAGGACATACATTTGTCCCCCTGAACCCCGGCTGTGGACCTGGCCCCAGTGCTCACCAGTGTCCTCCCAGTGTCCTCCCATTGTCCTCCCAGTGTCCTCCCAGTGCTCACCAGTGTCCTCTCAGTGTCCTCCCAGTGTCCACCCAGTGTCCTCCCAGTGCTCACCAGTGTCCTCCCAGTGTCCTCCCAGTGTCCACCCAGTGTCCTCCCAGTGCTCACCAGTGTCCTCCCAGTGTCCTCCCATTGTCCTCCCAGTGTCCTCCCAGTGCTCACCAGTGTCCTCCCAGTGTCCACCCAGTGTCCTCCCAGTGCTCACCAGTGTCCTCTCAGTGTCCTCTCAGTGTCCTCCCATTGTCCTCCCAGTGTCCTCCCAGTGCTCACCAGTGTCCTCTCAGTGTCCTCCCATTGTCCTCCCAGTGTCCTCCCAGTGCTCACCAGTGTCCTCCCAGTGTCCACCCAGTGTCCTCCCAGTGCTCACCAGTGTCCTCCCAGTGTCCACCCAGTGTCCTCCCAGTGTCCTCCCAGTGTCACCCATAGGCCTATTAGCTACAGCAAAACCAATTTAACACAGGCACCCGCATAAAAAGCTCACTGGTGTCAGTAATGCGATCTGTTGATGGCTAAACCGAGCGAACGGAGATGCTATTCACAGAGGCTGATGAATGAACTCATTGACACTGGTGCTGTGGCACGATACACAGCAAAGCAGCACCGTGACAAACCATTAGCCAGGTAAATATTCGTACTTCCAGCTTCAGTTCTCACTCTGAATGCACAAACACAGACAGATTTGACCTTTTTACAGGTGATACCTTAAGAACAACCTTTAACCCTGTAACCATTTTTTTTATTATTATACGGTTTTTAGCTAAAAATAGCCACATTAGCTACAGTATGGAGCACTAGAAAACATGAGGAAAACTAGAAATGAATAAACTTTTCCAAAACAACTGTTATTTTCCCCCAATCATTACTAAATATAATTTATGATTGTAACTGTTGAAAGGTTGAGTTTGACAATGTCAATGTGACGATAAAAACAATTAAAAATAGATGAGAAAGTATGGTAATACTGACCTGCAGTGATGTCACTTCGTGAGTGTGTAGGAAGTTGGACTGAACCATTATTTTTAAAAAAAGCTGTGTTTGACATCCTGTTGAATGAAAGTAGGGAGAAAATTAAACAGTGCAATTTTATCAATAATGACAGTATTTTTTTCATATTACATTTAGGTTAAAGTAGACAGATAAATAATTATATTAGCAGAAAAAAACTGAGGTTACTGATGATTTTTATTTGTTTTATATTCAATAAAACAGTAACTTTGCTCAGTGGGGACATGCTCATAAAATGTTATATGAAAATATAATATGTAAAATAAGTTTGTGTGTTATAATGCAAGGACACATGGATATTTTCATTTTGAGTTTTAGATTATACTCTGTGGTTTAGTTTATATGAAAATCTTTAAAGTTAATTTGACCAAATTGAGGAAACCACCCTTTTAATTCTAATACTGTCTGGTCTGTCTTTATTTCAACTGAAGAATAAAGAAGTTACTCACACCCTGACATCCATGCATATAGCAGTGTTAGCACTGTTAGCACTGTTAGCATTGCTAGCAGTGTTAACAGTGTTAGCAGTGTTAGCAGTGTTAGCAGTGTTAACAGTGTTAGCAGTGTTAGCAGTGTTAGCAGTGTTAACAGTGTTAGCAGTGTTAGCAGTATTAACAGTGTTAGCAGTGTTAGCAGTGTTAACAGTGTTAGCAGTGTTAGCAGTATTAACAGTGTTAGCAGTGTTAGCAGTGTTAACAGTGTTAGCAGTGTTAGCAGTGTTAACAGTGTTAGCAGTGTTAGCACTGTTAGCAGTGTTAACAGTGTTAACAGTGTTAGCAGTATTAACAGTGTTAGCAGTGTTAGCAGTGTTAACAGTGTTAGCAGTGTTAGCAGTGTTAACAGTGTTAGCAGTGTTAGCACTGTTAGC
>CM035802.1:3370590-3373090 GCA_020466265.1 Siphamia tubifer | reverse complement strand
GCACTGAAACAAGACAACAGTTTGTAGGTTATTCTGTTATTATTTTACTGGTTTGGCTCATTGAGGCTCCTTAAAGGAAATGAGTTTAAGACGCCTGCTTTAAAGTAATAGTGGTTAATGTAGCTCATTAGACACAATATAATAATTCAATTCACTTCATGAGAAAAAAAAAAACCCAAAAGTGAAGCAGCTAAAAGAACAGATGACGGAGCACGTTCTCACAGATGTTCCAGGTGTGTTCCTTTTACATTTATGACCTCACAGGACAAACGCTGATCATCAGGTGTGTTGGCATGACCTCTTAAAGACGGTACAGGACAGGGTCAAAGGGTCAAAGGGTCAAAGGGTCAAAGGGTCATATCAGCTGTGGGGAGTCGACAAGGCTTTTTTACAGTACAGGACGCAACCTTAAAATAAAAACAGCTTTGTTCCTGTGGCTTTATTTATTTATTTATTTATTTATTTATTTATTTATTTATTTATTTATTTATTTATTTATTTATCCTTCTTTGCTCTATTTATTTAAGATAGTAACATCTAGTTCCTACTTAATTTTACGTTTTTATTTAAGGATTTTTATTATGGTTTATTTCATGTTCTTTTTATTGACCTTGATTTTATTACATCAGACAAGGAGGTTATGTTTTTGCCAGTGTTTGTTTGTTTGTTTGTTTGTTTATCTTTCTCTCTATCTGACGTTGTACAACATAACTCAAAACATTTTGTACAGATTTTGATGAAATTTTCAGGATCATTTGGGAACAACCTAAGGACCAATCAATTATATTTTGGTGAAACTCCAGATCACAAACTTTATTACTAGTTATTACTTTACCTTCTACTTCATAAGAAGAAAAAATAAAGATTTTTGTTGATCAAGAACAGCAAAGTTACAGTAATAATAATGGATGTCAGTGTGTTGGATGATACAGAACCCACTAAACCCATGAATGTACAAGAGAACAGCTGGAATAACCAGTATATGCACCAAAGGCTGTTAGATCATTCTGTCTGTTAAACAAATCTACACACTGGCAGGTCAGGTACCGAAGGTCCGTATAGGTTTGGAACTGGGTCAAACATTAATGGTAGTAACCAGACCGAAATCTAACGTGAACGGTACCACACACGTGTGCAGCTGCTGTTTAATTACGCCTTCTGTCCACTGCTAACAGAAGTGCGTGCACACAGTGGTGCAGACAGAAACATGTCAAAGGTGGAAAAGTTCCAGATTCTTCCATATGCTACAGGTGTCTGCAAACATTTACATGTAAAGGCTGGAAACGTCTAATTTAATGAAGCACACAGTGTTTACTAAAGCCTCTGTGAAGAGCTAAGTAGCCTATCACTGTGCTAATAGGACTAGACTAGCACTGCGCTAATAGCATTAGCCTAGCACTGTGCTAATAGCATTAGCCTAGCACTGTGCTAATAGCACTAGCCTAGCACTGTGCTAATAGCACTAGCCTAGCACTGTGCTAATAGGACTAGACTAGCACTGCGCTAATAGCATTAGCCTAGCACTGTGCTAATAGCATTAGCCTAGCACTGTGCTAATAGCACTAGCCTAGCACTGTGCTAATAGGACTAGACCAGCACTGTGCTAATAGCATTAGCCTAGCACTGTGCTAATAGGACTAGACTAGCACTGTGCGAATAGCATTAGCCTAGCACTGTGCTAATAGCATTAGCCTAGCACTGTGCTAATACCACTAGCTTAGCACTGTGCTAATAGCATTAGCCTAGCACTGTGCTAATAGGACTAGCTTAGCACTGTGCTAATAGCATTAGCCTAGCACTGTGCTAATACCACTAGCTTAGCACTGTGCTAATAGCATTAGCCTAGCACGGTGCTAATAGCACATCAGAAATGGAAATATCCAGAACAATGGCAATGACAAACCCAAGAGATAAGTGTTCAGCGACTGACAGGGACAGACTGAGACATTTTAATAACAACTACAAATAAGTAAATGTGAATTCTTCAACTGGTGACAATGGATGTGGTGCTAGCTTAATAAAAAAATAAAAAAATAAATAATAATACTACTAATAATAGTGTATCAGTTGTGTCTCACAGTGTGTTTCACTAAGTCATTGGTTCCATTTTAATGTTACAGTTCAATCACCTATGTCTCTGGTTGTAATTTTTTTTCTTTTTAAAGTAATACTTTAAATACTTTAAAAATTTAGTAACAGATACCCTTTTAAAAGTACCAACTGGGTATAGGTGTGGAATGAAACCCCTTTGGTACCCAACCCTGACCCACAGGTATAAATAAAGTTACTTTGAACCTTGAACTGTGAGAAGAAACTCACCCAGAGGTAGAGGAACGTAACATACAAACAAACAAACAAACAAACAAACAAACAAACAAACAAACAAACAAACAAACAAACAAACAAACAAACAAACAAACACAGGAGTCAGTTTGGTCACAATCAGTTTCCCAGTCCACACACACACAGACACACACACACACACACACACACAGACACA
>CM035802.1:3355590-3358090 GCA_020466265.1 Siphamia tubifer | reverse complement strand
ACACTCCATTTGTTCTGGCATAAACACACTATAGATTTACATATCCCAAATATTGACAGTGATCACAGGTTCCAACAGTAAAACAGTGTTGCCCCCCCCCCCCAGTAGCCACCAGTTGCTTGTGTATTGCCAGCAGCACAGGAATGCTTTGAGCACAAAGAGCCAAAAATAGACACGCTGAGCCTTTAAAAGCGGAGCCGTAACATGTTGTGGCTGCTGGGAAAGAGCTGCACACTGTCTCTTTAAGACGGCTTTAGTGTAGCACCGCTGTGTGTGTGTGTGTGTGTGTGTGTGTGTGTGTGTGTGTGTGTATACAGTGTGTGTACAGTGTGTAGAAAGCTGACGGAGCAGACCAGGGGTTGCGTGACTACTGCAGACGAGGCTGTGACCTCAGAAAAGTGGTTATGAAAATGATCTGTTGAAACGAGCAGAGAGAGAGAGAGAGAGGGAGAGAGGGAGAGGGCGAGCGAGTAAGTGAATGAGTGCAGAACAGAAACAGAGACCAGTCGTTTAGAAATGAGTTAATTTGCTTCCACTACATGAACACTGAACGACACTGAGGAGCAGAAGCACATGTTCCTTAAGCTGTTCATAGAACTACTTTATAAATATATGTACTTTATACTCTTTATATTTATATAAATATATGTACTTTATACTCTTTATATTTATATAAATATATGTACTTTATACTCTTTACATTTATATAAATATATGTACTTTATACTCTACTTTCTCTTTATACTCTTTACTTTCTCACTTTTACTTTTTCAAACTAGACATGTGACAGTATGATAAATAAATCAGAAATCGTGGTTTACTACATCATAATTTTACTTTTTTGTCATAATTTTGACTTTTTATCTCATAATTATGCTTTTTTTTAATCTCCTATTTATGACTTGAGAATGTTTCTTAAACATCCTGTCCATACTCACTAAACTCAGTACGCAGTAAAACACATCATCTACGCAGTAACTCACTTTTAAAGCCTTTATTTTTGGATATTTTCTAAATGATTCCTAATGTTTCTGCTGAAGTATTAATTCATCCATAGCAAAAAAATGCGGTTTAACTTTTTATTAAAATTCAGAAGTTTTTCCTTTTACTTCAGTCAATGAGTTGAGTCAGTACTTGTACTGTACTTGTACTGCAGTACTTTGAGCAGCTGTGCTTCAGTACATATGCACAAACACTTCAGGTCTTCCTCTACTGAACAAAAACAGCGAGCAGGCGGCGGATCGCGTGCCTGGACCGAGGTGATTCAAATGGGCCGTGTTAAAAAAGGAGACAAGAGGAAGGGAATATTTTTGTCACTGAGGGAAAAGTGGGTGAGAGGAAGAATCCAGAGTCAGAGAAAGTCAGGTATCGTATTCCTGCTGCGGCAGTGGCATGCTCTGAATATCCAGGAGAGATTCCTGCGGCTCCGGCTCTGATGGAAACTGACCACATGGAAACAATTGGAGACAGACGCAAGAAAGAAACTCCTGACAGTATACTTTTAATTGCATCTTGCTCTGCAGACCCTGCTGCTTTACACTACAGTCCATATGTATGTATGTCACTACAGGTTTATGCAAAACTTTACATATTTCCTTCTCAGTCTTTTTTCTTTTTGGATACAAGAAAAAAAAACAACAAACACGTTCCCAACCTTCAAAGGCATCAAAACACCAGGGCTGCAGTACTTCAGTCTGCTTTCTATGGTCTCGGACTTGTCCTGGACTCGCTGGTATTTGACTTGTCTCGGTCTCGGTCACTAGTTTTGTCAAATATGTAATCAGATATGTAATAATCAGACTCCCCAGCACTAAGTACAGCAGCCAACACTGGACACATGACCAACATAAAACCTCTGTCTCATTTGCACTGACTTGCACATTACATATTTTCACTATATTTATTTTTATCTTATTTTATCTTGGTGCATGCTAATTATATTTTTTTATTTTATTTTTTTATACTATATATAATTATTTTTTTTTCTCTTCTTTTATTGATATACTATATGTTGAATGTTGCAGTTGTATACTACATGTGTACTATACGAACAATGGCAATAAAACTCTTTCTGATTCTGATTCTGAAAAATATGGTTCTTGGTCTGGACTGAGTCCAGGTGTTTTTATTTTGTTCCAATATTTAAAGAAAATGTCATCATTCATCTGGGTAAGTTAACTACAGAGCGAGGCGCTATTAGCCTCATAAGCTAGGCTACGTGTTATGCTAACGTTAGCATTAGCTAACATAGCAGTAGATTAGCCAAGCTAATGTGTTTTTGGACATAGTTATCATCTACTGTACGTCTGCTATTACTGGTTTTATGACATAAAAATAAACATTTGTTTGTGAATTACATTTGGAGTTGTGTGATAGTGGACGAGTGTTATAAGCTAGCAGCTACACACACACTGAGCAGTCACTGTTGGCTACATGTGTGTGTGTGTGTGTGTGTGTGTGTGCGTGTGTGTGTGCATGTGTGTGTGTGTGTGTGTGTGTC
>CM035802.1:3343090-3350590 GCA_020466265.1 Siphamia tubifer | reverse complement strand
ACCATGACTGGAATGGACTGACCTTTGACCTCAGAAACCTACTGGTGTATGAGTGTGTGTGAATGGGTGAATGTGAGGCTAATGTAAAGAACTTTGAACCATGAAGGTGGAACAACTATAGAAGAACATTTACCATTTTTATTAACATCGTATTTTAATGTATTTGTGAATGTATTTTCATTGGTCATAAACACAGTAACCACTAATGTTCAGCCTGGTCATACATTTATTATTTACTTTACCTTATTCCATAATGTGGTTTTCATCCCTCATGAAAAAATGGCTAAAATGTTAACAAGTTAATATATTTTCTGTGAACATTGCTTTAATTTAAGAAGGGTAAGTGGAAGTTAAAGTAAATGTGGCTGGAGAACAGTTCAGATTAAACCATCACAGCAGTTATCTAGTATTTGAAAAGCTTCATGTACTTTTTTTCTGTAATTACTCGCTATAACATAGTGGTACAGAAGGTTCACAAAAAGGTCACTGTTTATTTTTGTAAACACAAAGTGACATCATGTATTTGATGTTTGAAATAATTAGAAGAACATCAGGTTATTTCCCTAATGTAATTGTGGTGAGAGCAGTGGCTGTTTTTTTGCAGAGGTTGTAAACTTGTACTGTGTAATCAAAGAAAGATGCAGCCTATTTATTTTACTTCATCACAGGAGACGCTGCATGTTTTTTCTAACCGCACTTTTAGGATAAATAAATGTAAATGTTTGGAGCCTCTGCAAAGAATGACGACTTTTACAAGTTAACAAACAGAAAAGTAGAGGTAGCCAAAGTTAGTACTGTCCAAATACCTAAAAAAGTACATTTACTTAGTTACTTCCAAACACTGATGGTTTGGGGGGTGGGTGTGTGTGGGGGTGAGGCGGGGGGGGGGGTATCAGTGTTTGAATGCAGATTGCGTGTGAACAGTAATGCTAGCCTTCAAAGAGCACAGTGGAACACATTGTGTCCATGCATGAGCCGCTCAACAGGGACATGTAGGGGGGAGGAGAGAGAGAGAGGGGGGGGGGGGGGGGGGGGGGGGGGGGGGGCAGACCAGGACAGACAGAGGAAGAGTGAAAGAAGACAGAAGAGCGGGTCTGTATCATTACAATTGTGATCTTTGTTGTGAACAGGGATGAAAGTTCTAATCATATTGGCATGAAATACACACAGACAGACAGACAGGCACACAGACAGACAGACACAGAGACAGACAGGCACACAGACAGACAGGCACACAGACAGACATGTCCTTCCCCAAAATGGACAGAGATGGACGTAAACGTGTCTTTTTATGCGATGCCAAATATTTAACTCCTGAACTTGGGGTTCAAATGTTATGTTTCACATATGAATCATGAGGAAATCAGAATCATCATCAGAAATGATGCAAATAGAAAAAAACATGCAGCCCTCTGAAGGTTCTGTGGATACATTTATGAAATACAAATATTACACTAATATTTAACCATATCCAGACACATTCAAACTGAAGACCAATAAATACTAGAATAATAATAATATAGAAACAATAACAACTGCAGCTTTTATCTTTGTAAATATTTTAATGTATTTACTCTAAAACAAAGTATAATTAAAAAAAGGAATAACCTGAACAAATAAACAACCTAACATGTTTTAAGAGAAGTCTTCAATGTCATTTTAACACGATTCTGCTGTTAATAAATGTTTTATGTATTTGATCCACTGTGAGTTAGAATAAATATGTTCAATTGATGCACAATGTTGTTCATATTACTGATTATTTTTCCACGTATTCATGTTATTCACATTATTTGAAAGGATAGTTTATAGATGTAAACATTTTCATTTTTTTCTGTTCAAAAACAGAGGAAAGTTTAGAGCGGAAAGTTTTTCTCCGTATATTACGTTGTTATGTCATTAGTCCCGCCCACTTCAGATGACATGTGGGTTATTGTGGACCCTGAACTTTAATGAGTTTGACACCCCTGGTCTAGATGAATATGTCTGTAACACATGTAATAAGCATTGTTTTAATGTTAAAGCTCCAGTATGTGTTAGTTTTGTTAAATATAGAACCCTCCTCACCCTCCACTAAGGTGGTTGTAAAAATCACAAACTCTCTTTTTCTTATAATTCTTATCATGTGTTAGTTTTCTTTGTGGTTCATCCTCATATATAACAGGTGACGTCATCTGCTGTAAAACATAAAACATAAGGAATACTTTACACAGAGGTATTAAAGGAATGTAGCAAAGAAAAAGTGTGACTTGTGCTCTTTATAGAATAGAATAGAATAGACTTTTATTGCCATTTGCACAGGTACACTACAGCAGTCAGGCAGGTAAATAATCAGAAATAAATGTCCATTCAGGTAAAAACAAAATAGAGTAAGAAAAGGTTCTTATATAAATATAGATAAAAAATAAAATGCTACAAATGTAGAATTCTACATGAGTATAAATAAAGGAACAGTGCAGGTGTGCATATAGCTATAAACACTGAGCATAACATTTTTTTTCCAATTGGTTATTACTATGGAAAACTAAACTATAGTTTTTATATTCCACTTCTACAGTTAAATTCAAATAAATCTCCTGAAAAACCCAGACCTTAAAGAGCGCTAATGCTAATCTACTGTTTCTAACCTGGTGTTACTAGTGTTGTTTTTATTTTTAAAAGCTCACAAAGACATTCACATGTTGCATTGGATGTGGTCAAAGTGATCAGTAAATAAATAAATAAAGTAATGAATGGTCACATTTTCGTACTGTGGATACAGCTCTAAAAAAAAGAACAACAGAGAATCAATCAGACTAGGTTTGTTTTTGTTTGGTTTGGGCTTTTTTCGTACGTGATCCCTAAACGCAAACGTTTCCTGAGTTGAACAGGTCGTACCAAAGCCTGTCTGCACCAACACATGCTCAGTTCTTTCTCCTCATAGTTATGCATCATTTTACCTGCTGCCTGTGGAGGCGCTAATGCATGAACTCTGCAAATGCATCAAAGAATCATTAAATGTGTGCTATCATAACCCAGGCCAGGGCTAGTGTCCTGCTCATGAGGGTCATTCATTAAGCCACATGTCGGTGGTTAGGTTAGGTTAGGTTAGGTTAGGTTAGGTTAGGTTAAGTTAGGTTAGGTTAGGTTAGGTTAGGTTAGGTTAGGTTAGGTTAGGTTAGGTTAGGTTAGGTTAGGGTTAGGGTTAGGGTTAGGTTAGGTTAGGTTAGGTTAGGGTTAGGTTAGGTTAGGTTAGGGTTAGGTTAGGTTAGGTTAGGGTTAGGTTAGGTTAGGTTAGGTTAGGTTAGGGTTAGGTTAGGTTAGGTTAAGTTAGGTCCTTAGGTTTTTAACCCATATTTCCATGACTTCATTCATATTCCTTCACACAAACTCACACCTGCTACGTTTACATGATGATTTTTAAATTCTGAATTTTTTATTCAGAATAAAATAATTTGGAATTAGAGCTCTTTCTTTTGTGTTTACATGCACATGTTCATTTGAATAAATGTTTCCATGGAAACAGGTGTATGCCAGTCAACGTGATTGGTGTTTCAGAGCCGGAGGTACAGAGGGTTCTGATTGGACAGAACGGCCGCTTAACGTCTGGATGTCTACTGGAACAAAACCATGGCGTCCACTTCCTGTTTTGTGTTGGTTTCAACTATCAACATGTGATGTTAGGGTTAGGGTTAGGGTTAGCCTACCCTAACCCTAACAACATGTTAGAGCAGATACTCCACTCTTTATTTTTGTCATAATTATGAAGCAGCAGCTCGACCCAATCAACATAATAATCAATAAAATAATGCCCACAGCAGATAATAAAATCATCATGGCGAGGAGACCAGGAGCATGTGCAGAACGACAGGAATAATTTAAAAGGGGAATTAAGTGTTTACATGTCAGAGGAACTATTGAATTCAGAATTAAGATCAGAATAAACCAGTGACTTTATCCAGAATGATCATTTTCAACTGGACATGTGTTTATGTCATCATCTGGAAGAGGAATGAAGCTTTATTCTGGATTAAACAGGAATAAAAAGTCATGTAAACAGAGCTACTGCTGTAACACATGCTCAGCTGTCGCCTGCTCAGAGCGCTGTTGCATTTACTTCATAACTTTTCTAACTCTTCCACTTGAATGTTGTGTGTTTGTGTTTGTGTTTGTGTTTGTGTCATATCATGTCCTCTCCAGGGCCAATATTTAGAGTTCATCTTTTTCTATAAAACCACTCTGTAACCCCCCCCCCCCCCAGCCCCTCCCCTTCCACCGCCTGTCACTTTGACTGTACGTCTCAATAGCTGAGCGTGATCAAGGCCAATTACGGCTTGTTTTGAGCGTGCAGGGGCATCCTGTGGAAAAGTAATCCATTACCAGCGGCTCGTGCCATTCTGCTCCTCCCTCCATATGTGGATTCTTCTGTCCGTGCTACGACGACATGCAGGGATTCATTCACACACAGCTGTTACATCCACTTGGAATGTGGGTAAATGTGAATTTAATGGTGTGTCATTGGAAATGTATATCATTTCTTTTCCTGGGGGGGTTGTTAGGGGACGGGGATAGCCCGCTGAACCTTTGTAAAGCGGATTCTCTTGTTGTGGACTTAAGTGGATCTGGTGGCCAGACCTGATGACGTGCTGCTGTTTAAGCTCTGCTCTTATGATGAAGTGAAAACATATTTACATTAACACTGGTGATGCCTGCTGGGGGGGGGGGGTTAGAAATGTATACCGATGCATGTCATGGTATTGTACATTTTCTTAACATTCAATGATCAAATAAACATTGTTTGTAGGCCTGCACGATATTAGAAAAAAAAACGGATGTGATTTTTTTAAAACTGTGATATAGTGGTCGACACAGAACATACGTTTGTGTGTCATCCTTCTATAGCCAAAATAATTAATTAAAATTTAAACTTAAAAATAAATAAATGAAATAAAAAAATAAGTAAATAAATTAATAAATAAATACATTAAAAAAAATAAATAAATGAAATGCATAAATAAATAAATTAAAATAATATAATAATACTACTAATAATACTAACACTACTACTAATAATAATTGTACAGTTATTTCATAAAAATTTTTATATCTTCAGTTTCCTTACATAACGTGAACAACCATGGAAAAAAAAACAAATAAGTGATGTTAACAATATTCTGCTTCAGTTGATCATTTCCATATGTGCATTATTATTATTATTATTATTATTATTATTATTATTATTATTATTATTATTATTATTATTATTATTATTATTATTATTATTATTATTATTATTATTATTATTATATTACCATAACACATACACAAATCATTTAGTAAACAGCCAGGATATTGGTAAAATGACATTTATTTCTGTGAAGAGAGTTAAGGCTGTTCATATTTATTGTAAAAACATAGTTTGTAATTTTACTTATTTATACTAAAAAAAAATAACATTTTAATTAAATAAAAAAATGAATAAAAATCAACAAATAAATGAATAAATAAATTAAAAAAGACAAATAAAGAAATAAAAGTAATTGAATAAAATAAAAATAAATAAAACAATAAAATTACATAAATGAATGAATTAAAACATTTAAATGTATAAATATATATATATATATATATATATATATATATATATATATATATATATATATATATATATATATATATATATATATATATATATATTTGCAGGACCTTTAACATGCGGTTGTTGTGATGCTCAAACAATATATTGTGCAGCTCTACTTTGAATCATCGTTAAACATTTATCTCTGGCAGAGACGTCATGATTACACCTCTATTATTGGAGCCAAGATCACTTCAGATTTCCCACAGTTCTTCAGTAGGATGACTTCTGCCAAACTTTGTACGTAATAGTCAATAAAAAACACATTAGGTAAGAACACATCTGACTATAAACAGCTCATTGTGTTAAAAACAGGTACTTAATTATTTAACTGCACTTTGGTTTCATTGATAAAATATCATTAAAGATTGTGGACAAAACAAGGGTCTTATTTTAGTTTGAGGGGGGGGTGAGCATCAGTCTGGCCTCCTGCCACTCCAGTGTGGAAACCATTACATGACCATTACACAGCAGACACGACCTCAAAGAAGCTGTCACATGTTTCATATCAAGCATTAAATACATACTTTAGCTCATCGCCCCAGCAACCTGCAGGGATTTTACACTGTTAAATCAACATTTGTGTCATTTAATTGGATTACATGATCATTTCCACTCGCTCCGCATCCATTACAGACTATTTCTGCTCTTATTTTTCATCAATGGCTTTTCCACTGTGAGCCCAGATAAGCAGAGATTACTTTAAAACATTAGAAGCAAGTGGTTGCACTTAAATTATTAGAGTAATGGTCAACTAATTAATTGGTTTAAGTAGGTTCAACTTTAATATAAATATGTATTGGACTTATATTATTAAGTAGAAAACTCTAAAAGACAAGTTATTTATACTTGAACACAAGGTATTTTTTATTTACATCGGTGTTGATTTTACAACAGATTTAAAGGTAAAATAATTGTTCAATTGCAATGAGATTAATTCAACATGAATTTAAAAACAATGTTTTTTTTAACTTAATCAAACTCAAATTCTTATCTCTAATCAAAATAGTAATTTGCGTTAATACAAACATTTATAAACAGAAAATGCAATGATTTAAATGAACAATTAAATAAAAAGTATCTTTGTAGCAATAACCCTATAATAACAATAACAATAACAATAACAATAACAATAACAATAACCCAAAAACACACTGCAGGAAAAAGTTTTAAAGTAAACATTTTTAGTGAAGGGTTAATACTAGATATTATGAGTTTTCTCTCGTAAACTTCACTTAAATAGTTTGAGTAATTCAACAAAACTTTTTTAATGAAACCTTATTTATAAAATGTGCTCATTAACATGTTCGAACAGCCCTGGTGTCCCGTACGTCTGTTTAAGGTGGCGACTGATGTCAGGAAAACTGAGCTAATAATGTCTGAGCCTGTGAGCTGCACAAGTGGGAACGAGTGAGAGAGAAAGAAAAGGAGCAGGCGGGACAGGCGGGACAGGCGGGAGAGGCGGGACAGGCGGGACAGGCGGGACAGGCGGGACAGGCGGGATAGGCGGGATAGGCGGGAGAGGCGGGACAGGCGGGACAGGCGGGACAGGCGGGGCAGGCGGGACAGGCGGGACAGGCGGGACAGGCGGAACAGGCGGAACAGGCGGAACAGGCGGGACAGGCGGGACAGGCGGGACAGGCGGGACAGGCGGGATAGGCGGGATAGGCGGAGCAGGTAGAACAGGCAGGGCAGGGGCAGGTGGGGTGCAGCATTAAGACCCTCCAGTATAAAATGACCTCTCCACTGTTGCGTGCCACGGTTTGTTTTCAATGTTGACCACATGTTTCAACACTGCATAACTTCTCAGATGCACTTTGTAAATCATGAAGTATTTTGGGGAGTGGAGACGTGTGTGTGTGTGTGTATGTGTGTGTGTATGT
>CM035802.1:3313090-3338090 GCA_020466265.1 Siphamia tubifer | reverse complement strand
TACACCAGCCTCTGTACGCTGACTGAGCCTGTATGTGTGTGTGGGGGCGGGGCCGAGCGCCACAGCCCCGCCCCCCTGCACGCGATGCCTGGGAATCCGTGCCGGTGGAGGATTTACTGAACACGCTTTAGGGAATCCCAGCTCTGTGTTCTATACTAACACACACACACACACACACACACACACACTGGTTTCCATGTCTCATGAGGACCAAGTTTGTCTCATCACTTGTAGGTGAATGTGGACAGTGAGGACTGAAGACTTAAAACTGTTTATTTTAATCTGTTCAATTTGTCATTTTGATTTTATTTCTCACTGTGCACTTTGAGACTTGAATTCAAATGTATTATTATTATTATTATTTTATTTAATTATTTAAAAGTAAATAATTATAATTTTTTAAATAAATAAAATAATTTTAAATAAAACATATGTTTATATCTTACACAAAATGAATAAAATAATAAATAACAGTTACAAGTTAATGTATATAAAGGGGACATCATTTGCATAAATTTGCATATTTCACACAGATTTCACCTTCATTTATATATAATCCTCCTGGGGACCTAAATTTTGGTCCCCATGGCGTGACTGTGTAAACGGAACAATGTTCCCATAAAGAAAGGAATACAAGCACACACACACACACACATATACACACATATACACATATACACACATATACACACACACATATATACACACACACACACACACACATATATACACACACACACACACACACACACACACACATACACACACACACACATATATACACACACACACATACACACACACACACACACACACCTGGAGGACATATAGCTGACATAATTAACACTGATCAGGTGGAATCACTGATTACATTCCAGTGCACACAGCACTCATAGTCTCTTATTTACATTTTTTAAAATTTATTTTCATTATTATATTTTTTTATTGTACTTTCACCCTTTGATCCATTAATTATTAGAACATTAGTCCAGAAAGTGTTTGTCCCAAAACAATGTGATTGAAATCTTTTGAGTAAACCTATTTTTATGGAGTTATAAAAATGTCCAGTCAGCTGAAAAACATGTTTAACCTTTGAACCAAATAAACATGGATTTAAAACATTCTGAAAGAAAACATTTTAATGCACTTTTTGTTTAAGAACAGACTGTTGATCCACACCAGACCTTTCTGTGTGGAGTTTACATGTTCTCCTCGTGTCTGCGTGGGTTTTCTCCAGGTACTCTGGCTCCTCCCACCATCCAAACACATGCACTGATAGGTTAACTGGTTAACTAGTTAACTGGTTAACTGGTTAACTGGTTAATTAAATCACCCATAGGTGTGAATGTGACAGTGATTGTTTGTTTATATATGTTCAGCCCTGAGATGAACTGGAGACTCATACAGGGTGACCTCTGACCCCGCCTTCACCCATTGTAGCTGGATTAGACCCCAGTTTTTTGTGTCTTTATATTTTTTTTTTTACTGTATGTGATAAAAGTATGTATGACTTTATGTCCCATTACACTGGTCTACAGTCAAATGTCAAACTAATGAAATGTCCCCACATGTGTGTTAGTGATAAAGAAAACTAAAGTCTTAAATGATGGTTGGATCAAATTTCCAAGATCAGTCTGGGGTCAAAATGTGAAATTCTTTGAATGAACAGTAGAATAGGTTTTAGTCCAAAGGAATATTAGTTTCAGATCTACCAGATCTAGATCTACCAGATCTACTTCCAAACACTGATGATCCATTCACTTTACAGGTTCTTTCAAGTGGAATATTTACACATTTACATAAACACACCATCATATGTATTAAACCATGAGCTAACCTGCACTCTGGAACATTTAACACATTTAATGTCTGAAGACGATACTTTCTAAAATTATTCTACAGCCCTCTAGAATGTTCCGTCAGCTCCCATTCACTTTGAATGGATGTTCCCAGCGTTCTGCAGGTGGATTTTTTAAAAATAACCGCCCGCTGTATCATTAACGCCCACTGCCAATGGCAACAAGTTTAGTCACTTCAGATTCACGATACCATATCACTCCGCAGGTAATTCGGCCACTTTGAAAGTAAATGTTCGTGCAATTTAATGTAAACAAATAGTCGTCTATACCAAGGGTTCTCAAACTTTTTTGGCCCAGGTCCCCCTTGGAGGGGTGAAATTTTTCCATGTCCCCCCTCATCCTCGCGATACTGAAAATGATAAAAAACCACTTCAACAATGATTATTATGAAACAATGATAACCTTTTTTAATAGTGCTTTTGTGCAAACCAGCCACATTTTCAGGTATTATAATATAAATGAACACTTCAGAAACAACAATTTTAAATAATTTTAAAATAATAAACAGAACAAAAGACACACAAAACCGTGTGTGTGTGTGTGTGTGTGTGTGTGTGTGAGAGACAGACAGACAGACAGACAGACAGACAGACAGACAGACAGACAGACAGACAGACAGACAGAGACTTAATGAGAGGGATGATCTTGTCAAACTCAATATAACTATCAATGTACTTTCTCTTTTTAGGGTTAGGGCGTTTGTTTTTGTCATTGTCATTTTCATTGTCATTTCTTTTACCACTTCTTGAGGAACTTGGCGGACACAAAAACCGATCCATGTTCGCTGCAGGGTGGCTAAAAATAGCCTGTGACTCGCTCCGTCTCAATTTAGTCAAGCTGGCGTCAAACAGCGCTGTTACTTCCGCCCGCTCGCTACAAAATAAAACTTCTGCATTTCAAAATAAAACAGCAAAAAAACAAAACCGTGAATAATTTCGTGTACCCCCTGGACATGCGCCACGTCCCCCTAGGGGTCCGCGGACCCCAGTTTGAGAACCGCGGGTCTATACAATACCAGTGGAGTGTTGCTAGGGACGGAAGCCATCGTCTATATGAATAAATTCTTAATCTTTTTGTCAAACAATTGTCTGTCTCTTCTCAAAAGACAGACAATAATACAATACAATATAATATAATATAATATAATATAATATAATATAATATAATATAATATAATATAATATAATATAATATAATATAATATAATATAATACAATATAATATAATATAATATAATATAATATAATATAATATAATATAATATAATATAATATAATATAATAACCAGTAGAATAAGCAGGATAATGCTTTGCCCACGTGTGACTATCGAAAAATATTTCCCGATGGGGCCGAACAACACCCCAACGCTGAAGGCAGAGGGGTATTCGTCACAAACTAAATCAATAGTCGAGCAGTGTGTTTGACAATATATTCACCTTTCATTCATTGTGTTTTGTTGGTCATATTCAGCTGCATGGACTTACTTTGCAATTAATTATACATCCCACTGTTAATGCGGGAGCGTTACGTAATGAAGACGTTCACCAAACCATCAGATTACTACATATGAATGAGTTTAGGAAAGTTTAAGACGCCCAGTACGTTTATTAAAATCGCTTTTGAAGGTGTTATTTTGAGAGTGTGGTGTATTTGTGTGTTGTGTCATAATGATGTCTAAATGTTTAGACAGGAAGAAGCGGTCCAGCGAAGGGAAGAGGACAGGGACAGGAAAGGAGAGGTGATGTCAGGCGCTAACTCTTGCGTCACACAAGTGTTGAAATGAAAGAGGTGTTACATCCTGCATTTGCTGGAGCAGATTGTCTTCAAGTTCACACAGATCTGAAGACAGTCATATGGAAAATAAATACATTTGGAAACTGTGAAGCCTCGTCCCCAGGGGGTTCAAACACAGGCTGGCTTTAATTTGGAAATAACAAACTGTGATGATATGTTAAACATGTCATTATAGAACAGTATTAGATGAAACAGTATTAACTGCATTAGATTAAAAGCCATCCTTGAACTTTTATATAGTCACATTTAAGCGTCCATTGTTGTTTTTGTCAATAGTTTGTGTCGAGACAAACTGAAGTATATATGTAAATGTGAACTAGTCCTATTAACTGCAAACAAAATGAACGAGATGCAAAAGAAAAGAAAGGAAATAAGTGACAAATAAAAGACAAAATCATCAACTAGACAAATAAATTAAGGGACAGAAACTGCAAAATGCCAAAGAAAATGAAGAAAATATGAAATAAAAGAAGAAAAAAAAAGAGCAAATAATCAACTGAATAAATACAAATGGGACAAAAAAAGTGTAAAACTGAACAAACTGTATAAGATGCAAAAGAAAAGTGAGAAAATAAGCAATAAAATGAACCAAAAAAATGTAATAATTTTAAAAAAGGGACAAAAAAAGTGTCAAAATGCTGAACAAAATAAACATCTGGGTAAAACAGAATAATAAATAGAACTGTATATGATGAAAAACATCATATTTACATTAAAAGGTTGTTACTGAAAGAAAGTAGATTAATTTAATTATGACCTGTAATTAATTGATCTAATTCATCTGTTCTTTTTAATCTCATCTAAAACATAAGTCATTTAATTTACATTCATGACATTATTATGGAAAATCAAAAGGTTGATATATGACAAAACTATCTTTATTAAGTCATTTATTGTTTTTAACAGATTAAATCCTCTGCTCTAAGTGTTGCATGTAAACTTTAGTTTCCACCACTGGGAAGGAATATTGATCTGTTCATTAAATACATTTGAAAACTGTGGAACCTTTTCCCCCCACGAGGTTTGGATTTTAAACCAAAAACACACCTGCTTTAATTGTTAAAAAATGTGTTAAACTGTGATAATATGTTAAAGGTGTCATTGCACAACAGTATGAGATTAAAGCCAGTGTTGAAGTGCGATCAGCTGAGACAACAGAAGATTAAAAAACAATCACATAAAACAATGACCATAAAAAAAAAACTACAAAGTAAAGTGACAGTGATGATGAACAGGTAGTAATAAATACAACTGTTTATTTAATGATCATTTAAAAGGTTGTTGCTCAAAGTAATTAGAGATAATTTAATTATATATTATATTATATACGATGATGATGTTTCCATGGTAACTGAATTAGGGTATATATTATATTATTATGTAATTATATTACAAAAAAATTATTATTATTTTTTTTATTTTAACCCTGCAATATATTATCCTGGCTTTGGCTGAGTTCACATGAGGGTAAACCACCGTAAACATTCTGCTGTTCTAGTGAAATCATAGACAGACCAATCAGGATCAGTGGGCGTGGTTTTAACAGTTATGACGTAATCATAGAGAATACAGGAAGAGCGTCCACAGTAGTTTTGACACACATGGTGGTTAGCATGGACGCTGTTAAAACTAGTGCACAATGATTCTTTAAAAGATGAAGAACGGAACAGTTTAGAAAGAATTTTATTGTTGCTAAAGATGTTCTTCTACTTAACCAGGTGTGCTCGTCATTCAAAATAACAAACACCTGGTTTGTCCAATCAGGGCCAATGATTTTGATTGACAGATGGAAGATGTGAGCAGACATGAGGAGCATCCATACATGTGGAGTCAGGAAGGTTAGACATATATACTGTGATATAAAAACTGCTCATTAGTAAATAACAGCTGTGGTGTCGACCACTAAACATCCTTCTGTAACTCAAATAATTACATAAAATTAATAATTGAAAATAAATTCATTAAGAGTCAAATTTAAAATTTAAATAAATAAATAAATAAATACAAAATAAATACATAAAAATAAAAATAACTGAATAAAAATTTCCATTAGCGCTGGAGTTAAAGTTAGCACCAGGTGTCCTCTAGGATCATCCTGAGTGCTTTGGACAGATACAGAGGTGTTTTTCCAGCCGTAAATGTCGGTGTGGTGCTGCTAATAATCACTAGTGTCAGAGTAAATGGATTGTCTGACCACAGAACACTTCCTGTAGGAGGGAACCAAGATATTTAAGCTTTTACTTATTATTGTTTTCATCTTTATGTCAGAAAGAAGGTCTGTGCTTTTATTCACCAAACTGACAAGTTAAATACCTTCAAAATAAAAGCCCTGGGACTGTTATGTTTTTAAGTTTGACTCGATATTAAAGGAAAATTAAGTCAAAAATACTGGTTGGTTGTAGTTTTGTAGTTTATATGATATAGACTCAGAGTGAACTTTACAGCTTCTTTTTATACATTTATTGTTTACATTAGAGCTGCACGATATTAGAAAAAAACGGACATTGCGATTTTTACAAAAATTCTGTGATATATATTGTGATATTTCCTCTCACCATCCAAACACTGATAGGTTAACTTCTTAACTGGTTAACTGGTTAACTGGTTAAATCACCCATAGGTGTGAATGTGACAGTGATTGTTTGTCTATATATGTTCAGTCCTGAGATGAACTGGAGACATTGTAATCTGTTATCAAGCATGTGTCGTCCATGTGGGTGTGTCCATGTGGGTCAGTGTGGACAGACTGGACTGGCTTTAATACAAACCCAGGTCTGCTTCACTAAACCCACAATGAAACCTGCAGCATGTTGGAGGCACATCTGGATCTGCCTCCTTCACTGTCCTGTCGAGCCAAGAAGGATTTGTCTTTGTACGAACACATACTTGGGAGTGTTTTATTGTCCAGTGGGACACGGATTCTTGGTTTTAGTCTTTTTATCTGCTCTGCTTTCCTCCACCCTCTCTTTGTTTTCTATCCTGGGAATCCATTGTTGAATTGCATCAACATATTGACCCTCCCTCCAGGTTCATTCATGTTTGTTCACCAGCCAACACTCGCTCAAACCCTTTAGACGATGAAAAATATAAACTTAAATGTTATTTCTGTCATCGTTCTGGTGCTAATGTTAAGGTCAACAACTCTTTATGTCATTGATTAAAGAACAAGTGTTGCCTGGCACAACAAACCCCGCCCCCCTCATACACATATGTGACCCACCACCAGTAAACCAGGCATAAGTGTGTGTAAATCCAAACAGAGTTATGTGTGTATCTTGGTAGAGTGGAAACTAAGGTTTAAGATGGTGAAAAAATGATGTTTCTATCACAAGTAGAACCAAAGTTATGGTCATTTTAATATCCACATTTGAACATATTTTACAATTTGCATATTTTTAGATATTGTCCGTTAAAGTTTTGGACTGTTTTGGGGTAGGAAGTCCTTAGCAACGCATAATAATTTGTATCCGATTGACACAAATTGTTGACAGATGTTAAAGGACACTCTGATGGACATGTCACAGAAGTTTTATATATTATAATAATAGGACAGAAGTGTGACGTATTATAATCATTTGGCTTACACCATTGGACAGAACATTCAATATAAGCTTTTACCTCGTACCAAACACTTGGGTGTTTACCCACGGAACGGAGATCGTTTTGTTCGGCGAAAAGAGGTGGAAGTCGTCTTTGTCTTTGCTCAGCAATACCTGAACTTTTGTCACCGCTTAAATAATTGACTCAATAAACACCTTTATTGATTGGATTTCAATGTAATGACCACAGGAAGTGAACATAGAGGTGTTAAGGTACCGTTTTTTGATAAGGTGTAAACACTAATAACAAATCACCTTCCAGCCTAAATTTGGCTGTAGCTCTGAACGGCTCAGTGCGACTTATGCCTGGTTTCGTGGTGGTGGGTCACAATTGACCTGATTGGCCCGATCTGATCTTTGGGAAAACATATATTTGTTGACTGTGACCTTTGACCTACGTTCACCAATATGTAATGGGATCTATTCTAGACCACCTCACACCTTTACTGAACATTTAATAGAAATCAGTGCAGTATATTTTACATCAAACTACTGACAGACAGACAGACAGACAGACAGACAGACAGACTGACTGACTGACTCAAACACAACAGCCCTCTCCTCTTTTTGGGGGGAGGGGTAAAAACAAAGAAAAACATTTCAGGAGAACAGTTTCATTTTAGGAGCTTAGTTTTGTTTCAAGTTGTTTTGTTGAAACTCTTAAAGGTGTCACCTGAATAAACACACACACACACACACACACACACACACACACACACACACAATGTCAGTGTCGTCCACTGTGGTCAGTTTCCTACAGCCACGGTTCTCAAACTGGGGTCCGCGGACCCCTAGGGGGACGTGGCGCATGTCCAGGGGGTACGCAAAATTATTCACGGTTTTTTTTGTTTGTTTTTTTTTTTGCTGTTTTATTTTGAAATGCGGAAGTTTTATTTTGTAGCGAGCGGGCGGAAGTAACAGCGCTGTTTGACGCCAGCTTGACTAAATTGAGACGGAGCGAGTCACAGGCTATTTTTAGCCACCCTGCAGCGAACATGGATCGATTTTTGTGTCCGCCAAGTTCCTCAAGAAGTGGTAAAAGAAATGACAATGAAAATGACAATGACAAAAACAAACGCCCTAACCCTAAAAAGAGAAAGTACATTGATAGTTATATTGAGTTTGACAAGATCATCCCTCTCATTAAGTCTCTGTCTGTCTGTCTGTCTGTCTGTCTGTCTGTCTGTCACACACACACACACACACACACACGGTTTTGTGTGTCTTTTGTTCCGTTTATTATTTTAAAATTATTTAAAATTGTTGTTTCTGAAGTGTTCATTTATATTATAATACCTGAAAATGTGGCTGGTTTGTACAAAAGCACTATTAAAAAAGGTTATCATTGTTTCATAATAATCATTGTTGAAGTGGTTTTTTATCATTTTCAGTATCGCGAGGATGAGGGGGGACATGGAAAAATGTCACCCCTCCAAGGGGGACCTGGGCCAAAAACGTTTGAGAACCCCTGTCCTACAGTATATGGAGACAGAGAGAGAGGAGGTGGAGTTAGGAGGGTGGTAGTTCCATGAACAAAGTTAAAGTTTGGGACACATTCACTGAGGTTTTTAAACATGATGAGCAGCTCCACTGTTTTCGTTTCCATGGAAACTGGGTTCAAATGTCTTTGGGTGTTACAGGTGGTCGACCCCAATGACATCAGATTTTAACACGAAATAAATGCAGGTATGTGAGTAAGGTCAAAGGTCATGTGATCGTTATGAAGACTATTGATTACATTTTTAAAATGTGGGTCGAGAAGCGGGTTGGGTCCGTTCTTTTCAAATATATTTATGCGGTCTGAGCTGTGGGTGGGTTAGTTAAAAAAGCGGTCAGTTACGGGTCGACCTGTGCATATGTGTTGGATATTTTAGCCCATTTTTTAAAAAGTTTTTTTTAGTTTTTGGAATATGTTTTGAAGGTTTCATTGCTTTTCTGTGTTAGTTACTTTTTTGGGTGAATTGTTGTGGATTTTTAGCACATTTTCTATATTTTTTTTGTGTGAAATGTGAGTCCATAAAAACTAAACAGAGACAGAACAGTGGACTTACACAGAATGTTCTGATTATGATTAGTGGAAGTTAATCCAAACACTGCTGTGATTAATCTGATCAATAATTTAATCATATAACAGACCCTCTACAGGAAGGGTTTTGGGGACTGTCTGCTTTTCTACTGATGTCCCGTCTCCATGGTTACAGGGACAATGTGAACACACATGTCCTGTTCTGCTGGACTTTAAAACACACTGTTACTCTATAAAAGTCTGGTCTGAAAATGGATGTGTCTGCACTTGAATGAACAGATTATAGCAACTATTTAAAGATGAGAGGCAGCGGTGGAAACAAAGACTGAATGACAAGACCACACACTGGGACAGGAAGAGGATGACACACACTGAGCTGAGTGTGTGTGTGTGTGTGTGTGTGTGTGTGGGTGTGGGTCTGTCTGTGTGTGTGGGTCTGTGTGTGTGTGGGTGTGTGTGGGTCTGTGTGTGTGTGTGTGGGTCTGTGTGTGTGTGTGTGTGTGTGTGGGTGTGTGTGGGTGTGTGTGTGTGTGTGTGTGTGTGTGTGGGTGTGTGTGTGTGTGTGTGTGTGTGTGTGTGTGTGTGTGTGTGTGGGTGTGTGTGGGTCTGTGTGTGTGTGTGTGTGTGTGTGTGTGGGTGTGTGTGGGTCTGTGTGGGTCTGTGTGTGTGTGTGTGGGGGGGGGGGGGGGGTCTGTGTGTGTGTGTGTGTGTGTGTGTGTGTGTGTGTGTGTGTCTGTGTGTGTGCTTGTTTTCCTATCTTTACGGGGACATTAATATGTTTACACACTCACTCTGACACTATGGGGACCAAAATTCAGGTCCCCATGAGGGGTAAATATAAATAAAGGTCCTCACTAGTAAAATAGAAATGACGTGGCCCTATAAATACACAAATTCATTTTTTTCCAGAAGTCCTCATAAAGCATGGGACAAACGGGTACAAAGCCAAACATGTATTTTTCAAAGGTTTGAAGATGTGTTTATTTTTTAAAAAAGGTCTTTATTTGTATATATCTTTTTTTATTATTATTTATTTATTCTCTTTATTATTTTCAAAAAGTTAATATATTATGATTAATATAACTATTTTTTATTGTAATTATAATTTTTTAAAAAATTTATTCTTTAATTTTTATTCATTTTATTTTAAATTTTTTATTATTATTTTTCTTTAATAATTGATTTGATTAAAAAAGAAGACGTGTTTACACTCACTACCCAATGGCTACTTGATTCTAAACATGGTCCTTATGAGACCTGGAAACCAGTGTGTGTGTGTGTGTGTGTGTGTGTGTGTGTGTGTGTGTGTGTGTGTGTGTACAAACGCAGGCATGCATGTATGTGATTTGTCACTGATAATTGTGAGCAGGATGCATCAGATTTGTGCAGCACAGTTTATCTCATGCTTCATTTCTTCACAGACTCAGATTATCATCAGTCTTGTTTAAACGTCCCCACAGTGCAGTTAGTGTGGAAGTTAAAGTTAGCACCAGGTGTCCTCTAGGATCATCCTGAGTGCTTTGGACAGATACAGAGGTGTTTTTCCAGCCGTAAATGTCGGTGTGGTGCTGCTAATAATCACTAGTGTCAGAGTAAATGGATTGTCTGACCACAGAACACTTCCTGTAGGAGGGAACCAAGATATTTAAGCTTTTACTTATTATTGTTTTCATCTTTATGTCAGAAAGAAGGTCTGTGCTTTTATTCACCAAACTGACAAGTTAAATACCTTCAAAATAAAAGCCCTGGGACTGTTATGTTTTTAAGTTTGACTCGATATTAAAGGAAAATTAAGTCAAAAATACTGGTTGGTTGTAGTTTTGTAGTTTATATGATATAGACTCAGAGTGAACTTTACAGCTTCTTTTTATACATTTATTGTTTACATTAGAGCTGCACGATATTAGAAAAAAACGGACATTTTTTTTATTCTGTGATATATATTGTGATATTTCCTCCCACCATCCAAACACATAGGTTAACTGGTTAACTGCTTAACTAGTTAACTGGTTAATCTAAATTACCCATAGGTGTGAATGTGACAGTGATTGTTTGTCTATATATGTTCAGTCCTGAGATGAACTGGAGACTCATACAGGGTGACCTTTGACCCCCCCTTCACCTGCTGGAGCTGGATTAGACCCCCTGTGACCCCTGTGACCCCTGTGACCCTAGTGAAGATAAAGTGGGTTCAGATGACGAGACAATCATTGTGTCTCAGTTCATCAAACACACCGTCCTTCTGTCTGTCTGTGTGTCCTGTCTGTCTGTCTGCCTGTCTGTCCTTGTGTCTGTGTGTGTGTGTCTGTCTGTCTGCCTGTCTGTCCTTGTGTCTGTGTGTCTGCCTGTCTGTCTGCCTGCCTGTCTGTCTGCCTGCCTGTCTGTCTGCCTGCCTGTCTGTCTGCCTGTCAGCCTGCCTGCCTGTCTGTCTGCCTGTCTGTCTGCCTGTCTGTCTGCCTGTCTGTCCTTGTGTCTGTCTTCCTGCCTGCCTGTCTGTCTGCCTGTCTGTCTGCCTGTCTGTCTGCCTGTCTGTCTGTCTGCCTGTCTGTCTGTCATTTCCAGGAGCAGAACGATCTTTTCTTTTTCGTCTCTGGTAGAAACACCAGTGTCATTAATATCAGACCCAGTGGGCAGTAAAGACAAGCACTGGTTTAAAATAAGAAGGAACAGGTTTCTCTCTCTTTTTTCTCTGACATATAAAGCGTGTAAACTTGGCAAGGCACAAATTTGTTGATTGCGGGTCTACTGATGTGACCCATCTGGGCCTGAAACTGCATTAGCTCTTCTCACGCTATTCCCTGCCACTCCCTCTGCTCCACAGTGCACCCCCCGCCCCTTCAAACCCCCTGCCCCTCCTTCTACCCCCTCCCCCCGTCACATGAGAAACAGTTGCACTACTGTTGTTGGCTGAGGAGGATGTGGTTATTTGGTGTGTTTATTTTGTGTGTGTGTTCTCATATTCCTATCCTTCTTGGGACATTCATATATTTACAGTCACACCATAAGGACAAAAATGCAGGTCCCCATGAGGGTTAAATATAAATGTAGATTAAATCTGTGTGAAGTATACAAAGTTATATGAATGATGTCCCCTATAAACACCTGAACTTATTTTTTCGGGAAGTCCCCATAAAGTATGAGTGAAACAGGTGTAACATAAAAGATGTGTTTTTCAAGGTTTTAAGATGTGTTTGTTTTCAATGTATTTATTATTATTATTATTATTATTATTATTATTATTATTATTATTATTATTATTATTATTATTATTATTATTATTATTATTGTTATTAATTGTTATTATTATTAATGTAATTGAACTTTGTTATTCCATTTCATTTATTTGTATTTTTAAATAATAATTTTAAAAAGACAGAATTTTCTAATTATTATTTTTTATTTATTCATTAATTTTTTCTTGAATTTAATTGATATTTATCATTTTATTTATTTAATTTTTTATATTTTATTTTATTTTACCTACAAGCAGGGCCAGCGTTAGTCGTAGTCAGACTAGGCGGTTGCCTAGGGAACCAGGCGGGCGCCAAGCCCCACAGAATTAGAATATTAAGCTACTGTATTTTCCAGACTATAAAGCACACTTAAAATACTTTAATTTGATCCAAAAACCATGCTGCTCATATAAGGATTTATTCTGGTTGTGTTTAGTGATTTGGAATTTTCAGTTTTTATCTCATCATTTTGACATTTTATTAGATAAATTAAAATTTGCCGTTTTAACTTTTTAATCTCATAATTCAGACTCTTTTAAAGTTTGATTTATCAGAATCATAGTGTGTTTTGTTCTGTTCCAACTCAACAAGGTTTATAGTTATAGTGACTGTTTATCTTCACTTAATGCTCCTTATAATCCAGTTCACCTTATAGTGAAAATACAGTAAATAAATCATTAAACTTAACATTGACAGTGATTATTCATAGACACTCAGTACGTACTCCATCAGATGTAGGACACTATGTTTACACATGATCATTTAGAATTACACTAAAACGAAAGAGGGGTGTTGGCCGAGTGTTGGCCTAGTGTCGGCCTAGTGTTGTCCCAGTGTTGGCCTAGTGTTGGCCTAGTGTTGGCCTAGTGTTGGCCTAGTGTGGGCTTAGTGTGGGCTTAGTGTGGGCCTAGTGTTGACCTAGTGTTGGCCTAGTGTTGGCCTAGTGTTGGCCTAGTGTTGGCCTAGTGTTGGCCCAGTGTTGGCCCAGTGTTGGCCTAGTGTTGGCCCAGTGTTGGCCTAGTGTTGGCCTAGTGTCGGCCTAGTGTTGGCCTAGTGTCGGCCTAGTGTCGGCCTAGTGTCGGCCTAGTGTCGGCCTAGTGTCGGCCCAGTGTCGGCCTAGTGTCGGCCCAGTGTTGGCCCAGTGTCGGCCTAGTGTTGGCCTAGTGTTGGCCTAGTGTTGGCCTAGTGTTGGCCCAGTGTTGGCCCAGTGTTGGCCTAGTGTTGGCCTAGTGTTGGCCCAGTGTTGGCCTAGTGTTGGCTTAGTGTTGGCCTAGTGTTGGCCCAGTGTTGGCCTAGTGTTGGCCTAGTGTTGGCCCAGTGTTGGCCTAGTGTTGGCCTAGTGTTGGCCTAGTGTTGGCCCAGTGTTGGCCTAGTGTTGGCCTAGTATTGGCCTAGTGTTGGCCTAGTGTTGGCCCAGTGTTGGCCTAGTGTTGGCCTAGTGTTGGCCTAGTATTGGCCTAGTGTTGGCCTAGTGTTGGCCATGTGAGCGATGATGTATTTTTGAAACATTCTTCCATCTGACAAATGTGTATTCGTACTGAAGATGTACTTTTTTGTAACTTTTCATTTTGTAAATTACATTTTTGATGTGTTAACTTTTCACTTCATATTCAGACAAATATCAAACACATTATCAGTAAAACATCGACTCATTTTAGTGTTTGGAACGATTTATTTTATACTCAACTACAGCCAAAGATGCATGGATATCCCAAAAATGCACACCTTACTTTCCAAAAAAACAGTAAAAAAAAAAAAAAAAAAAAAAGAAGAAAGCTGAGTGTTCATCCAATGTTGGCGGAAACCGATCAAAAAAAAATAAATACAGGATATTGCACAAAAGCAAAAAAAATATCGATAATGGAACAATAAGTGTCTCAAAATAAATTGGTAATGATCACAAAACAAGGGGGGGTTAGGTTGGGGGGGGGGGGGGGGGGGGGCTAACAGAACAGTGTTATGTAAAAAGTCTGTGTTAGCGTCGAACGATAAAGACCACAAACAGTTTCTGTTTTTTTAAAAAAAATTATTACCTTTTCACTCTTGTTCTTCTGCAACATGCACTTTATTTTCCAGCATCTGCTTTTCAGTGCATTTAGAGAAAATAAGGAAGATAGTTTTGGAAGTGAGTCCATTCGTCATCTGTGTGACAGGATGTAAAACTCTGAACACTTCCCTCAGCTGAGATCCACCAACAATGAGTCAAACATGAAAAATGCAGCAGAGCACAGACACACACTCCAGTGAGTTGCGTTGCGTGAGTTGCCCACATGCAGTGACGCCACAATATTATGATCTGTTAATACTTTTCCAAATCACAGATATTTCTCTCATCCTAGACATCCTGAAGCTATTGTGAAGGAATTCGTTGTGGTCCTGCTCAAAAATCAGCTGCAAGCTGGAGAAGTGGTCTGCACGCTGCACGTTTGATTTAAAGTGTGTTGTTACTGGGACTTTTCTTACAAGAAAAACAAACTGTATTGAATTTTATTTTATTAAATATGCTTTAAAGCAGGGCTCTTAAACTCATTTTCTTCAGTTTGATTTGATCTCCACTGAGCCAGACCAGTCAAATGAAAACATAATATCCTATAGATGATGATGACTTGACATTTTTATCATTGTTTTAGTGCAGGAAAAAAAAAAAATTCCCAGTGAATTATGAAAATACTTTTACAAATTATCCAAATGCAAAAAAAAAAAAAGTTACATTTCACAAGAAAAATCAAATAATTTTAACAATATTCTGCCTCAATGTATGATTAGTCCATGTGTTTTTATTATGGATCAGTTCCACAAAGACACTAAAGTCTTAGTAACAGTAGTAGTAGGAACAGTTCAAATGATGTCTAATTTTATTTACATTCCAGGTTTTTCACATTTTATAAGCAAATAAAAAATATGGAGTCATTTAATAAGTCATTATGAGGGTGGCTGTGGCTCAGTTGGTAAAGTGGGTCGTCCAGTGACTGAAGTGGTGGTTCATGTCCCGGCTCTGGCTGCCCACATGTCCAAGTGTCCTTGGACAAAGACACTGAAACCTACCGGTGTATGAGTGTGTGTGAATGGATGAATGTTATACCATTATCAGCACAAACATGTTATATAGGCTGTTATCTGGATAAAACAACTACGTTACCACTGCGAAAAATGACTGTTTTTGTAACGTTAGCTAACTTAAACGATAGCTAGCTTGTTCGCACCAACCGCTATTGACAAAAGATCGTGAAATAAAAAATACATGTCATGCAACAATGAGGAACATAATCCATAAAATGAACCTAAACTAAGATAATACAATGATTTGAGTCATTTTTATATCTACATTAACAAAGAAAATACTCACATTTGTAGCTCAACTTCTTTGAAGCCATGTCTGTTGCTGAACATACGCAATGCATTCTGGGTAACCCTTGCTCCCAAGGGTGGTGTCGGTCCTCAAACTGCCCCTCGACAGCACTTAGAGTTCGCAGGAGCACGCATTTTAAGATCGAGGCTTAAGGGACTTGGCCCTTAGTCTCCCAGTAGGACTGACCTTTGACCTTAGAACCTACTGGTGTATGAGTGTGTGTGAATGGGTGAATGTGAGGCTAATGTAAAGAGCTTTGAACATTTAGCATTTATCCACATTGGAACCATTGGAACCATTGGACCCTGTTTTAAAAGGTCGATCATGTGACTTCTAAAGACTGATGCAGAACTGAACCAAAGCTGCTGGGGTTGAATTTGGAGCTTCTAACAGACCAAGCAGCTACTAAAGTTTCTATGTCTGGGTTCAAAACCACTGTGTGTTTTATTTAAGAGCATTGTAGCCTATAAACAGTGCCATGGTATATCTGCGTCAGAACCACAGCTTTAGCTTTGACCAGATGAAGCTCTGTTGGTTTATGGCGACATCAGAAAATACAAAACTGAGATGGTGTGATGAAATAGTGATTGATAAATTATCTTCTATATTGAATTGAAAACAAGACGGCAGAACACTGGTGGAATGTTTGGGTTTTTGTCACAAATTTACAAAAAAGTTGACCAAAATTAGATAAATTTTTTTAAAATAAAATAAGTCCTAATCCTGATCCATGGGGTTCTCCCTGTTCTAGATGCGTCTCAGTTCTTGATACAATATGAGACCAAATCCCTTCCAATCTTACTTTAACAAACATTGTTTTATAATATTTTAGGAAGTTTATAGTTTATAGATCAGGACTTTACCTACAATCAGTTGCTTCAAATCACATAGTTATTAGTTAATTATTATCACCACTTTAACTTTTTTATCGTGAAACTGCAGCACATTTTCTTGAATATGTTCTATCCTCAATGTGAGGAATTGATGAATATATATGAAAAACTACTCAGTAGTAAATAACAGCTGTGGTGTCGACACAAACAGTCAAACAGATGTCACTTCTGTTCCTTCTGTAGCTGAAATATTTAAATAAAATTCACAATGAAAAATAAATAAATAAAAAAATGAAAATGCAAATACATTAATAAATAAAATAAAATTGAATAATAAATGACTACAAATAATAATAAAAAAATATATATACATATATATATATATATATATATATATATATATATATATATATATATATATATATATACGTATACAATCAAATAAAAATCAAATCAAATAATTGCAGGTCTATTGTGCACACATACATTGTGACTGTCGATGCTCAAACACTTTCACTGCTTTCTTTCCTAATATGACTCTTCTTCTTTGTTCTCACATTAATGGTTTTGTAAAGCATAGAAATGTTCAATTAGCACAAAATACAGTTGTAAGTGCTAAATGTAATCATGTCTTCCTGCAGAAAAACACGTCCAGTAATCCTATAATTTACACGACATCATGTAAAGGCAGAAGAGCAGCGAAAGATAACAGCTGTCGCCCACCGGTCGTCTGTGGAGTTTAGGGTCAAAGGTGGTTTACGTTCACAGGGTGTTACATGGAGACGTGATCATTGTGAGGTTTGCCAGAAAAACATCGTGCACATTAGATATTCAACTTAGACGAGTGACATTTAGGTTTTTTTTTTTATTAAATTATGTATTTTAAAACTTACCTAAACTGTAAAGCAGGGGTTTCAAACATGCGGGTTTCAAACAGGCGGGTTTCAAACATGCGGGTTTCAAACAGGCGGGTTTCAAACATGCGGGTTTCAAACATGCGGGTTTCAAACATGCGGGTTTCAAACATGCGGGTTTCAAACATGCGGGTTTCAAACATGCAGGTTTCAAACATGCGGGTTTCAAACAGGCGGGTTTCAAACATGCGGGTTTCAAACATGCAGGTTTCAAACATGCGGGTTTCAAACAGGCGGGTTTCAAACATGCGGGTTTCAAACATGCAGGTTTCAAACATGCGGGTTTCAAACATGCGGGTTTCAAACATGCAGGTTTCAAACATGCGGGTTTCAAACATGCTGGTTTCAAACATGCGGGTTTCAAACATGCGGGTTTCAAACAGGCGGGTTTCAAACAGGCGGGTTTCAAACATGCAGGTTTCAAACATGCGGGTTTCAAACAGGCGGGTTTCAAACATGCGGGTTTCAAACAGGCGGGTTTCAAACATGCGGGTTTCAAACAGGCGGGTTTCAAACATGCGGGTTTCAAACAGGCGGGTTTCAAACAGGCGGGTTTCAAACATGCAGGTTTCAAACAGGCGGGTTTCAAACAGGCGGGTTTCAAACATGCGGGTTTCAAACATGCGGGTTTCAAACATGCGGGTTTCAAACAGGCGGGTTTCAAACAGGCGGGTTTCAAACAGGCGGGTTTCAAACATGCAGGTTTCAAACATGCGGGTTTCAAACAGGCGGGTTTCAAACAGGCGGGTTTCAAACAGGCGGGTTTCAAACATGCAGGTTTCAAACAGGCGGGTTTCAAACACTCGGGTTTCAAACACGCGGGTTTCAAACACTCGGGTTTCAAACATGCGGGTTTCAAACAGGCGGGTTTCAAACACTCAGGTTTCAACCATGCGGGTTTCAAACATGCAGGTTTCGAACAGGCGGGTTTCAAACACTCGGGTTTCAAACACTCGGGTTTCAAACATGCGGGTTTCAAACATGCGGGTTTCAAACAGGCGGGTTTCAAACACTCAGGTTTCAACCATGCGGGTTTCAAACATGCGGGTTTCAAACATGCGGTTCCAATGCAGCGTAATAACCTGTTAAATATTAAATAACTACAGAGTTTATTTCTTTGTTTTATTGAAAAAATAATCATAAATTATGAACATATTTACATTTACAAACTGTCTGTAACAATTAAATGTGAAAAACCTCAAATGTCTAAAGAAAATTAGACACAATTTGAACCATTTTCTGCTTCTGTTACAAAGACTTTAGTGTCTTTGTAGAACTGATCCATAATGTTTTATTATGGATCAAAGCCTGAGCCACAAATAAATATAATGTTAAAATTGTCCTTATTTTCCTTCTGAAATGTACCTTTTTTTTCATTTAGATAATTTATAAAAGTATTTTCATAATGTATTGGGGGGTTTGTCATTGTTTACAGGTGATTATGTTTTCATTTTACGGATCAAGGCTACATTTATACGATGAAAACAGAAGACGCAAAGGTGTCGTCTCATCTTCAGTTTTTCATCCATGTTTAGACGAGCGTATTCAGGAGGAAATCCTTGTTTATACAAGACAAGACAAAACAGGACGTAGGACAGTATGATTGGATAGTCCTGCCAGGCCGGGTATGTCCTCTATGTTTTTGACGTATGTAATTGTCCACCTGTCTGTGTTTGGCTACGGTATGTGTGTAATGTCTTTACAATACCTGAAAGGACTCCTGTGCATTTACTACAGCTGCTAATGCTAATGCTAATGCTAATGCTAGTGCAGCTGGAAGATCTGAGGGATCCAGGTTGTCCCACATGTTTGTTTCTTGTTTCTTCTTCTCAGTGTATGAATGTAAGGTCAAAGTGTACGTGATGTAAAGACGCAACGTGAACATGTGCGTTTCTTTCTAATGGAAAGAAACGCATCCATTTCTTTCTGGTTGTGGCTCAGTTGGTAGAGTGGGTCAGTTGGTAGAGTGGCTCAGTTGGTAGAGTGGCTCAGTTGGTAGAGTGGGTCGCCCAATATGACCGAGAGGTTGGTGGTTCGCGTCCCAGCTCTGGCTGTCCACATGTTGAAGTGTCCTTGGGCAAGACACTGAACCCTGACTTAGGCCCCCAGTAGGACTGACCTTTGACCTTATAAACCTACTGGCGTATGAGTGTGTGTGAATGGGTGAATGTGAGGCTAATGTAAAGAGCTTTGAACCATGAAGGTAGAACAGAACTATAGAAGCACAGATCATCTACCATTAGACGGAGACGCAACCCAGTGTGTCTTCAGTGCGTCCCACTCTGGAAGGACTCTTCAGATTTGTGCTTGTTCACATCCTGACGGTGTCGGCTTCGTGTAAATGAAAGACACTTCTGATAAAATATATTTAGCCACTATCGTCCTGGTGTAAAAAACTTTGGTCTCAGAAGGACATGAGTTGGACACCCCTGCTGTAAATGCTCTGCTTGGCTCTGAATTCTACATTTATTCACCTCCACAGCTCCATCTTTAACTCTATTTTTCAATAATGACACCGGAAAGGTCATTTTGAACTCTGGCCTTTTAAATGCAAATGACCCCACCCCTTTTCACCCCTAATCACATAATAATATGGGCCTTTACGGTCTGCATATGGTGCATGTGACCAATAGACGGTCAGATCTGCCGGCCAATCAGAGGAGCCCTCTTACATTGAACACGTGCCTTTTTCATCCAATTAGAGAGAAGCAGCCCAGAGCTCAAGCACGTCACATCGATTTTCAAATGCTAATTGTGGGGCCATTAGAACCCCGTTGTGCGCACAGCGGGGTGCTAATGGTATGTTTCCATCTGTTTGCGACTGTTCTCGCATCAAACTTGTGTCATTGAAAACGGCAGATGCAGCCGAAAATCAGGGCGACAATGACGGAAGTCCCTCTTTTCATGCAGTGACCTCCTTGACCTCATCGTCTTCCGTTTATCCGGTGTCCGGGTCATGGGGGCAGCAGCCTCAGTAATGTAGCCCAGACTTCCCTCACCCCAGCTCCTCCAGGGGAATCTCGAGGCGTTCCCAGGCCAGCCCAGAGATATAATCCCTCCAGCGGGTCCTGGGTCGACCCTGAGGTGTCCTCCTGGATGGACATGTCCGGAACACCTCCCGAGGGAGGCGTCCAGGTGGTGCCCCACCTCCTCAGCTGGTTGCTCTGGACATGGAGGAGCAGCGGCTCTACTCCCAGTCCCTCCTGGATGTCTGAGCTTCTCACCCTATCTCTAACCCTAAGCTCCGCCCACCCTGCGAGAGGAGCAGAAAACGGCACTTAAGCTGTTTTTGGAAAAAAGGGACGTTGTCGGAGTTTTGCCCACCGGGTATGGCCGAAGTTTGATTTATCCAATAGCGTTGCGTTGTGTAAAGAGAAAATTTGACAGACAGCGGTTATCCCGCCCACAAATTCGCCTAGACTTTCTAGACTGCCCCCGTAGCAAATGCAGTTTGCGGCCACTGGGGACAGTCTAGATCCTAGGTTAGCATTTCTGCGGATGCCGCCCCAACCCGCCTGTCGACCTCCTACCGTCACTCGTGAATAAAATCCGGAGGTACTTAAACTCCTGCACCTGAGGCAGGACCTTCCCCCCCGACCCACAGAGGACCTTATATGACCTTATATGTGCAAATGTTCTGATGTAACTACTGACAAAACGTAACAAATTAAATGAATTGTAGAATTCTACTCAATTTTCGCCAACATGAAAATATAAATAGCTTTTAATTCAAACTGTAGGAAATATTCAGGTCCAAATATAAAAATAAATGAACCTAAGACTTTAGGTAAATATCACCTCTTTAAATGACTTCTTGTACTCCTTAAAACTGCAGCCAACTATTGTTGGTGCTGAAGAGTTTTGACAGATACTTGTTTGCTTTTGTGTTTGATTACATTTGTGTCTCCAACTTGGAAACTAATGTCAGATGCAGATGATCTCATCATGTATTTCATCCAGGGTTTTTTGGAAGCAGCTGTCTTTTCAAGTAACATAAATCCCCCAACAAATCAAATTATATGATGACTGAATGTTACTTACTGTTTACATCAATTAAATTACTCTACAAAATTTCCTCTGAAATTTTTTCCACATTTACGCTGCCTCCTGCAGCATTACTGCGCTGTTTGTAGCCACCATTATGACGCAATTAGAGCTTAACCCTTTATCTGTCAACTGACTATATTTGGTCATTTCCGAGCACATTACAGGACAGTGATGGCAACAGTTAAAGTGAGGACAGTGTGATCTACCGGGTCTGGAAGGTCTAATGTGGTCTACAAGGTCTGGAAGGTCTAATGTGGTCTACCGGGTCTGGAAGGTCTAATGTGGTCTACTGGGTCTGGAAGGTCTAATGTGGTCTACCGGGTCTGGAAGGTCTAATGTGGTCTACCGGGTCTGGAAGGTCTAATGTGGTCTACCGGGTCTGGAAGGTCTAATGTGGTCTACCGGGTCTGGAAGGTCTAATGTGATCTACCGGGTCTGGAAGGTCTAATGTGGTCTACAGGGTGTGGAAGGTCTAATGTGGTCTACCGGGTCTGGAAGGTCTAATGTGGTCTACCGGGTCTGGAAGGTCTAATGTGGTCTACCGGGTCTGGAAGGTCTAATGTGGTCTACCGGGTCTGGAAGGTCTTATGTGGTCTACCGGGTCTGGAAGGTCTAATGTGGTCTACCGGGTCTGGACGGTCTAATGTGGTCTACCGGGTCTGGAAGGTCTCATGTGGTCTACAGGGTCTGGAATTTCTAATGTGGTCTACAGGGTCTGGAAGGTCTAATGTGGTCTACAAGGTCTGGAAGGTCTAATGTGGTCTACCGGGTCTGGAAGGTCTAATGTGGTCTACAAGGTCTGGAATTTCTAATGTGGTCTACAAAGTCTGAAAGGTCTCATGTGGTCTACCGGGTCTGGAAGGTGTAATGTGGTCTACCGGGTCTGGAAGGTCTAATGTGGTCTACCGGGTCTGGAAGGTCTAATGTGGTCTACCGGGTCTGGAAGGTCTTATGTGGTCTACCGGGTCTGGAAGGTCTAATGTGGTCTACCGGGTCTGGACGGTCTAATGTGGTCTACCGGGTCTGGAAGGTCTCATGTGGTCTACAGGGTCTGGAATTTCTAATGTGGTCTACAGAGTCTGGAATTTCTAATGTGGTCTACAGGGTCTGGAAGGTCTAATGTGGTCTACAAGGTCTGGAAGGTCTAATGTGGTCTACCGGGTCTGGAAGGTCTAATGTGGTCTACAAGGTCTGGAATTTCTAATGTGGTCTACAGGGTCTGGAAGGTCTAATGTGGTCTACAAGGTCTGGAAGGTCTAATGTGGTCTACCGGGTCTGGAAGGTGTAATTTGATCAATGTTTGTGTTTTTATCTTTTATC
Organism: Siphamia tubifer; assembly: GCA_020466265.1. NCBI lineage: Eukaryota > Metazoa > Chordata > Actinopteri > Kurtiformes > Apogonidae > Siphamia > Siphamia tubifer. The sequence continues at coordinate 3,315,116 of CM035802.1, read as the reverse complement.
TTTATTCCAAAGGTCAGGCTACATGCTAACAGGTGCTAACAGGTGCTAACAGGTGCTAACAGGTGCTAACAGGTGCTAACAGGTGCTAACAGGTGCTAACAGACAGGGCTGTTCAGTCGGGGTAGGCAGAGCTTCACCTGTCAGCATGAGAAGTAAAAAAATAAAAACATAAATAAATAAAAATAAGTATTATTTGTCCACTGATCTGTGCTTTCAATGCAATTTTGGTGTGTTTCTTATTCATTTGGATTATTTTATAGTCCAAGTCGCTGAAAATCAGTATTTCCTGTTCAAGTACAACAGAGTGTGTTTTAGTGTAGCACCCCCACAGGGCTTTACAGAACCAGTTGGATTTAAATAAACAGCAGATGAAGGAAATGGAAAATGGTTCTGAAGAGTTGAGTAGAACTTATTCAGTAGTGAGTGAACTGTGGGGCAGTGGTCACTCGTGTGTCATGCAGGGACACGGCAGTTTTTGGGTCAGCGGTCGGAGCAGCTCGATTCTGTCTGCTGACCCCAGTGTACGCCTCCACACTGGCCAAAACAACCCCTGTGAGGAGCACAGGCTCATTTTAGGAGATGACGAGGTCATGACCTGTGGCTTAAAAACACATGTGGAGACAAGGTTGACCTGGACACAAACAAACAAACAAATATGGACAGACAGACGTTATTTATTTATTTATCTATATTTATTTATTTATTTATTTATTATTATTATTATTATTATTATTATTATTATTATTATTATTATTATTATTATTATTATTATTATTTATCTATCTATCTATCTATCTATCTATCTATCTATCTATCTATCTATCTATCTATCTATCTATCTATCTATCTATCTATCTATCTATCTATCTATCTATCTATCTATCTATCTATCTATCTATCTATCTATCTATCTATCTATCATATGTATTTTGTAGACCTTCATGCACTCACCAGTATTTTATTTATATTTAGCTCACATCTACGACCCATTGGCCTTGAATCAGGACAGATTATTGGCCCATAGATGAAGTCTATGCAGGTTTTTTTTTTTGTCCTTTTTCTTTTCTTTCATTGTTTATAGTTGAATCTCCAGTGCGTGAAAGTTTATTTTTTCCTCATTTATCTTGTACTATATCCACCAGGCAATGAAACTTCCCGTCATGCATTGTACAGTGTTTCCTTGAGCAGGAATTCATTCTTGTGTGCCTCCATTGGCATCCTTGAAAAATACTTTTCCTATTCAGAGCGACAGGCTGTTTGGGGAGGGCAGACAAGTTGGTGTTTGTTTACACTTTACAAATCTCTTCTGTTGGTTGGGAATTAAACATAACACACACACACATACATATATACACACTAGTAGCATCACGCTAACGCCAGATGCCAGGAAGTGGAGTGGTGACTGAGCGGCATCTACAGCAGAGTCCTGCCATGCGTGACTCTCCTGACTTTGCCTGTTTTAGCGAGCTCGCGTGATCCCGCCATGGCTTCCCATCAGACCCCCCCCCCCCCCTACCGCCGGATCCCTTCACTCACACACATATAGCCTGCTGGGCGACACACTGGGGGTGCATGTCCTCCTTCTCTGTGCCAAATGAAGTGATGGGAGCAAACGCTGGTATAAACAGTGTTGGATTTAGAGTGTTGTGATGACATGCGAGGGCCACAGATGGAAGGATGTCAAGTGGACAGTCACGAAATGTGCAGAGCTGACTTTTATTTTCACCTGTTGTATTATCGGAGCCTCCAGGAACTTTTTCATGTGAACACAGTTGACGTAGCGAATATTCAATTAAATTAACACTGCAGAATATTTTGTAAACTTCAGTGTTTCCTCCAGTACAGTTTATCCCCCCCCCCCCCCCCCCCCAAAAAAAAAAGTCTACGCATCACTATTTGTTTAAATGTAGACATGGTACAACTAGTGATACTAACCATAATGTTAACGTTAATAATGTAATGACAAAGCTAAATCATTAAGCAGCATGTTAGCACCGCAGTAATCTGATTACCTTTCTCCTTACCT
>CM035802.1:3308090-3310590 GCA_020466265.1 Siphamia tubifer | reverse complement strand
AATGAAGGTAACATGTTGAAGTTTGAAAGCACCTGGTGCCAGTGGTTAGCATCCGTTTAGCATCGCGTGCTACAGCAGCATTAGTGTCGTTTCCCTCCCATATGGATTCAGCCGTAGGGACCATCTGCCCGTTATTATTCTCCTCAATGGGCCGAATCTGCACCATAATCTTTTTAACAGATTACACCCTTATTATAGAAAGGGTGTATGGATTAAAAAAAATGGTAACAGGATCACTGGTGCACTTAAAGGAAGGTTTTGTGTTTTGTTTTTTTCATGAAAGGTGCAGTTTCTTTCCATAAAAAAACCCACAGCAGTTGAATGTTCTGTTTACTGTGACCACGAAACAGCAAAAGTAATGATGTCCATTGTGTGTCTTAAATAGTGCGAATGACTCAGGCATGCAAAACAAGATTCTTGTGTGAGGGGGAGGTGCACAATGTACCCTGTGCTCATGTCTAAATGTAGCACGACTAAAACACAGGGCTTGAAATAATTATAATCGTTATGTGACTCATCTCAACTATTTCCCTTTTCGCTATGAATAAGGAAGAAAGTGTAAAAGAACCTGCACTTCTAACAACAAAACAGTTTCAGTGGTAAATGTTAGAATAAGAAACACTGAATAACTTTATTATCTTTCACAATGATACAAACAACACTGATAATAATAATAATAATAATAATAATAATAATAATAATAATAATAATAATAATAATAATAATAATAATAATAATAATAATAATAATAATAATAATAACAATAATAATAATAATAATAATAATAATAATAATAATAATAATAATAATAATAATAATAATAATAATAATAATAATAACAATAATAACAATAACAATAACAATAATAACAAAAATAAAATAATAATAACAATAATAATAATAACAATAGTACTAATAACAATAACAATATTAATAACAATAACAATAATAACAACAACAACAATAATAATAATAATATTAATAATAATAATAATATTAATAATAATAATAATAATAATAATAATAATAATAATAATAATAATAATAATAATAATAATAATAATAATAATAATAATCATGATGATGATAATAATAATAATAAAAAATTTATTTGCTTTGCTGAGGCTGCTGCCCCTGTGACCTCGATGAAGCCGGAGACGACGAGTACGATAAAATTAATCACGAAAACAAAAACAATAACAACTCTGAGAGCACAGACCCCCACCCTCAAATAAAGGGAGGACCACCAAGAAGGTTATGTTTTTGTGAATCATAGATTTATGAGGTTATGATGCTTTAATAGTTTGTCTGTCTGTCTGTCTGTCTGTCTGTGTGCACATGTCCTCTGTCTGTCTGTGTCATATATAAAGACTAAAGTGACTGACTCCCAGCCTCACTACCTCTGCTCATATTGAATGTCCTCATGGAGGACACAGCAGACATTTACTGTTGTCAACATGTACTGATGATTTAACATAACGACTGATGATGATGTATCTGTGATTGGACAAGATCACAGATTTCATATGATTAGTGACGTCACCACGCTGTGCATTTGTTAACTTGGTGAATCTGAGATTTTCAAATATATAATCAATAATAAAGCAGTCATTGACACTGTGCCTTATAGTGAAGAAAACAAAGAAAAACAAATGCAAAACACAAACAAAAATAAGTGAAAAGGAACAGAAAGGACTTGACCCTAATGACCTTATATGAAGCCAAAGTGATTATTTGCTCGGTGATCGTCTTTTCTTATCAAATGTCAACAAGTTTAAAAATGTCCTTTAACTTTAGTTTCTGCACGAGCGTGTCCAGCACCTCCTGAAAAATACACAGTATGTGAAGGGAAAACTAGAAGGCTGAGCTTTACTGTGGCCAGGTGGGGTTCCTGAACGCAACTTTTATTAACCATGGACTCCTCCAGAGAACAACCCACAAACATCCTCATCAAAACAGAATGTAAGGAGCAGTTATTTATAGAAAACCACAGCATCACATACATGCTTACTGTAATCTAATGTATGTCAGATGTGAACGCTGCACTTAAAACAGACGCCATCTTTAAAATAGATTTTTACTACAATCAACCACATACACTATATATAATAAAATGCACTTTTCTGTCTGTGACGTTTGTTATCTTTTTTTTTTAGCATTTCTGGATTTAATTTAACATTTAGTGTGAGTGTAAAATATCCAGTAGGTAGACGGTGTTAACCCTTAAAGAACCTTCACACTGTTGTTCTGTTGTTTATTCATGTGTTTTTATTTGTTTTACTTCATGTCATTACTGGAAATCATCTGTTCTTAATACTTGACCTGCACTATTATGTTTACCTGTCAATCAATTACGTGTTATTAGACTGTAATTAACAGTAATTAACAGTAATTAACAGTAATTAACAGTAATTAACAGTCTCAAAAAAGCTTTTATTTCATAGTGTTGTGATATAATGTTTTCTTTGGTTCAAAACTTCAACACATATTTTTTTTTATA
>CM035802.1:3288090-3298090 GCA_020466265.1 Siphamia tubifer | reverse complement strand
ACGTCCATGCATCACATGCATATATTCTCTCTCTGTCTCTCTCTTTTATTTTGTTTATTTATTTATTTCAATTATGGAGTGATACAAGCTTCCTGATTGCCACACGTTGACATACAACACAATCACCTGAGCATCAACTCACATTAATTCATCATAGTGATTAATCTAATTAAAAAAATTAATGCACTTTAATGGAACAGTTGCTTCCAGTTAATTTTATATATATTCATATATTTTTGATGTTTTCTGACATTTTTGGGTGTTTTTATTCTGTATTTCAGTACAGTTTTAAAATATGTTTGGAATATTTTGTCTCTTTTTGTGTAACTTTGTGTCTTTTAGTGTGTACATGTACACATCAATATACACATACATGTACACATTCATGTACACATACATATACACATATATGTACACATACATGTACACATACATATATACATACATGTACACATACATGTACACATTCATGTACACATACATATACACATATATGTACACATACATGTACACATACATATATACATACATGTACACATACATGTACACATCCATGTACACATCCATGTACACATACATATATACATACATGTACACATACATGTACACATTCATGTACACATACATATACACATTCATGTACACATACACATATACATACATGTACACATCCATGTACACATCCATGTATACATACATGTACACATACATATATACATACATATACACATACATATATACATACATGTACACATCCATGTACACATACATATATACATACATATACACATACATATATACATACATGTACACATCCATGTACACATACATATATACATACATGTACACATACATGTATACATACATGTACACATCCATGTACACATACATATATACATACATGTACACATACATGTATACATACATGTACACATCCATGTACACATACATATATACATACATGTACACATACATATATACATACATGTACACATCCATGTACACATACATGTACACATACATGTACACATACATGTATACATACATGTACACATACATGTATTTTCATATCCATATAATTACACATACACTTGAATACACGTGTATACATTTTGGAGTTCAGTTCCTCTTTTAATTTCAATTAAATTTAAATTTATTTTTATTTATAAAACCCTAAATCACAACACAGTCGTCTCACAGGTCTTTTATAAAAACACAATCAACTACAGAGATAGTAAATGAAAAGTCCCTTTAGTTTAACTAATAACCCATTTCTAAACACTTTTGGAAAATTTTCTGGCAATAGCCTACCCCCCCCCTCTCTCCCTCTCTTTCTCAGTGTCTCTCTCTCTCTCACCCCCCCTCTCTCCCTTTCTCTCTCTCTCACTCCCAGCCCCTTCATCTCCCTCTCTCTCTCTCTCTCTCTCTCTCTCTCTCACCCCCTCTCCCCCTTTCTCTCCCCCTTTCTCTCTCCCTTTCTCTCTCTCTCTCTCTCTCACTCCCAGCCCCTTCATCCCCCTCTCTCTCTCTCACCCCCTCTCTCTCCCTCTCTTTCTCAGTGTCTCTCACCCCCTCTCTCTCTCACTCCCACCCCCTCTCTCTCCCTTTCTCTCTCCCCCTCTCTCTCTCTCTCTCACCCCCCTCTCTCCCTTTCTCTCTCTCTCACTCCCAGCCCCTTCATCTCTCTCTCTCTCTCTCTCTCTCACCCCCCCCCCCCCCCCCCCCGTCCTCTCCATTTTCAGGTTAGTCTTCAGTTTTTCTTCTTCCTCTGTGGTGCACATCTAGAGGAAGTGGCTTTAGAAGTGAAGGTTTGTGCAAACAGACATAAACATTGTCAGACAGCGCTGCACACATCCGTCAGCTGCACGGCCACACTCGCCTCACCCCCCAGAGGCTGCAGAAATGAACACCCAGCCCAGGACAACTGTGTGATCTGTGCTGTGGCGTTGTGTTTCACCACTCGTAGCATCAGAGTTTGTGCAGAAAAGAATGTTGGCGTGCAGTTTGAAGTGCTCACTCACACGTCTTATCCCATTTTACAACCGGTCTCTTAAGATTTTTATTCCCATTCTTGTTCCATCACATTCTCTCTTATAATATGAAACTATCTCTGCAGTGTGGGAACAGATTTATTGCCAGGTAAAAGTTTGCACAATACAAGGAATTCATCCTGTGTGTAGGTTCATGTAAACACTGAAGAAAAAAAAGAAAAATCATAATAATAAACAGCTACTTTGAGCAATAGTGTAATAAAACAAGTACTTTAAATCAGATCTGAGTTGTAAAGGCTCCTATAATAAACCTGTCAGAGGATTAATGATCTGATATCATCTCTACTCCAACATCTTAATACTGAACACTGATCATAAATGTCTGAAATTAACCTGAAACCTTCAAACTTAACTGTTGAACTCAATAGAAATAAATAAAAACCAAAAGGAATAAATGAATGTCACATGTTCAATAAATGAAGGAGTGAACATTTAATCGTTGAGCTACTATTTTTCATTTAATATAGATTTTGGGTGATTTTTTGAATTTCAACCCCGTAACAAAAGCTCATCCCCATAACAGTGTGTTTTGGTTATGGGGTTGAAGATTTTATATCCACATTAGCTAGGGCAGGGGTTCTCAAACTTTTTTGGCCCAGGTCCCCCTTGGAGGGGTGAAATTTTTCCATGTCCCCCCTCATCCTCGCGATACTGAAAATGATAAAAAACCACTTCAACAATGATTATTATGAAACAATGATAACCTTTTTTAATAGTGCTTTTGTGCAAACCAGCCACATTTTCAGGTATTATAATATAAATGAACACTTCAGAAACAACAATTTTAAATAATTTTAAAATAATAAACGGAACAAAAGACACACAAAACCGTGTGTGTGTGACAGACAGACAGACAGACAGACAGACAGACAGACAGACAGACAGACAGACAGACAGACAGACAGACTTAATGAGAGGGATGATCTTGTCAAACTCAATATAACTATCAATGTACTTTCTCTTTTTAGGGTTAGGGCGTTTGTTTTTGTCATTGTCATTTTCATTGTCATTTCTTTTACCACTTCTTGAGGAACTTGGCGGACACAAAAATCGATCCATGTTCGCTGCAGGGTGGCTAAAAATAGCCTGTGACTCGCTCCGTCTCGATTTAGTCAAGCTGGCGTCAAACAGCGCTGTTACTTCCGCCCGCTCGCTACAAAATAAAACTTCCACATTTCAAAATAAAACGGCAAAAAAAACCCCAAAAAACAAAAAAAACCAAAACCGTGAATAATTTTGCGTACCCCCTGGACATGCGCCACATCCCCCTAGGGGTCCGCGGACCCCAGTTTGAGAACCGTGGAGCTAGGGTATGGAGCATTAGAAAGTATGAGGAAAACAAGAAATTAATAAAGTTTTCCAAGACAATTATTATTTTTTTCCCCAAATAATACTAAATATAATTAGTATTATATAACAAGGTCTGTTGAGTCTCCTCTGATCGCCATGACGTCAGCCCTTTGACCTGTAATTTGACCCCCTGAACATGCACAAAAACTCACCAAATTTAGCACACACTTCAGAAGTGTGAACAACCTCTAGTTTTATATTTATGATCATAGATATATAAAGGGGTAGATGCTACACGTCACATTCCTTAGCGTTGTGATGAATGTTTGTATCTGGCTGCTGCATATACTGGAGCGGTACTTGTCACCATGGTTACATATGTGGTTACATATATAAGGGTGCTTTTATCTGGCTCAATGGATGATTTCTATATAAAAGGAATGTCTCGTTTTGTCATCTGAACCCGCTTTATCCTCACTAGGGTCACAGGGGTCACGGGGGGTCTAATCCAGCTACAGTAGGCGAAGGTGGGGTCAGAGGTCACCCTGTATGATTCTCCAGTTCATCTCAGGGCTGAACATATATAGACAAATAATCACTGTCACATTCACACCTATGGACAATTTAATTAACCAGTTAACCAGTTAACCAGTTAACCTATCAGTGCATGTGTTTGGATGGTGGGAGGAAACTGGAGTACCTGGAGAAAAGGGTTAAACTCTACACAGAAAGGTCTGGTGTGGATAAAAGGAATATGTATGTTGGAAATAAATATATGTATCAAGCTTCTAACATTTCTATATAAGTTTCTCTACAGTATGAAACAAATATATAATATATAATTACTTATAAAAGTGAACCCTTCCATCTTTGACTCGACTGTGCGCTTGTTATTTCAAGCCCAAGATGTGTAAAACTGGGACAGATTGTGATTTGTCTGAACAATCGTCAAACTACCAACCATGAAAACAGTGGAAACACATCGACAAGTGAAACACTCCAATATGGCTGCCGTGTGATGTATGGTGCCACTGGAGACACCACATCTATCCTTTCTATATTCATGGTTGTGGTTGTTGCTGTGGTATTTGACCTCATGCCTGTTGTGTTGGACAGTAGTGGGGTTTATTGTGCTATGCTGGATTGTCAGTGGTGACACATGAGACCAGACAGACAGAAACAGTTACATTAGCATTAGCATTAGCCGTGTGTACTGAGCTATGATGAGTCAAATGACGCAGCTGGATATAACTGTTTAATCTTACAGGTGGGTTTAGTACAAAAGCATTCTATAAATAATATTATAATATGTTAACTTTAGTGTAGGGTTGTTTGGTTAGGGTTGTTGTGTGTGTGTATGTGTACGTGTGTGTGTGTGTGTGTGTGTGTGTGTGTATGTGTACGTGTGTGTGTGTGTGTGTGTGTATGTGTGTATGTGTGTGTGTGTGTATGTGTGTGTATGTGTGTATGTGTGTCTATGTGTGTGTGTGTGTGTGTGTGTGTGTATGTGTGTGTGTGTGTGTGTGTGTGTGTGTGTATGTGTGTGTGTGTGTGTGTGTGTGTATGTGTGTGTGTGTGTGTGTGTGTGTGTGTGTGTGTATGTGTGTGTGTGTGTGTGTGTGTGTGTGTGTGTGTGTGTGTGTGTGTGTGTGTATGTGTGTGTGTGTGTGTGTGTGTGTGTGTGTGTGTGTGTGTGTGTGTGTATGTGTGTGTGTGTGTGTGTGTGTGTGTGTGTGTGTGTGTGTGTGTTGTGCAGTCACTACTACTATACACTTCTGGTTGTAGGTTTTATTGCTTAATGTTTTACAGATTAACATTTTATTGCCTTATGACACTTTTATTTTAACACAGTTTCCTCTTGGGATCAATAAAGTCATTTTGATTCTGATAACTGTATTTGATTGTTCTATATTTGTACTTGGACAGTGACAGTAAAGTTCAATCTAACCTAATTAGTTGTGTGACGCCAACATACAAAACCGTTTTCAGTTTTTCAGAATAAAAGTCGTCTTTCTAGTTCTTATTATTTCACTTGTCTTAGTGACTCAGCTTTAGGTGTTTCATTTTAATATGGGTGCTTATCATGACTGTGATTTGTAATAATTTAGTGTGTGTTTATAGATCAGCAAAGAATGTTCCATTTCACTTTGGTACAATAGGGGCCCAGGAACGTCATCTTACTACTGTTTCAGAGACCAGGCGTTGATGTTGGAAAAACATCTAATGTTACACAATATTCTGCCCTATTTCACCTGAGGCATGAAAACATGACAGCGAAGTGAAACTACAACTGGAGGATTTTCATTCATAAGACGTTCAGCTAATATTTGACTGGAATCAAACTCTATTCATCACATTTTAGCATGTGCTGATGTTTACAATTTTTTTTGCAATATTGTCATTTTCATTTTATTTATGACGGAAGAAAAGGATGTGAAATTTCAGGCTACATATGTGTCATCTGGGATGTACTGTTGTCAAATATGAATGATTAAAGAAGGGTTGTTTTGAAACCATTAGCTTGTGTTTTGACCGTTGCCATGACTGCAGAAACCAGAGTGGCAAAAAAACCAAATGCTATCTGTGATGATGCATCACATCCTCTTCATCAGGCATTTGAGGTGTGGCCATTGGGCAGAAGGTCTAGGCTCCACCCCTTTTCCCAACAAATAGAGTCCTCGGGTCCAACTCTATTGAATAAAACCTTAAATTCCAGACCTCACAAATTCTACACACTATTGCACTTTTCATCCTATTTATGTCAGGGGTGAGCTAATGCTAAAAGCTAACTTTACTGACCAGAATCAACTACTGCATAAAAAAATGACAAGACAATTCAAAGTGCTTTTATGTAAAACATTAAAAGCATTACAAACAGGGAGCAACAAAAAGTACAGGCATGAAAAAGAAAAAGAAAATACATAAACTTTAAAAGTTTAAAAGATGGTGCAGATCTAAACTGATAAATAAAAGTTATTCAAATGCAGCTGAGAACAGGTAGATCTTTAACTTGGATTTAAATCAACTAATTACCAGAGTAACATGTTCCGTAACTGTTGAACTTGTGAAGAAAAAAACATGTTTTACACAATAAACAGAAGTTCTGAAAGTCCAATTTGGCAGGTGAGTGAGTTTTATAGAACTTGTTATTCACCCTGACAAGTCACTAATGGAATAAAAATCCAAATGGTCAGAACATATATGTGACCCACCACCAGTAAACCAGTCATAAGTGTGTGTAAATCCAAACAGAGTTATGTGTGTATCTTGGTAGAGTGGAAACTAAGGTTTAAGATGGTGAAAAAATGATGTTTCTATCACAAGTAGAACCAAAGTTATGGTCATTTTAATATCCACATTTGGACATATTTTACAATTTGCATATTTTTAGATATTGTCCGTTAAAGTTTTGGACTGTTTTGGGGTAGGAAGTCCTTAGCAACGCATAATAATTTGTATCCGATTGACACAAATTGTTGACAGATGTTAAAGGACACTCTGATGGACATGTCACAGAAGTTTTATATATTATAATAATAGGACAGAAGTGTGACGTATTATAATCATTTGGCTTACACCATTGGACAGAACATTCAATATAAGCTTTTACCTCGTACCAAACACTTGGGTGTTTACCCACGGAACGGAGATCGTTTTGTTCGGCGAAAAGAGGTGGAAGTCGTCTTTGTCTTTGCTCAGCAATACCTGAACTTTTGTCACCGCTTAAATAATTGACTCAATAAACACCTTTATTGATTGGATTTCAATGTAATGACCACAGGAAGTGAACATAGAGGTGTTAAGGTACCGTTTTTTGATAAGGTGTAAACACTAATAACAAATCACCTTCCAGCCTAAATGTGGCTGTAGCTCTGAACGGCTCAGCGCCACTTATGCCTGGTTTCGTGGTGGCGGGTCACATATTTGTTAAAGAATGACTCCTGTCAACCAATTAGGCTTCAGTATAAGTGCATTGGAAGCGGGTCTTTTGGAGCAGGATCCATTGTCTATCTTTAAGAAAAATGGTTTTATTTTAGAGCTGAAGTTGGTGCCTGTTGGCCTAAACATCTTTCCAGTGAAAACAGAGACATGTTTGAAGCTGCTGACAGGACACCTACAGCTGCAAAAAAGCTCCGATATCCACCGTTTATTACCAGTTGGTTTTTGGATATTAAATCTGTTAAATGTTCTGGAAAGTTGTTCTGTTTTCAACATCAGTTAAAACGCTTCCATTTAACATAAAGTAAACTAGGTGCCAGAAAACTTTTTTTTTTAATTTCTCCTGTGAGAACGGCAACTTTGTTTTCAATTTCTGTGCAGATATTAGATCGAAATTGATGTGTAACTTGTACAGCTGTAAGTCAAATGTAAGTTCGCTTCAGCCAATGGGTGAATGTCAGGCACTCCGGTTTCCTCCCACCATCCAAACACATGCACTGATAGGTTAATTGGTTAATCTAAAATTGTCCATAGGTGTGAATGTGAGAGTGATTGTTTGTCTATATATGTTCAGCCCTGAGATGAACTGGCGTCTCATACAGGGTGTACCCCGCCTTCACCCATTGTAGCTGGATTAGGCCCCCAGTGACCCCTGTGACCCAAGTGTGGATAAAGCGAGTTCAGATGATGAATGAATGAATGAATGAATAATGAAAGTTAAAAAAAAAAACAACTTTTGACATGTAACAATGTACTTGTAGTTGTATTTATTTATTTATGAATATATTGTTATGTTTTCCTCTTATTCAAAGACCAGAAATGTTGGTGTAATGAGAAAATGTATAATAAGTGCAAAATAAAAATAGCTTTGAAATGTTTTTTTTTAAATCCTATATATTGTATTTATTTCATATTTAACCACTAAATCCTCAGGGCTATTGATTTTTTTTTTATTTCCATGAGACCCACACATGTATATCTGGCGGGTGGTCCTAACATGTTGTGTACTCAGTGGAAGGAGAAAGCCAGACCTTGCTGACTAACGCAGCTAGACGCACTCAGCCTCACCCTTTGGCAGCTTCCACATCCCACTACTTGTCACTTTTTACTTCGCACCCTGTCCTCATGCAGAGCACATAAACGCCTCACCATTACCTACTCTGTTTTCCTTTTTCGAGCAGTGAGGGAGAAAATAGAGGCAAAGAAAAGCAAACCTGAAGACACGAGTAGTGACGAATAAAGCCAGTATTGTTGGCAAAGGAAGTGCCGGTGCCGATAATTAATCATCCCGTATGTTTGTCTTTCCTGACGCTGCATCCTCTCCAAAAGCTGCTGTAAGAGAGAAAACAAAAATACATGAGGCGTTGAAGGAGGAAAATAAAGAGACTTATTAGATTAATTTCCTTCTGCAATGGTTTCCACCGGCTGGATGATATAAATGTAGTTGAAGAGAATGTGTGTGTGTGTGTGTGTGTGTGTGTGTGTGTGTGTGTGTGTGGCTGTCAAAGTTGGTTTGTTTATGGATTCACACCCAGCGGAGATGATGACAAAATACTTAACATTATTACTGACATTTGTGAGTTTGTGAACCTGCCTATTAATGCAGTCATCAGCACTTCACCTGAGTTTTATTTTATTTAAATTTTGTTTTTGTAGCAGCTTGTTGGAGTAATCGCCCCTGCTGTAAGGAAATAAGAGGACTGTAAAGAATATGAAGTTACAAAGGTTTATTACACAAAGATATATCAAATTAAAAATGAACAACAACATTAATCAATAACAATCAATAACAAATCAGGTACAGATGTTTTCATACGTGTAGGGGCTCAGCCAGACAAGTTCCAGTCTGACCAATGAGGCACCAGGAGACCTTAAAGGAGACCTATGACATACCTGATACACCCCCCCCATACACACATATATATATATATATATATATATATATATATATATATATATATATATATATATATATTACTTTCATTTTTGATATCTCCAAATGAATTAAATATATCTGTAATGACAAATCCAATAGACATGAATGGGAAAACTGGCATGATTTGTTCTAGGATAAATTACAGTGTGAATATATGAAATTACACTTGCGGATAGGAACAATATTGTGGATATCTGGAATGTTAATTTTAATTAGTAATAATTGAACTGCAGACGTGTACATATAAATACATATCCAGATGACAATTAAATGTTAAAACAGTTTACCATAGCCAACAAACACATTATACGGCCTTTATTTGCACACGTCGCCAGAGTAGAATGACAATAAATGTTTAAACGTGAGCAAATTAATTGAGATTATATGTAAAAAATACATGCAAAACCTTCGCGTGATTCAGACACGAATTAAGTGGAGGGAAACGCTTCCAGAGTCACGATATCAGTTGTCGATCGCCTGAGTTGAACAAAGAAAGGGGAGGAGGGATGATGATGATGATGATGAAGAGGAGGAGGAAGAAGAGGATGGTACGAGGCTAAAGGGGGAGGATCACATACATTAATGAGGTTATTGAAAAGGGGGAGGGGCAAGAAGCAAACACAAGAAACATCCACACATACAGTAGCTACTTTTATTCATAATGAGGTGTGTGTGTGTGTGTGTGTGTGTGTGTGTGTGTGTGTGTGTCTGTGTGTGTGTGTGTGTGTCTGTGTGTGTGTGTGTGTGTGTGTGTGTGTGTGTGTCTGTGTGTGTGTGTGTCTGT
>CM035802.1:3280590-3285590 GCA_020466265.1 Siphamia tubifer | reverse complement strand
CTAAAAATGAAAAAGAAATCAAATATTTTTTGGTGGCGGCCATTTTGAATATGGTGTCCCCATTAAGGATTCGCTTTGGTTCAGCAGAACCAGATGTACCTCTGTACCAGTTTTCATTCATTTGCACAGTTGTTCCTCTCACATTCCTGACTAGTGGATATTTGGGTGAAGCAGACGTGTGTATTATTCTTTTGCTGGAATGTATTTGGACACTGGTTGGACAGATGACATGACAGGATACGTTTACATTAACATTTGTATGTGTAAGAATGTGGATTTATGGACCCCCCCCAGTGCTCAGACAGGACAGGCCGAGAACATCAAAAGTGAAGTGTCATTTAGAATGAAAACAGCCCTTTGTGTGTTTAAATGTTTAAATGTTTAAATGTTTAAATGTTTAAATGTTTAAATGTTTAAATGTTTAAATGTTTAAATGTAATTATGTTAATTTCATTCATTTTCCAGTGAATCAGCAGCTTGTTGTTGTTGTTATTATTAATGTGGTTTATGTTCAAAGCATGTGTTACGACTTCACTACAAACATGTTGTAGGGTTTTTTCTTAATGAATTACAGCAAAACATTTACCCGTTTTTTTTTTCTCCTCCAGCAAATAAAGACAAAACGTCCAGAAAGCACATCATCAACTCAGCAGCCCCCAACCCAGAGCCCAGGAAGGACAGCCCCCCCATGGGCACCAGCGTCAACGAAAGCAGCCTCCTCCTGGAAGTAAGAACCGTCTGTCTGTCTGTATGTCTGTCTGCCTGTCTGTCTGTCTGTATGTCTGTCTGTATGTCTGTCTGCCTGTCTGTCTATCTGTAGGTCTGTATGTCTGCCTGTCTGTCTGTCTGTCTGTCTGCCTGTCTGTCTGTCTGCCTGTATGTCTGCCTGTCTGTCTGTCTGTCTGTCTGTCTGTCTGTCTGTATGTCTGCCTGTCTGTCTGTCTGTCTGTCTGTCTGTCTGTCTGTCTGTCTGCCTGTCTGTCTGTATGTCTGTCTGCCTGTCTGTCTGTCTGGCTGTATGTCTGCCTGTCTGTCTGCCTGTATGTCTGTCTGTCTGTCTGTCTGTCTGTCTGTCTGCCTGTCTGCCTGTCTGTCTGCAGCTGGGCCTTATGGGTCGGGCTTCAAATTTCCCATTGATGGTTTTGGAACACTTGTCATGACCTCTGACCTTTATTGTCCACTGTTGTCCCAGTGGGGGACATAGTACGTGCGTCTGTCCACCCGTCCGTCTGTCTGGGAACACTGTACTCTCCATAACTTTGGACAGCTTTGATGGAAGATCACCAAATTCACACATGCCTCTCATGAAGACCTTGTTTGAGTTCGATGATGACTCATACTTTTTAATCTGCCTGACATTGATTGAGAGAGATTATTGTAATCAGTGTGTGTGTGTGTGTGTGTGTGTGTGTGTGTGTGTGTGTGTGTCTGTGTGTGTGTGTGTGTGTGTGTGTGTGTGTGTGTGTGTGTGTGTGTGTGTCTGTGTGTCTGTGTGTCCGTGTGTGTGTGTGTGTGTGTGTGTGCGTGTGTGTCTGTGTATCTGTGTGTCTGTGTGTGTGTGTGTCTGCAGAGACATATGGACATCACATGGACATATACATATAGTTAATGCACATCATATGCAATGATCCATTTGAGTAAAGGTCAAAGGTCACAATTAACTAAAAGGTCAAAGTCACATTATCAGTTCTAACTCCAGAACAGAGGGTCACAGAACTTTGAGGTTGGTACCAAACGATACGAAATGAAGATTTATATAATTCTCATAATTAGTGTTATCACCTACGACCAATAGTTTTTCAGATTTCTGGAGGTCAAAGGTGACATGTGTCAAACATAGTCATATCACACTATAACTTAATCGATACTGGATATATTATCATAATATTACACACACTGACACATATACATATGTGACCCTCCACCACCAAACCAGGCATAAGTGGCGCTGAGCCGTTCAGAGCTACAGCCAAATTTAGGCTGGAAGGTGATTTGTTATTAGTGTTTACATCTTATCAAAAAACGGTACCTTAACACCTCTATGTTCACTTCCTGTGGTCATTACATTGAAATCCAATCAATAAAGGTGTTTATTGAGTCAATTATTTAAGCGGTGACAAAAGTTCAGGTATTGCTGAGCAAAGACAAAGACGACTTCCACCTCTTTTCACTGAACAAAACGATCTCCGTTCCGTGGGTAAACACCCAAGTGTTTGGTACGAGGTAAAAGCTTATATTGAATGTTCTGTCCAATGGTGTAAGCCAAATGATTATAATACGTCACACTTCTGTCCTATTATTATAATATATAAAACTTCTGTGACATGTCCATCAGAGTGTCCTTTAACATCTGTCAACAATTTGTGTCAATCGGATACAAATTATTATGCGTTGCTAAGGACTTCCTACCCCAAAACAGTCCAAAACTTTAACGGACAATATCTAAAAATATGCAAATTGTAAAATATGTCCAAATGTGGATATTAAAATGACCATAACTTTGGTTCTACTTGTGATAGAAACATCATTTTTTCACCATCTTAAACCTTAGTTTCCACTCTACCAAGATACACACATAACTCTGTTTGGATTTACACACACTTATGACTGGTTTACTGGTGGTGGGTCACATATAACGAAATGATCAATATTGCAAAAAGTCAAAGGTCAAGGTCGCATTTATCAGAAAGGTCAAAATCACATTATTGGCTCTAATTCAAGAACAGGTTGTCATAGAAACTGGAGACTGGCACAAAATACTTTTTGACAGGTTTTTTGTCAGGCTTTGTGTTTGTATTTAGTTTCAGGTCGTCAGTGTCAATAGTGGCTCCTCTAAATATAAGTTAACATTAAAAAAGTTAACTAATGGAAAAAATGGGAATTTCAGCAAAAGCCTCATTTTTTGCGCTGGTATCTATTTATTTATTTATTGTATTTCTGTACTTTAAATTTTAGATTGGTGTCAAACATGAGGCCTGGGGGCCCAAATCTGGCCCACCCAACGGTCAGCCCTTTGGATGAATTTATGTTAATAAGATCTGAAGAATCCTTTTAGTTCAGGTTTCACATTCAGACCAATTCAATGTGTCGTAGGTCAGACCAGTGAACACTATCATAATAATCTATAAATACAACTACACATTTTTCTCTTTGTAAAAGTTAGTATTTTCATATATTTACACTAAAAGTAGAATTTGGAATGCCTGGTATTTCTTTTGTTTTTTTGCATTTGTGCAAAAACCCCAGATCCACTGTGATCTGTAATTTACAATAAAGAAACAATAAATGGAATCAGAATATTGTTAAATATTCTGATTCCTTCAGTTTGTTCATGTTATTCACATTTTTTGAAAGGAATGAATTATCCTTTCAAAAAATGTGAATAAACATTTTCATTGTTTAAATTATTTTTTTTCCATTTTAAAATATATATATATTATTATTTCATCAGTTCCACCCATTTCACATCAAATTTAACTGAATGTGTCTCCTGAACTAAAACGACTTTAACACGGCTGTTGTACATAGATAGGATTTTTATACTGTACCTTTAGTTTTAGTCTAGTTTATTGTTTTTTTCAACCACACTTACTATTACGACTGTTGTCATGTTGGTGGGTTGTTGTTTTTTTTTACTGTGTATGTGACAATAAACCTCTTGAATCTTGAGGTAGTACTACAGGTGTAGTGTAAAACTGGGATGTAAAAACCTTTTCTTTCACATCTACCTTCGGGTGAATTATCAAAACAGACGTTAAAACAAGTAAAGAAGACGTTTAAAAGAAACATGGACACACTGGTGAACTGGAAATGTTTTTATTTCGTGCAGGATAGAGAGGTAATGTGTCATAATAATAATGAATAAATGTGTAAATTAATACCATATTTATGGTCGTCATCATGTTTATGGAATGACTCTTCCTGTCATCTCATGATAATAAATAAAACAATTATAGCTGCTCCCAACTTTTCCTTCAATGGGTGAAAAAAGTGCCTTTTATTAAAGCAGTGCTTCTCAAATCTGGTTCTGATGGCCCAGTGTAGTGCATGTTTTAGATATCTCCCTATTCTTCTTCTTTTAAAAAAAATATAAATATAAATTATTAAATATAAATAAAATATAAATAATTCATATAAATAAATTAAAAGTAAATGAATAATAAATAAAATTACTAAAAATAATTGTAATTGTAAATATTAAAAAAATAACCTGTATAATTAAATTTAAAAATATATGAAAATACATCTAAAAAATACAACTATTTAAAAAAAATTTAAATAGAAAATATACGTATTCAAAGAAAAATCTCACCCTTTCTTTTTTTAAATAGATGTTTTTAAATAAATAAATACAAATATTTTTTAATATTTTTTTTAATTTAAAAATGCATTTAAATGTTTTTATTGAAATAAAATAAAAATAAAAAATATATATTTTAAATAACACACACACACACACACACACACACACACATATATATATATATATATATATATATATATATATATATATATATATATATATATATATATATATATAAAATATATCATATATCTCCCTCTTTTTAAAATAAAGAATTATGACAAATAAATAAAAATAAATTTCAATGTAAAAATTTTAAATGAATACAAAATAAAATCATTTAAAGAAATATTTAATAATGTTTTTTATAATAAATTAAATAAATATTAAATCTCTCTCTCTCTCTCTCTCTCTCTTACATCATACCTGGAAGTCATTACATCCTTATCAGGCTTCTGAAGAGTTTATGATGAATTGAACTTAGGTGTAATAGAAGAAGGAGATATTTAAAACATGCAGGACACTATTAACTTTATTAAAGGACTCATTCTATGGTTATTTATTAATATTAACTTTATTAAAGGACTCATTCTATGCTTATTTATTAATATTGTTGTTCTTCATTGTTATTGAATTCATTGTGTGTTGGTTCTATTCATAAAAACGTTCAGATTGTTTTGTTTCCAGTTGTTTTTTC
>CM035802.1:3268090-3275590 GCA_020466265.1 Siphamia tubifer | reverse complement strand
TTCAATGTGAATACTAGTGATGCGCGGTTAGGGGGTTTTACAGAAATCCGCCCCGCCCAAACCCAAGACGTGGCTAGGCCCGCCCCGCCCAACCCGCATGATGTCACGTATCGATAAACCCAACCCGCCCGCTATCAACCCGCGAGCTTAAATTTGTCTCTAAACTCACATAGTACATTCGCAGCATCTTTACCTTGTGCTTCTAATGTTAAAAGTCATGAAGCATCATTTTTGCCTCCTTTCTAACGTCTCAATATGCACTCCAGCACATAAAATAGACTCCACCCACATCATCACTCTATAAAGCCAACACATACAACGTTTCCGTACAACCTTCGCATCGCCTGTTTTAATCTTCTCCCTGATCAAGTCCAACATTTTCACTCTTATCTCTGAGTGTTCAGGGAGATTTGGCGCTAATAACAAATAACAAAAAGTTGGGATAAAAAAGCATTCAAAACAGGAAGTGACGGGCTTGCACATGCGCGAGCCGAGCACACACACACACACACACACACACACACACCTCAGCGGGTATTGATCATCCCTGACCCGCCCCACCCGCATCCGCAATATGTATTAATACTGCGACCCAGCCCGCCCGACTCGCGGGTCACCCGCGGATATCCGCTGGCCAGTGGGTAGCCCGCAACACTAGTGAACACACTTAATTTGGTTCCAAAAATGGCTCCATAAATGAACCTTTATTCTGTGTCATGTAAACAGGGCAGTACTTTCTTCTATGGTGTGGAGCATGACACCCCATCCCTAAATGAACATCAGCCTCTTGTGTTTGTGGAGGATGTGACGGCAGAAGGTCCCCGTGTTGGTGGTGACCTCAGCCCAATGTCGCCTCTTTCATCTGGGCAGCAGGAAAAAACCAAAACACTGCTGTGGAAAACAATGAGACAAAACTGCCCCGCCTCCTCCTCCTCTTCCCTCCCCTGGCTGAACAAATCCACTCAACATATATTTTATTTTGGGCTCTGCGTGCAAAGCGCCTCTTAAGATTTGTAAAGTCAAAGCTTTTAGTCTCCCAGGGGCGGTTATGGGAGCCAGGGGCGTCGTTGTTGCAGATCTGTGGCAGAGCGAGCCAGCAGCAGGTGCCTGTTTCCATTACCTAAAGGCTAGAGTATGTAAGGAACTAAAGCCAATGGGAACGCAGGAAAACATACGAAAGCAGCGTACACTGCAGCCAGGACAATATTAATACACTATTTCTTTGTTCTCTGCTCTTTTTAAAATCATTTGAATTATTTCATCTTTCTCTTTACTTGCTCTTTACTACCTCACCTACTATCTTTATTGTAAACGTTGAAATAATGAAGCTGAAACGAAGAAAATAAAATTAAGTCGTAATCACTGCACAAACTACATGTATTATTCTAACGGCTTAAAGAACTTTAAAGCCACTAATTGTGTCAGAACAGCTCAAAAAAGTCAGTTCAGGTGTTGATTCTCAACTTAATAAATACATTTTAAATATACATTTAAACCATTATTGTTGCTGCTCATTAGCTTCACATTCACCCATTTGCCTCAAAAAGGTAAAACATTTCTATTTCCAAGATTCAAGATTCAAGAAGTTTATTATCACAAGGATGTACAAGTACATGCACCGTGAAAAACCTATGTTGTTGGGGGGGGGGGGTTGCTCCATAAAACACAGAATAAAAACAGTCCATAAATAACACACAATAAAAAAACAATTCATAAATAACAGTGCTACTTCACACACACACACACACACACACACACACACACACACACAAAGAAAACCATTAAAAACAGTTTAAAAACAGTTTTTAAAAGACCAGGGTCAGCTTACAAGCAGTCACACCATAGAAATAAATAAATAAGTTCATTTCATAGACTTATTCCAACATATATTCATAATTTTAAATTGTCCTAATGTCTCATATGTCTAATTACAGCCACTTGGAATGTTTCATCTTTAGTTTTAATGTCACACCACCACATACATAATATTTATTACTAAATTAAATTAAAAAGTTATTACTTTTTGGACATTTATTATAACTGAGCTTTGGGTCATGACCCCAAAGAATGAGGTCACGGCTACAAGTGGCCCGAAATGAGTTTCCTTCGCAGGGTGGGCGGGGTCAGCCTTAGAGGGCGAGAAGCTCGGACATCTGGGAGGGACTGGGAGTAGAGCCGCTGCTCCTGCATGTCCTTAGGAACCAGCTGAGGTGGTGGGACACCTAGTGAGGACGCCTCCCTGGGGAGGTGTTCCACACATGTCCATCCAGGAGGAGACCACGGGTCGACCCAGGACACGCTGGAGGGATTATATCCCTGACCTGGGAACGCCTGGGGATTCCCCTGGAGGAGGTGGGGTGAGGGAAGTCTGGGCTACTGTCCCACCGACCCTGACCCAGATAAGTGGGAGACGATGACATTTATTACAACATGCCTTTTAATTTACATAGATAGTGTATGGATGAGCCTAACCCTAACAACACAGACATGTTTAATTATTACACATTACCCCTCTGTCCTGGACTAAATCAAAAGTCTTTCACTTTACTGCTGTGTCCATGTGTCTTTTAAAACTCTTCTTTTCTTTTTGTAAAATCTGTTTGTTTGTTTTTTTTTTAATCCCCGTGAATGTAGTTGGTAAAAACATTACAGTTTTGTTATTTTTCAAGATTCAAGAGGTTTATTGTCACATACACAGTAAAACAAACACACACACATTGTTAGACTGCATCCTAATGACCTTTGTCACATTCCCAAAAATAATAATATAATAATACTCTATTACCAAACTAATTACAAAAAAAACATTTTCATTATGAAATGTGACTTATTTGTTTAATGAGAAACAGTCTGGTCCTGTTCATACAGTTATGAGACAAATCCTAAAATTCTACAGAAGTTCTGTACTAACTTCTGTTAGTACAGATGCATTGTGGGTAGTTTCATCTCATATTCAAATTCCTATAGCTTTTTAATGCACTTCTCAAATGTAACAGCAGTTAATGAGAATAAAGACTCATGGACGGGATGTTTTCTTCTTTAAATATTATGAAAATATATATATATATATATATGAACATATATAGACAAACAATCACTGTCACATTCACACCTATGGACAATTTAGATTAACCAGTTAACCAGTTAACCAGTTAACCGGTTAACCTATCAGTGCATGTGTTTGGATGGTGGGAGGAGCCAGAAAACCCACACAGACACGAGGAGAACAAGTAAACTCCACACAGAAAGGTCTGGTGTGGGAATAGGAATATGAATTTTATTTATTTATTTATTTATTTATTTATTTATTTATTTATTTATTTATTTATTTATTTATTTATAGTAATGTTTTCCCCTAATTCAAAGAGCAGAAATGTTGGTCTGGCCACATTTGGCTTAATGAGAAAAAGTGTAAAATAAAAATAGAATGTTTTCAAATGACGTCGTGTGAAAGAAAAAACACATTTTCCTCTCCAGTAAAATATTTCTATATATAGGATTTATTTCATATTTAACCATGAAAACCTTGGGGCCATTTATTTGTTTGTTTGTTTGTTTTAGTTTCATGAGAATCATCCATTTAATCCTGTATTTAACGTTCATATGAATTCAGATTAAACTTGATGATTATTTTATTAGAATCAAAGAAAACTTAGTTTTTCAGTAAAATATATAATTTAACATAAATATGTATAAATATCTGAGCCACACCCACTGCTAACTGTGTATTTTTGTTCTATTTAATGTTTCCTTAGTCATTTTTCATTATTTATTATTAATATTCTTTATATTTAGAATTTTTTCCAGTAAAAATTAAATCTTTCCCTGTATTTAATTTACTGATCATGTTCATAAGAATTCAGATTAAACTTAATGATTATTTATCAGTATCAGAGAAAAGCCACATTTGGGTAATGACAATTTGCCCCCCGAAAAATGATAAAAAGTGGAAAATAAAAGACTTTCTGTTAAAATGACCAAGTGTGAAAGAAAAAAAACCATTTTCTTCTCCAGTAAAATAAAACTGTATTTATATATAGTCATTATTATAACTGTTTATATGTAACTTGTTCAAGAAGAATACAAATGTTGAATACTGAATACTACTAATTTTTATTTTTAGTTATTTTACTTATTTGTGTTTTTTTTAATTAATATTTTATTTTATTTAGTTTCATTTATTCACTTATTTTGTATTTATTTGTCTTTTTATTCATTATATATCTTTTTTTTTTAAATATCGTGCAGCCTTATATTTAACCATCCTTCAGTAGTTTCTCACCATTTATTGTGATATTATTGTATTTTTTTCAGTGAAAATCTTGTATTTTCGAACATTTAATTTACTGATCATGTACATATTCATAAACGCTCAGTTGATAATGTTAGTTTTTTCTAATATGGTGTCACTCAGTCAGACTGTTTAAATATATATATGTGACCCACCACCAGTAAACCAGGCATAAGTGTGTGTAAATCCAAACAGAGTTATGTGTGTATCTTGGTAGAGTGGAAACTAAGGTTTAAGATGGTGAAAAAATGATGTTTCTATCACAAGTAGAACCAAAGTTATGGTCATTTTAATATCCACATTTGGACATATTTTACAATTTGCATATTTTTAGATATTGTCCGTTAAAGTTTTGGACTGTTTTGGGGTAGGAAGTCCTTAGCAACGCATAATAATTTGTATCCGATTGACACAAATTGTTGACAGATGTTAAAGGACACTCTGATGGACATGTCACAGAAGTTTTATATATTATAATAATAGGACAGAAGTGTGACGTATTATAATCATTTGGCTTACACCATTGGACAGAACATTCAATATAAGCTTTTACCTCGTACCAAACACTTGGGTGTTTACCCACGGAACGGAGATCGTTTTGTTCGGCGAAAAGAGGTGGAAGTCGTCTTTGTCTTTGCTCAGCAATACCTGAACTTTTGTCACCGCTTAAATAATTGACTCAATAAACACCTTTATTGATTGGATTTCAATGTAATGACCACAGGAAGTGAACATAGAGGTGTTAAGGTACCGTTTTTTGATAAGGTGTAAACACTAATAACAAATCACCTTCCAGCCTAAATTTGGCTGTAGCTCTGAACGGCTCAGCGCGACTTATGCCTGGTTTGGTGGTGGTGGGTCACATTTTTTCCAGAGGAATAAAAATGTTTAAAGCCTTTAAAAAACTAAAAGGCTGCAGAGGAACAGGGACTAGACAAAGGTGAACAGACTAAATAAACCTAAATGAAGTCAACATGTAAATTCTGGCCTTTTCTGTGGTTTTTTCCAAACTGCTCCTCTCTCTCCAACTGGCTCATGCTTTTTTTATGTGAATACGTTTTGTATTTCCCATGCTTGGTAAAGATAAGCTCCTTATTGTAAATTCTCTCATGCGTTTTACGGGTGAATTTGATCAAGTGCACTAACGCTATCATAGCTCTGGACTGCGTTTCCCATTAAAACTCATCCGTACGCAGTCACCTGGTTTTGATACCTCAAATATGCCAGATAATCTAATTCTTGGTCTAAAAAAACAGACATTTCCATACGCTTAAAGCCGACCTTTTGGACATAAATATGTTATATTTGGCAGAACATGCTGTAACCAGATGTTTGTACAATCCCAAGTGACTAATACTGTGCTTTCAAAACCTTTTATTGGAAACTCTACTAAGCCATGTTTATCTCCCACAGCTCTATCATTCTGAGGCTTTTATTGTTGGAATTGTCCAAAACACAGCTGCATATATTGATTATTTTAATCAGTCACTAATCAATTAGTTGTTTTGGCTATAAAAAAGACAGAAAGTCTTAGTTAAAAATCCCCTCAGCTCAATGTTTTACATGTAAATGACACTTTTTATGAAGCCAAAGAAGGAAAAAACACCCATTTATTAAAAGTATTAGTTTTTATTGTAACAAGCAACATCATACGTGTTATTAGGAAACATGGTGTTTCTGTAAAGGTGCATGTTCTACACTTATATATTTGTTTTACTTCTTCATGCTGCTCGAAGATGGTTTAATTTGATTTATTTATTTTTAATTGAACATTGAACATTTTTATTCCTCTGGAACAAGTCACATTTAAACAGTCTGATTTAGGACATAGGATTATTTTAAACCCTGCGAAATATATAGTGAGATGAAAAAATCAGGAGTAAATAACAGCTGTAAATGTTCTGCTCATTAGCCTCACATTCACCCATTCACACACTTTACATTAGCCTCACATTCACCCATTCACACACTTTACATTAGCCTCACATTCACCCATTCACACACACTCATACACCAGTAGGTTCTAAGGTTCTGTCAGTCCTACTGGGAGACTAAGGGTTCAGTGTCTTTGTCCAAGGACACTTCAACATGTGGACACTTAAACATGTGGACACTTGGACATGTGGACACTTGGACATGTGGACAGACAGAGGCGGGACACGAACCACCGACCCTTCAGTCATTGGACGACCTGCTCTACCAACTGAACCACAGTCGACACAAACAGTCAAAAAGATTAGTGGTCGATACAGAACATACGTTTCAGTGTCATCCTTCTGTAGCTGAAATAATGAAATAAAATTAATAATTAAAAATAAATACATATTAAAAAATTTAAAATTAATTAATTTAACTAATTAATTAATTAATTAATAAAAAAAACAAGTAGGCCTAAATAAAAAAAATACATTAAAACAAATAAATAAAAAAACATTTAATTTAATTTAATTAATTAAATTAATAATTTAAAAAATATGGAAATAAATAATATTTTTTTAAAAATTAAATAAAAGACTGTGGTGTGACTATTGTGAACACGTACATTGTGATGTCGATGCTCAAACAATATATTGTGCAGTGAAATATAGAGAAAAACGTATTTAAAACATCCACAAATGTTACAGTGAGTTAATGAGTGGATGTTATTTCTGTTTCATGTAGAAATAAAACTGCTCATGAACCACCAAAAACACTTTCATATTAAGAATGGAACTGAAATATATGTCTGTGAATGTACTGCTGTAAAGGTGTAAAGTTTTTATGTTTATCCACTCAAGCTATGAATGAATATCAATATGATCAATATGATCAATATCATCAATATGATCAATATAAGTGTTCTGTTCATGGTTGTGATGGTTCCATTTTCAAGCAGATTGTGCAACTGCAGATATTTCCTGATGGAGGAGGTGATAAGTGTTGCCCACCTGGATTTAACTAAGTCAGTTAAGATCCTTCCATGGGATAATGAGGCTTATGTTGTCAGGGGGGGGCTGACAGATCGGGTATATCCCCAAAATCCCCCCCAATCCTCTGCTATATATAAATCTATCCACGTTAATTGTTAGAAAATCAATATGAACTCAATTTGAACTACATTGACCTGATACTGGCAGAAGAATTTTCACATAAAACTCCAATTATTGAATGAAAATGACACCATATGAAGTTTGTAAGACAATCACAGTTTATCTGTAAATATTTGTCCA
>CM035802.1:3178090-3253090 GCA_020466265.1 Siphamia tubifer | reverse complement strand
ACAGGTGTGTAGGTCCCCACAGTCATGTTCAAATAATAGAATTAAGTTACACACTAAATACAACTGCAGGATGACACCTGTCAATCAATGTTCCATCTTCAATAACTAACCCCACCCACCCCCAGCACATGTTTGAGTTCTGAATGGACCCCCCCCCCCCCCTCTACATGTGACACTATTGCTGTTACTTTGTCAGGTCGCTCAAGGTCAAAGGTCATGATGCCATTGATCCTATCTGTCATAAAGTTATTACATTTGGACGTTTCTTACAAAAACACCTCCTGACATGGACGTCTGTGGGTTCATCATATACATGGACATAATTACTGAGCATGTTTCACTCATGTGTTTTCAGGTGAAGACTTTGTAGTGAGCAGCCTGTTCCATTCTCCAGAGGCCGGTGGAATTCCTCCAGAGTTCTCCTGCTTCCTCAACAGATGTTTTATCGCCAGAGTCAGATGCCTGTTGGACAGCACTTCTGGATTCCTGGTGAGTGTGTTTCACCAAAACTCCTAAAATTAAAGCCAAGATATCTAACATTTAAGGATATATATGTGACCCACCACCACCAAACCAGGCATAAGTGGCGCTGAGCCGTTCAGAGCTACAGCCAAATTTAGGCTGGAAGGTGATTTGTTATTAGTGTTTACACCTTATCAAAAAACGGTACCTTAACACCTCTATGTTCACTTCCTGTGGTCATTACATTGAAATCCAATCAATAAAGGTGTTTATTGAGTCAATTATTTAAGCGGTGACAAAAGTTCAGGTATTGCTGAGCAAAGACAAAGACGACTTCCACCTCTTTTCGCCGAACAAAACGATCTCCGTTCCGTGGGTAAACACCCAAGTGTTTGGTACGAGGTAAAAGCTTATATTGAATGTTCTGTCCAATGGTGTAAGCCAAATGATTATAATACGTCACACTTCTGTCCTATTATTATAATATATAAAACTTCTGTGACATGTCCATCAGAGTGTCCTTTAACATCTGTCAACAATTTGTGTCAATCGGATACAAATTATTATGCGTTGCTAAGGACTTCCTACCCCAAAACAGTCCAAAACTTTAACGGACAATATCTAAAAATATGCAAATTGTAAAATATGTCCAAATGTGGATATTAAAATGACCATAACTTTGGTTCTATTTGTGATAGAAACATCATTTTTTCACCATCTTAAACCTTAGTTTCCACTCTACCAAGATACACACATAACTCTGTTTGGATTTACACACACTTATGCCTGGTTTACTGGTGGGGGGTCACATATATATATATATATGAACTCTAACAGTTTATTATATTGTGCAGCTCTCGTCAGTATTGATTATTATTAAGGCTAAAGAATAAAATGATAATAATCATTACTGCAGTATATTTTATATCATATTAAGTGTTTTTCTTTTGTCTTGTCATTGTTTCGCTCACATTCCCAGTGTTTAACTTATAGAAATAATGATCTTTTAAATCATGTTCACTAAATGTTCAGATTAGACGTATTTCTATTATTTTAGTTTAATCATATGGTCCAGTTAATGTAAGGTGATCGTTCACTCTGGGCTGTTTTCATCTGTTTGCAGCTGTAGTTTACATCTTTTTGGTTTTGCATCATTATTTCCTCATCTTCATGTTTTACCTCATGAAATATTTTACAAATAATTTTAAGACCACTAATAACCATTTGTTTTATTCCACTTTCACCTTCCCAGGCGTTCCCCTTGTTGTCTTTGACATCATTTTCATATTGTTGCATCTTTTTCATTGTTTTCTTCTCGTTGCATCAGTCACATTTTCTTTTTTTGTGTCTTTTCCATCATCTTTGTCCTGTTTCATCTACTGTATGACATCACTTGCAAAAAAATTAATCAAAGAAAAACTATATATAACCATCTGACTCCAGCACCACTCGTCATAAAGTAGAAATTATAAATATAGAAATACATGTGTGGCTCATTTTAGTTTAAGATGTTCCATTTTTGGGAAAAATTCAGCTTTATTTTAGTGTAACAAAGTGTAAAAAAAAGACATTTACAAAGAGAAACATTGTGAGTTGTGAGTAAATAAAGATTATTATGATCACATTTTACTGGTTTGACCAACGTCAGATTGAATTGGTCTGAATGTGGAACCTGAGCGACAGAATAATGAATGTTAATGTCTTATTGTTATTTTTGTATTTCATCCCAAGGGCCAGACTGGACCCTTTTGGCGGGCCAGATTTGGCCCCCAGGCCACATGTTTGACACTGTAGATGTTCCTGAGGTATGGGTTGTTATTTTAAAAATGATCTTACATACCAGTTAAGCAGATTGATTAGTGAAATTGTTCCAGACAATATAAGAGTTCGACTGCACAATAGTGTAAAAATAGACAAAATTAACAGTGACTACAGTCGCTCATCGTCGCCGACAAAACGGTGATGAGTGTGAACAGGTATCGTGAATAAGGCTGTACGATATTTTTTAAAAAATTATTCTTTTAACCCTGCGACAAAAAAATGCTCATGGTAAATAACAGCTGTGTGGTGCTGAGAAAAATGGTCAAACAGATGAGTGGTCTGTAGCTGAAATAATGACATAAAATTTATACTTTAAAATACATTCATTAAGGTGAAAATGTAATTAAAATAAATAAATGAATGAATAAACAAATAAAAAAGACAAAAAGAAAAATAAATGAATAAAAATACATTTAATGAATTGAAATAAATTAACTTAAAAAGAATAAACATATACAAATCAATAAAATAATTTTCATAAATAAAACTTTTATGAATAAATAATTTTTTAAAAGACAAATAAATTAAAACCAAATAATAAATACATAAAAATAAATAAGACAATTAAATAAATGAGTAATTTAAATAAATAAGAACAATTTAAAATAAATAAAAAGAGAAAAA
Source organism: Siphamia tubifer (assembly GCA_020466265.1). Classification (NCBI taxonomy): domain Eukaryota; kingdom Metazoa; phylum Chordata; class Actinopteri; order Kurtiformes; family Apogonidae; genus Siphamia; species Siphamia tubifer. Next base: position 3,250,183 of record CM035802.1, on the reverse strand, counting down.
AATAACTGAATAAAATGTATTAATTAATACATTAAAAATAAAAGAAAATAAATACATGCATTTGAAAAACTAAAATAAAATATATACAAATAAATAAAAATAATTGTAGGACCTGCTATGTGATTTTTATGTACATGTACATGTGCAGCTCTAGGTGACAAACATACGGCCCGTGGGCCAAAACAGGCCGGCCAAAGGGTCCCATCTGGGCCATTGGATAAAGCTGTGAAATGCAAACATGACACTGGAGAAATTAATAATAATTTTAATCATAACAAACTATAAATAAAATATTGTTTGAAGGTTTTCATGGTGAATAATTAATATATAAATAAATAGACTTACGTTAAACCATGTAATTACTTCTAAAGAGAACTAAGAATATTTTCTCGACGTTTTAGATGAAATGCTTCAAACATCTTCAGGAGGACGATGCAGAGGGGCAGGAAGGATGTGATAATCATTTATAATACATAATAATTACAATTCTATACTTTTACTTCAAAAGAAGCCTATATAAATTATTACTCACAGTACTTGGTGCCAACAAACTCCACATTTATGCATTTAAATGTTGTAAAACTACATGATATTATGGATATTATTATTCTAATGTATAAAGTTATAACCACATCTATAGTTTACTGCAGATGTTCCAGCTCAGGAACAGTGACTAGAACAGGAATTGTAGAACAAATACAGCCAGTGTATCTGTTAGAGGGAACATCTGTGGAATAATCTGCATCAAAATCTAAAAAAAGTTTTCTTAAATTTGTGCTTTTAATAGGATGTATAAAATTAGTACAATAAAATATAGAACATTATCTGAATAATTGAAAAAATTGTAGTAATGTAGAAGAATGAATAAAATAAGATGTTATTGTGATAAATTAATATAGACTGTAATGATTAGGAGATATTATCATATTTAATAAATATTGTAAATGTAAAAATATACTTATAGTTGATTAAACCAATCAAATTGTGTGATGTGACATAAAACAATGTGTATATAAATGGTTAATATGGAAGCTTAGGGTTAATGATAAATTGACAAAAAAGTAGGTCAAAGTGTCGTTTATAAAAAGGAGCTTTTAAGTTTTACTTCTGCCACTCCTTTTCAAGTGCAAAAAAAATATGGGTTGACCATTTTGGTTGTTTTGATGATTTATTGTGCTGGAAATAAAATTAACCTGAACTTGGTCACCCCTGAAATTTAACATTAAAGAAAAAATATGACCTTTATTTGGATAAATATCAGGGCGGCACGGTGGTGCAGTGGTTAGCACGGTGGTGCAGTGGTTAGCACGGTGGTGCAGTGGTTAGCACGGTGGTGCAGTGGTTAGCACGGTGGTGCAGTGGTTAGCACGGTGGTGCAGTGGTTAGCACGGTGGTGCAGTGGTTAGCACGGTGGTGCAGTGGTTAGCACGGTGGTGCAGTGGATAGCACGGTGGTGCAGTGGATAGCACGGTGGTGCAGTGGATAGCACGGTGGTGCAGTGGATAGCACGGTGGTGCAGTGGATAGCACGGTGGTGCAGTGGTTAGCACGGTGGTGCAGTGGATAGCACGGTGGTGCAGTGGTTAGCACGGTGGTGCAGTGGATAGCACGGTGGTGCAGTGGATAGCACGGTGGTGCAGTGGTTAGCACGGTGGTGCAGTGGATAGCGCGGTGGTGCAGTGGATAGCGCGGTGGTGCAGTGGTTAGCGCGGTGGTGCAGTGGATAGCGCGGTGGTGCAGTGGATAGCACGGTGGTGCAGTGGATAGCACGGTGGTGCAGTGGTTAGCACGGTGGTGCGGTGGTTAGCACGATGGTACGGTGGTTAGCACGGTGGTGCAGTGGTTAGCACGGTGGTGCAGTGGATAGCACGGTGGTGCAGTGGTTAGCACGGTGGTGCGGTGGTTAGCACGGTGGTGCAGTGGTTAGCACGGTGGTGCAGTGGTTAGCACGGTGGTGCAGTGGATAGCACGGTGGTGCAGTGGTTAGCACTCGTGCCTCACAGCAAGAAGGACCCTGGTTCGAATCCCGTACCAGACCTTTCTGTGTGGAGTTTGCATGTCCTCCCCGTGTCCACGTGGGTTTTCGCCGGGCACTCCGGTTTCCTCCCACCATCCAAACACATGCACTGATAGGTTAATTGGTTAATCTAAAATTGTCCATAGGTGTGAAAGTGAGAGTGATTGTTTGTCTATATATGTTCAGCCCTGAGATGAACTGGCGTCTCATACAGGGTGTACCCCGCCTTCACCCATTGTAGCTGGATTAGGCCCCCAGTGACCCCCGTGACCCTAGTGAGGATAAAGCGGGTTCAGATAATGAATGAATGAATGAATGAATGGATAAATATCGATATTGACTGGCATAACCACATTTTTCCATCATTATCGCCCAACTCTAACTTCTATCGTTTTCATTACAATATAACGAGAAGCAGAAATGATCCAGCTTTGCATTTTTAACCATTTTAAAAAGTGCAGAATATGCTAATTCTGCTGTGAGTAAATGTTGGCCACTTTCTGGGAGACGACTCAAGTTTATAAAAAGTTATACGACCGTCCGTGCAGCATAACTTCATTTGTAATTGCAGTGCATACAATTATGTATAGTTATATAATAAAGTATCGTAATGTAATTGGGTTTCTGGAGGAATAGGAACTGTGAGCAGAGTGGTTTGGAGAACGGCAGTGGAAAAGCCAGAGGTCTGATGACAGAGCGACAGGAATGTGGGTTTGGACACTTTGGTCCGGGTCAGTACAGTTCACTGTCACCACGTCCACTGACGCTGCTGGCTGCCGATGGCACTGTTCTGACATCGTAGCCAAGCTGTGAGCGAATGTTGTTGAGATGTTTTCTTCATCAGTCATCGTAATTATGGGAAAAAGGCATCAATTCGAAACACTGAGTCTAACAAAAATATGACTAATATGCCAGTAAATCTAAATGTGTTTCAACACCCAATACAATAATGACTCATTTTTAATGAACTGCATCAATAAATGTGCTACTAGAAGCAACAGTTTAGGCACTAAACTATAAATCTGGCTTTTTAAAACTCAGGGTCACAACCCGACAGAGGAGGAAGAGACCATTACATAATAGTAATATAACATGGAATCATTGTCTAAATGACAAAAGAAGACTTTATGTTAATGTCAACTAAATGTTAGGGCTCGCCAAAGCACAAACAACAAGTGAGACGTCTCACTTTCCATGTCCCTTTACAGAGAAAAACAACAACTCAAACAAAGTTCAGTCTAAACACATGGTCTTTTTAAAAGTGTCACCAGATCAAACAGCAGTCGTTAGATCTGTTCTATTTTCAGGGGTTTTTTTGTGGCTCTTCGTCACGGTGCCGTCCTCATGGACACACCTCCATGATCTGTGGTTCAGTTGGTAGAGTGGGTCGCCCAATGACCGAGAGGTTGGCGGTTTGCGTCCCAGCTCTGTCTGTCCGCATGTCCAAGTGTCCTTGAACAAAGACACTGAACCCTTAGTCTCCCAGGAGGACTGACCTTAGACCAGAGTTGTCAAACTGTGGTCCTCGAGGGCCGGCGTCCTGCATGTTTTAGATGTTTCCCTCTTCCATTACACCTGGAGGTCATTACATCATTATCAGTCTGATGAGGAGCTGATTATTAACTTTTTAAGTGTCAGTGCTGATGCATTCTGAATGGATGATTTAGTTGAAATATTCAGATTTTTTTTTATTTTATTTAAACATTTTTTTAAAGGCAAAAAAATGACTGGGACCAAATTTCAATAGTAGTTTTCTTCTTTAGTAATTTTTTTCAAAATTTTCCACATTATTTGTCATTTTGTAAATATTTATTAGTTTTTGTTGCTCATTTTGTTCATTTTTCTACATTTTGTTTTTTTTTATTGTAGTATTTTTCTTAGATTTTCTGCCATTTGTGTCTTACTTTGCTCATGTTACCAATTATTTTGTTAGTTCTCAGGAGTTAAAGGGTTAAATGAATCACATGGAAGAGGGAAATATCTAAAACATGCAGGACACCCGTGCCTTAGACCTGAGAACCTACTGGTGTATGAGTGTGTGTGAATGGGTGAATGTGAGGCTAATGTAAAGTGTGTGAATGGGTGAATGTGAGGCTAATGTAAAGTGTGTGAATGGGTGAATGTAAGGCTAATGTAAAGTGTGTGAATGGGTGAATGTGAGGCTAATGTAAAGTGTGTGAATGGGTGAATGTGAGGCTAATGTAAAGTGTGTGAATGGGTGAATGTAAGGCTAATGTAAAGTGTGTGAATGGGTGAATGTGAGGCTAATGTAAAGTGTGTGAATGGGTGAATGTGAGGCTAATGTAAAGTGTGTGAATGGGTGAATGTGAGGCTAATGTAAAGTGTGTGAATGGGTGAATGTGAGGCTAATGTAAAGTGTGTGAATGGGTGAATGTGAGGCTAATGTAAAGTGTGTGAATGGGTGAATGTGAGGCTAATGTAAAGTGTGTGAATGGGTGAATGTAAGGCTAATGTAAAGTGTGTGAATGGGTGAATGTGAGGCTAATGTAAAGTGTGTGAATGGGTGAATGTGAGGCTAATGTAAAGTGTGTGAATGGGTGAATGTGAGGCTAATGTAAAGTGTGTGAATGGGTGAATGTGAGGCTAATGTAAAGTGTGTGAATGGGTGAATGTGAGGCTAATGTAAAGTGTGTGAATGGGTGAATGTGAGGCTAATGTAAAGTGTGTGAATGGGTGAATGTAAGGCTAATGTAAAGTGTGTGAATGGGTGAATGTGAGGCTAATGTAAAGTGTGTGAATGGGTGAATGTAAGGCTAATGTAAAGTGTGTGAATGGGTGAATGTGAGGCTAATGTAAAGTGTGTGAATGGGTGAATGTGAGGCTAATGTAAGAACATTTACCATTTATCTACTGGACGTACGGCCGCTGCAGTACTTTACATAAAGTTCACCATACATCAACTTCTCGACGTACCGTTTATCTCCGTCTTGCTGTGCCGCAATCCCAGAAGGCCTTGCGAGTACGGTTGGACAGATCGTATATACAATGAATGGAATGTGTGTGATGTGGCATGACGTCCCACAATAACGGATGACTAGCCTAAGTCAGGGACAAAGTTGTCAGAGAAAGACACAGAGGAGAAGAGAATAAGATGCAGGTGGACAAAACGAGGGACCACAGGTGACAGATGAGGGACAGTGAAGGAAAGGTGGGACAGAGGACGAGAAGGAACCATAAAGGAAGTGAGGAATCTAATAAAATGAAACAAGAAAAGGACAGAAAAGACGAAAACTAAATATTAGCTAAAACTACAGCTTGACAACACATGCTATAACACGTCCATGTGTCCCTGTTCATGGCGGTCGTTCTGTCCGTCCACAGACCATGCAGTTCCAGGGGCGGCTGAAGTTCCTCCACGGCCAAAAAAAGAAGTCGGCCTCCGGTGCCCCACTGCCCCCCCAGCTGGCTCTGTTCTGCATCGGCGTGCCCCTCCTGCTGCCCTCCATCACCGACATGAAGATGAAGAACATGCTGATGAGGGGGAAGAGCAAGGGAGGAAGCGCAGGGGTTCTGGAGCACGGGTAAGACAGGCGTCCATCTTCTCCACTCATTGGTTTAATGTCCGCACTTTGGTTAAAGGTCACCCCTGTCAACACAAAGTCACAGTGTGGGACACCGCTGGTCCATTCTGAACACATCTGAACCATGAGAGAGTTTAGCACCTCCTCTACAAACTAAACTGATTTGCCTTTTGGGGGAGGTGAGGGGAGGGGAGGGGAGGGGAGGGGAGGGGAGGGGGTGCTAGAAGTAAAGGTCAAGGTTCTAAATAGGTCAAATAAAAATAGGTCCAGTGTTGGTGGGAAAAAATAAAGTTGAATGACCATTCCAAACCAGCTGAAAAATACACTGACATCAACCATTAGCACAAATAAACCTATGTGTCTGTCTGTCTGTCTGTCTGTCTGTCTGTCTGTCTGTCTGTCTGTCTGTCTGTCTGTCTATCTATCTATCTATCTATCTATCTATCTATCTATCTATCTATCTATCTATCTATCTATCTATCTATCTGTCTGTCTGTCTGTCTGTCTGTCTGTCTGTCTGTCTGTCTGTCTGTCTGTCTGTCTGTCTGTCTATCTATCTATCTATCTATCTATCTATCTATCTATCTATCTATCTATCTATCTATCTATCTGTCTGTCTGTCTGTCTGTCTGTCTGTCTGTCTGTCTGTCTGTCTGTCTGTCTGTCTGTCTGTCTGTCTATCTATCTATCTATCTGTCTGTCTGTCTATCTGTCTGTCTATCTGTCTATCTATCTAGACAACATCATATGTAAATACACTAGATTCTACATAATATGCTAATTTTCATCCCTAGTAATGAAAAACACAATTATTGGAATGACTCATTTAAACCTTCTAATGATATGTCTGTATCAGCACAAGTTTATGACTTGGTGAACTGTTTTATTTTGACGGGGGGTCTATGATCACGTAGAGCAAACACATACAGTAAATAACATGTCTGTGTTTGGTTCATCATTAACAGAATAAGTCTGACTGTTCACTACTTCTCATTTTAGACTGATTTCTGTGCATTAATTAACCCTCATAGACCAAGACTGCACTCCTCTGTTGTTTTAAAATACCTCCTGAGGCTGGAATCAAATCTATATGTTCTGTAAAGTTTGGTAAATCAGAATTAATCTGATTTTGGTCTCATTAAAAATTCTCATTCGTTCTTTGCATTTGTTCACTTGATAATACATGTAAGTTTGGGCTGCACCATAAAATGAATACATACAATAAAAAATAATAAATAAATCAAATATATTGTGTGGCTCTAATATAAATACTATAGTGTCAGTTAAAATCTAATTAATACCCTGAAAATCACCTATGATGAATGGATTTAAGTTGATCATTAAATGTTAAAACTATTTGAAAACTGAAAACATCAGTTTTTACACTAAAGAGCAAAAAAAAAAAATCATCCATTCTACAACAAAAAGGAAACTTTAGGTTGTTCTGATGCCAGCTAATAACTGTACAGTACAGGTACCAGAAGTAAAAAATGATCTAATGTCTCATCATCTGAACCCACTTTATCCTCATTAGGGTCACAGGGGTCACTATGGGTCTGTAGGGGTCTAATCCAGCTACAGGTGAAGGTGGGGTCAGAGGTCACCCTGTATGAGTCTCCAGTTCATCTCAGGGCTGAACATATATAGACAAACACTGTCACATTAAAAACCTATGGGTGGTTTAGATTAACCAGTTAACCTGTTAACCAGTTAACCTATCAGTGCGCAGACACGAGGAGAACATGTAAACTCCCCACAGAAAGGTCTGGTGTGGGAATAGAACCAACAACTTCTGTCTGCACCACCAGTGTTAACCACTGCACCACCCTGTTAACCACTGCACCGCCAGTGTTAACCACTGCACCACCAGTGTTAACCACTGCACCGCCAGTATTAACCACTGCACCACCAGTGTTAACCACTGCACCACCCTGTTAATCACTGCACCACCAGTGTTAACCACTGCACCACCCTGTTAATCACTGCACCACCAGTGTTAACCACTGCACCACCCTGTTAATCACTGCACCACCAGTGTTAATCACTGCACCGCCAGTGTTAACCACTGCACCACCCTGTTAACCACTGCACCACCAATGTTAACCACTGCACCACCCTGTTAACCACTGCACCACCCTGTTAATCACTGCACCACCAGTGTTAACTACAGCACCACCAGTGTTAACTACTGCACCACCAGTGTTAATTACTGCACTGCCAGTGTTAACTACTGCACCGCCAGTGTTAACTACTGCACCACCAGTGTTAATTACTGCACTGCCAGTGTTAACTACTGCACCGCCAGTGTTAACTACTGCACCACCAGTGTTAATCACTGCACCACCAGTGTTAACTACAGCACCACCAGTGTTAACTACTGCACCACCAGTGTTAATTACTGCACCACCAGTGTTAACTACAGCACCACCAGTGTTAACTACAGCACCACCAGTGTTAACTACTGCACCACCAGTGTTAATTACTGCACCACCAGTGTTAATTACTGCACTGCCAGTGTTAACCACTGCACCACCAGTGTTAACTACTGCACCGCCAGTGTTAACCACTGCACCACCCTGTTAACCACTGCACCACCAGTGTTAACTACTGCACCACCAGTGTTAACCACTGCACCACCCTGTTAACCACTGCACCACCAGTGTTAACCACTGCACCACCAGTGTTAACCACTGCACCTCTGTGACACCCTCTAATATAAGGTGAATCTTATAATAAAATATGGCTGTAAATGCTTGAAAATGTACATGTTTAACTATAACATATGTTATACACCAGGGGTCCCCAAACTATTTCCAGTGAGGGCCACATAACTTTTCCCTTCTCAGATGAGGGGCCGGGGTCCATTTGTAACAGAAAAAGTGTGACGAATGCAGGAGTGGATAAATGTAGAAAAATATTGTTTTCCAGAAAGCCACAACCCTTTCTGGATTCTTCACAGAACAAAAGTCAGAAAATTAATAATGATAATAATATTATTAATAATAATAATAATGTTAATAATAATAATAAGAAGAAGAAGAAGAAGAATAATAAGAATAATAAGAATAATAAGAATAATAAGAATAATAAGAATAATAAGAATAATAAGAATAATAAGAATAATAAGAATACTTGTTTATGAAATAAATAACCCTCTTTGGGTTCTTCACAGAACAAAGGTCCATAGAACATAAACTTCTTCATCTTAACAGGTCAAAGTTCATCTTAGTTGTCAGAGCAGAATCTCTGACTTAAATGACTCATATGAGCGTCTGTCAAAATTATTGTGTTAAACTAGTTAATAATAGTTAATTTGTAGAAAGCCCACACAGTTTAATTGTTTATTTGATTATATTTGTTCAGGAATAACTCCTTTTCTGTAAGTTTTCAAATGTCCCACGCTTTTGAACGCACCACTGATATTATAACTGTTATGAACATAGTCCGTGTTTTATTAGCCTCTGTGTTGTAGGTAACTGTGCTAAGTTCACCATCTCTGCTTCTTTTTCTCTTTTTTATTCATCTATTCCTGGTTTATTACTGTGTGTAGATGCCACAAGGTCAGATAAATAACACAGTACAGTTCAGGTAGATGTTAGCATGTTGTACTGTATAAGCTAATGCTGTTTAGCGCCAGTGTGCTGTTGAAGCTAATACGATAATATGCTAGCAGCTAGCATTGCTAGCTGTCATCTGTGATTTCTGTGAGTGATGTGTGTGTTCTATGACCCATGTAATACATGTGAGTGACTCATATAGTGGGTCTTAGTTCATTTATTATTGTATGTATATATTGTTATAGTGAGTGTTACTGTATTATTACAGACCACAGTAAATAAACCTTTAATGAGGACATCTGTATCTGTGTTCTTTAATCAGAACCACAACCCACACCTTGTCACTCTGAACCAAATCCTGGAGACAACCCCACACTCTCTGCTTCATTAATAATGAAAATAGTTCAGAACTAAGGAACATTTTATTGCAAAAGTCCAACTTTATTATCAAATACAAATACACACATATAAAAAAAATAATTCTAAATGGTCTCTGGTATTGTTCAGGGGGCCGTAGTTTGGGGACCACTGTTATACACCCTCACCTGTTCAACATCTCATTTTATATTTTCACATGCTTAAAAGTGTCATTTAGCTGTGGTTTAAGTTCCTAATGTCCAGCAAGTCACCAGGTGTACGGTTACAGCTACACGTGAGTCATGTAAGGTTAGTTGTTTTTCAACAGCATGTTATAAATAGAAATAAAAAGATAAATGTTCTTCACTTCTATAGTTCTTTTCCACCTTCATGGTTCAAAGCTCTTTACATTAGCCTCACATTCACCCATTCACACACCAGTAGGTTCTAAGGTCAAAGGTCAGTCCTACTGGGGGACTAAGGGTTCAGTGTCTTTGTCCAAGGACACTTGGACATGTGGACAGACAGAGGTGGGATGCGAACTATCAACTATCAGTCATTGGACGACCCGCTCTACCAACTGAGCCACAGTCGCTACCAGCTTTACATTTCCTCACAACTTAATCCAAACTCAATTTTAGGGTCAAGATTAGGATTCCATGAAAAGTGCAGCTGTTAAAAGGCTATTTCTGTCCATTTGTGCTCAGTTCACGTGGAAAATCTGAATGTCTCGGCACCTGAAATCGCAGAATCTGCACTTTTTTTACGCATTCCTCACACAGACATTTTTCTGAAATGATCTTCAGAGAGCGTGAAATATGTCTGGCACTGCAGACGTCACCAACTGTGTTGATTAAACACTTACAATTCCTCACATCCAGAAGCATTTTTTCCAGAAGTAAATAAAGCAAGTTCACTCCAGTGTAAAAGGAAGGGGTGTCAAAGCTAAATTTGATCAGAAATGGCCAGAGCAGTAGATTCAAAACATGAAATAATAAATAAATAAATAATAATCAACCTCAAACTGTTGTTCATGCTTTAGTGCAAAAAGTTGATTTACATGATGAAAATGTTTACATCTACAAACCATCCTTTCAAATGAAATAAATGTGTAATTTAAATATTATTATGGTTAATTTAACATTTACATGTGTATATTATAGCTTATAAATACACAAAAGATTCAGTAATAGGTAGAATAACATTATTAAAATTGTACTTTTCTTAAGACATTTCAGGTTGTTCAGATTTTTGGGTGAAATTATACAATTGAATTAAATTCAAAACACTTTATTCATCCCTGAGGGGTAATATTTTATTTTCATGTAAATAAATGAAAACATTTACATTTACAAAGAGAAAACATTTGACTTGTGAGTATTTATATATATATATATATATATATATATATATATATATATATATATATATATATATATATATATATATATATATATATATATATATATATATATATATATATATATATGTGTGTGTGTGTTAGTTCATAAGTTCATAATTTGGAAGAATGAACGATGAACTGAACTAATTCATATTGACTAACTTGAACTGAACTTTGAACTAGTTCCTAATTAAGGTGAACTTTCCCAACACTGTATATATATATATATATATATATATATATATATATATATATATATATATATATATATATATATATATATATATATATATATATATATGGATTGGTCTGAATGTGGAACCCCAAATAAAATGATTCATATATTTAAGTCATTTTTGCACTAATTCATCCAAAGGACCAGACTGGAGCCGGTGCCACATGTTTGACACCCCCATTCTAATCAGTCTGTCTTAACTCATCTACTTTATGTAGTGAAGCAAGTTTAAGGATCAGTTAATGAAAGCAATAACAAAACATAAAATATCAACCTCTATCTACTGCAGAGTAAATGATGACAGCGTCGCGTTAGGAGCCATAACCTAGTGTTGGTCATGACAGAGTCGGGGAAGGTCAGACTCTGTTCTCAGTTTTCAGATGAGACAAATCCTGGAAAAGATGAGTCACTTTTGGAGAGCCTGTGATGAACTGTAGTGAACCAAACCTAGATATTTGTGCATTGAATCATTCATCACATAGTAAAAGAAACAAACACAAAAATACATTTTGTGGACAGGCCTCCCACGGTCATGTGGGACCACATCCATGTCCATGTCAAAGACCATGTCCACTTTATATAATCTGAGCTGATTGGTTTGTTTTTGTGACTAATGATCTCATTTTTCCTGTTTCTCTGCCCCCCCCCCCCCCCCCCCCCCCTTCTTCTACAGTGAGCGAGGGGATCACCTCCGGAGACACTCCTTCAGTGGAGGAATGGGAGACGTTTCGGACCCCCTCCTCCTGTCCTGTCCTACTCCTGGGGGGAACCAGCGAGGTCACCACACTCCCTGGACCCCGCTCTCCAAGGACAACCTCAAGTACCGGCCTGAAGGTTTCTACAACCAGGAGGAGCCGCTCAATTACTGCAAGTCCTCCATGGCTCCTCATAAGGGTCCGGGTCCAGGTATGGGGGGCTGGCCTCTGCGAGCCGGGCCCCTCAGGGGAGCGGGCCAGGGTGTCGGCTATGTCGCCCCCAACCGCCTGAACAAGGCTGGGCATTATGGGAAACCATACCGCCTTTCCCCTAGCTGCCACGGTGGCAGAGGAGGTGGAGGTGAGGTGTTCGTGTCCAGGCTCTATGGGAACCTGCAGATCCCCTCGGACCCGGATGCCTACTGTGTGGATTTGGTGAAGAGCGAGAACGGCTATGGCGAGTGCTACGATGGCCACCTGATGCCCGAGATGCCACCCATTAAAGTTGAGCACGACTCAGACTCCGAGAACGGATGCGATGCCTACGGTCGACCCTGGTCTTGTCGCGACCCGGAGGCCTTCGATCGCCGCTACAGTAATGGAATATACGACCACAGCTCTGGCCTCCAGCTCAAGTCAGAGGCTGATTTTTATGACCCGCAGTACTCGCCCTGTCAGCGGGCCAAGGCAGGAATCAGCCCGCCATACAACAACAACAGCGGCAACTATCAGAACTATGCAATCGGCAACAGCGCCAACGCCACTGGACGCCTGTCGAAGTGTGACAAAGACATGAGCAACAACAACAACAGCCAGTTTAGTCCCCAGAGACTGTCCCACTCTGACTCTCTATGCACCAACCAACAATCTGTCAACCTCATGGACTCACATGTCTACCCAGTCGCCACGCCGGACCCTCACAAAGCGTACATGCACCCGGACTACAACAAACATGATGCGTACGAATTCAAAGGTCATGGTCTGATTCATTCAATCAAGAGGGAGCCCATGGACTCCCCGCCGTGGTCCGAAAGTCATGATATAAATCAGTCCATGATGGTTCCCAGGAACGTTATGCCATGTGTCATGAGCACTGGGCACCACAAATCCAGCCCCTACATTTACATGCCGTAACAGCGATAAACGCGCAAACACACAACTCCAGAAACACACACATACAGACACACACACACACACATAAAGACACATATGCATCACAGTCCCTTTAGAACAGCCTCGTCACTTGCCAGTCAGTCCTATTGTAGTGGTTTTTCGGCTGCAGTTCCAGCACAGATCCACTGGGGGAAATTAAAGGAGTGCAAAATGAATATTTCTCTATGGAGCTCAATGGCTAAAATTGTTTATTACCCATACCAAATTAGTACTTTCAAAACAGTATTGGTTCCTAAACTGTATTTAAATCAGTATTTTAAAAAAGACAAAATGGAATTATAACCAGAGACAAACGCGATTGAACCATAACATCAAAATTTAAGCTATGTTTTACGAATCAGTCTATTATTATTATTATTATTATTATTATTATTATTATTATTATTATTATTATTATTGTTAATCTAGCACCACATCTCATGTCACCAGTTGAGGAATTCACACACACCAGTTACTTATTTGTAGTTGTTATTAAAATAACTCGCTCTGTTCCTGTCATGGTCCAGTATCTCCACAGAAGACGGTTTGAAGCTTCATCACTCAAGTCTGTCATTTCCACTCTGGATATTTCCATTTGTACTTCACAAAGGCTTTAGAAGCTTTAGTAAAGACCAAGTGCTTCAGTAAATTAGACATATTCCAGCCTTTGCATGTAAATGTCTTTAACACCTGTAGCATATATATCTCACGATACCATCTGGGACCCTTCTTCAACTGTTCCGTTTTCGGCCTAAAATCCTTGCATGTGATTAGATGAAGAATCTGTCCGTCATCTTGACTGACGCACCGCTTTAGCCACTCACGTTGAAATCAGCCACAACGGTGGCTGGTGTGACTACCCCACCACAGTTATGGCTCCTTCATTTTGAAGAAAACCTGAACCTCATGGTACTCAGATGGTTGCGTGAGTCAGGTTAAACTTTAACCGCACGTTCAACCTTTTTGTCTTTTACGTGTCGATGTCATCTGCACTGCTGCCGTTAACAGTTGACATAATTAAACAACAGCTGCATATACATGTGGTACAGAAATATGGTACCGAAAATCACACCCTTTGATTTGTGACAGGTTGACTTCTTGTTGCCCACAACACACTAGCATTCTGCTAATGACTGCTGGTCAACCGGTGAGAGGACGGATTACAACCAGAGATACCACTTGATGGTTGGCCCCATACCAAGCCACCACAGAATATTAAGATGGACTATTTTCGGTTAAATCATACCCCTACCACCAAAAACAAACAAAAAAACATTCTAGCATATGTAGCCTACTTACCTGTGTACGCTGTGACTCTGCTTTGGGACATGAAGGCTTGTTACCGTAAAGGTTTGTCTCCGGCCGTAAACTCTGTGTGACATCATCAACACTTTAAAAGAGTGATTTTCTGAGTTTGGTGTTTACCTCAAAGATGTTCATATAAACTAAACCACAAAATACATTCTAAAATGTGAAATTAAAATATCCATGTGTCTTTGGATTATAACACAAACATATTTTAAATATTATATTTTCAAACATTTTATGGGTTTCTGAGGCGTATTGTTTAGTTAACGAGCATGTCCCCACTGAACAAACTTACTGTTTTATTGAATATAAAACAAATAAAAATTGCCAGTAACCACAGTTTTTTTTTGCTAATATAATCATTTATCTGTCTAGTTTAACTTTATTATAAGAAATGTGAAAATATATTTGAATTATTTATAAAATAGCATTATTTATTTTTCTCCCCTAGTTTCATTCAACCCTGTAACAGGATATAAATCACACATTAAAAAAAAAGACAATGGTTCAGTCCAACTTCCTAAGGAAGTGACATCATTGAAGTCTTTTCCCACTCAAACTGTAAAACAGGTCAGTATTACTATACTTTATTACCTATATTTCATTGTTTTTATTGTCAGATTGACATTGTTTAGTTGAACCTTTCAACCCTGTTACAGGCATAAATTATATTTAGTATTATTTTGAGAAAAAATAATCATTTTCTTGGACAACTTTATTAATTTCTTGTTTTCCTCATGCTTTCTAATGCTCTGTATGCTAGCTCATGTCTCTATGGCTATTTTTAGCTCAAATCTTCAACCCCATAACATTCAACCCCATAACCAAAAAAACACTCTGATGGGGATGCGTCTTTGTTACAGAGTTGAAGGTTGGACTGTTCTTGTGTCAGCTTCCACTGTTCAGAGAATCACTCAAATCCCTTTTTTAAACAAATAAGTGACTCTAAAAATGTCAAATTCAGCCCTGGGTATTTTCTCTACAACCTCTTTTCAAAGACAACATATAAATTACTAGACAAAAGAATTATATCCTGACATTTTTGGGGGTTTAGCTCCATAGGACCCTATTCATTCTGCACTCCAAAAATCCAGCGCCCCACATGGAAACAGAATGGAACTGCAACCACAGCCTCGTTTGGAAACCGGAAACGTGTCGTGATAATCCATGAGTGACACTTGTGTCCTTCCTGAAACATTCTGTGTATGCATTCTAGAACATTCTGTGTTTGCATTCTAGAACATTCTGTGTATGCATTCTAGAACATTCTGTGTATGCATTCTAGAACATTCTGTGTTTGCATTCTAGAACATTCTGTGTATGCATTCTAGAACATTCTGTGTATGCATTCTAGAACATTCTGTGTATGCATTCTAGAACATTCTGTGTTTGCATTCTAGAACATTCTGTGTATGCATTCTAGAACATTCTGTGTATGCATTCTAGAACATTCTGTGTATGCATTCTAGAACATTCTGTGTATGCATTCTAGAACATTCTGTGTTTGCATTCTAGAACATTCTGTGTATGCATTCTAGAACATTCTGTGTATGCATTCTAGAACATTCTGTGTTTGCATTCTAGAACATTCTGTGTATGCATTCTAGAACATTCTGTGTATGCATTCTAGAACATTCTGTGTATGCATTCTAGAACATTCTGTGTATGCATTCTAGAACATTCTGTGTATGCATTCTAGAACATTCTGTGTATGCATTCTAGAACATTCTGTGTTTGCATTCTAGAACATTCTGTGTATGCATTCTAGAACATTCTGTGTATGCATTCTAGAACATTCTGTGTATGCATTCTAGAACATTCTGTGTATGCATTCTAGAACATTCTGTGTATGCATTCTAGAACATTCTGTGTATGCATTCTAGAACATTCTGTGTTTGCATTCTAGAACATTCTGTGTTTGCATTCTAGAACATTCTGTGTATGCATTCTAGAACATTCTGTGTATGCATTCTAGAACATTGTGTCATTATTGTTGTCATACACATTCACCAGCATTATATTAAAGACAATCTCTATATATTTGATGATTCCCAGGATGTCAAACATTTAAAGCCCTTCTTCGGCTCGATGAAGCGCTCATTTATTAAGGCTCAGGTTCTAGTGTTCGTGTTGTGACAATCAGAAAAAAAAGTACTTTGAATCCAAGTTTATTGATAGAAGAATTGATTTTAAAGAATGTGTTTTTTTTTGTAGTTGTTTCCAAGCACTTTTTGGATTTTAGTGACAATGAGACAAATTATGTTTAGCGACACAATTTAATTTTTGTTTTAAGTGTTGTGCACACCTGGCTTTTGTGGGAGATACAAACAATTTGATGTAAAATAAAAAGAGTTAAAAAAAAAAAAGGAAGATATTTTTACAGTAACTGTGTACACAATAGATGAGTTATACCTAAACACTGGACGCATTCAAGGAAGACGTCTGATTATTGGCAATAACTTACCTACCTTTCCCATTACTGCCTCCAGTGACTGATCTATATTAATGATTACATAACAGTAAATCACCTAACCCAAAAGTATCCTGTATAAAACATAAGATAAATTAATGCTAAGTCTTGGATGTGTAATGTCAAACGGCTGCTCCCAAGTAGTTTTTAAATGCATGAAGATGATATATCTAAGGGCAGCTTTGGAAACGCTCCCCTCTTTTTACATTAAAAATCCCCTCAAAAATTGCAGTGCCGTTTGTACTTAATGGACCAAAATGCGCAAAAATGTTGATGCAGCCAAAGCTAAAAGTATGTCCACTACATAAAAGGATGAGTACAAATACACAAGAACCCCTGGGACTGGAGCATGTGTCCTGCTGGAATATCCTTAAATAGATGCAACATGTTGGTGCGTGATTAAAAACATATACAGTACTGTGCAAAAAGTCTTTGTCTGCCTTTATATTTGTTGTTTTTGTAGGGTGGAAATGAGCATACATTTTTATTTTTCATTATGTTTCCTTCAAACCTTTTTCTACTGTACACACACACACACACACACATATATATATATATATATATATATATATATATATGACTCTATACTGTGATTGGTCGACCAGTTTCAGGGAAATCAGGCCAAAAGTTCCCTTGAGTGAAACTAGACGGTCCTCGGTAGCAAATTTGATTTGTTGCTACTAGGGGTGTCGAGCGCAGCTAGGATACAAATATATAGTAATAAAGACAAAAAATACAAACAAAATAATAATATACAAAACATGCTGAAATCCACAAGATATACATACATATATATATATATATACTGTATATATATATATATATATATATATATATATATATATATATATATATATATATATATATATATGTATATATATAGATTGGCTCTAAATGCAGATGTACAAATGCATATGTGTGGTTATTAGGACTTGAATAATCCAACAAACTTAATGTTGGAATTGGATTTTTGCACAGTACAAGACAATAATGACAAATTTAATTTCAGTATCATTTTGACACATGCGTTATCTCACTAGGACTCATCGACACCATCTGCAAATGGTTGATAACGTGTATTAAGAAGAACACAGGAAATACAGGGTGTAGGTGGAAGTGAAGGAAAAAAACAAAACGCCAGCCTCGCACAATAATTTAATCATTTTAACTCATTAAACTCCTGTTGAACGCACAGTATCATTATTAATTTATGTGTTTTTATGTCAGAGCTAATGTACAGTTTGGATTAGTGTATATCAGGATCAGCATTTTAACGTGATACTGCAGAGATGACGTTTCTTCTGAAACTGATGTACTTTTCGTGTTGTCTTCTTGTGGAGAAAACATCAGAAGTCGTCTTCACAATCAGTATATTTGCACAAATGAATTAAAAAGCACCAAATGGATTCAATGTCAGTGTCTCAGTTAAATGAAGCTACTGTTGTAGTTTCTAAATTGCACTACTAGGAGTAGTTCAGTTGAAGTTTAGCCGACCCGGACACGCACAACTGTACACGATGTCACTGTTTTGACTTTGTCTTTATCTTTTTGTGTGTGTGATCATTTCAATACGTGTTTGCTGATTCGTATTTATTGTAAGAAGACAAAGTGTATAATTTAAAAGTACAATTTTGAAGGCTGTTTCTGTTTCTCTAAAGGTTAATAAATATGGCTTTTTTTTTTTTCTTGCTATCTTTTTGATAAATGTAAAAGACTTAAGTTTGTCTCATGGAGGCGGTAGCTGCAAGGTAGCGAACACAGTGTACATATGCAGTGTCTTCCAATGTTTCTACGTGTTTTTGCAAATGGATCTTATCTATTAAAAGACTTTTCTTTACATGGAACAAGCGCTTGTCATATTTTGCCATTTTGGTAGAAAATACGTTTGAATGAGGTGGTAAAATCTTCCTGCTGTTAACCCTTTAGTCACCTTTACATTTTTAACGTGTTCCAAGTGTAGTCTCATCCATCAGATTTGTGTCTCAATTAATAATAAATATACAGCAGAACAGGATCCAGAGTATCTCTAGCCACATTGGTTGTATGATTAATGTGCTGTAAAGCTGGCATGACAGCTCCTTCACACGATCTGGGAAACTTAACACCCGTCTCTCACCACGGTCTGGGACGACAGCTCCAGCCAAGGGAATGCTGGCATCTGCTGAGAGGTAGATGGCAAGAAAACTGGCTGGGGGGCGAGCAAAGAGGGAGGGGGAAAGTCAAAAACTGAGGATTTAATCCTGGGCCACAGGAAAGCAGTGAAACAGTTCAGTAATATTATAATAAACCTGTGGTGCCAGACACAACAAACACTGCCCCCCTGGCTCTTAATGGACTATGGGTTTTACCTTTCAAGGATGCTCAAGGTCAAAGGTCATGATGCTATTTTGGAGCCTACATGGAGTTTCCTATCTGTCAACAATAGTAACTGAGTACCTACCACCACTCTGTTTGGAGTTACCACCATTTAAAATGAGGTGACGTTAATTTTGACCTTTCAAGGTCGCTCAATGTCATACACATTATGAAGTCTCCTTTGGTAAATATAATTCGTTCGAGACCAAAAGGAACCATTCTGCTGTTAAGGACGAAGGACAAGACAGGTTTAAAATTGAAATTAAAAAAATAAATAGATAAATAAATCGCATGCCTCAATGATGACGTTCAATACATTATTTTATAGTGAGAGGCAAGATAAAAAAAAGAAGAAGAAAAAAAGGTCAAAGGTCATAACATAATTTTGAAGCCCATGGCAGACCTCCGTCAAGGGTTGATTTTTCAGTCATTTTTGATGAAACTCAATATTAACAAGAAAATGGGACATTCGTTGATGCTTAGTTGATGAGAAAACTGAAAAGACTTTGTTCAAATGGGATTTCCCAGGTTAAATAAAAAAAGGATATTATTTTTCGATACGTCATTTCCACATTCGCTCGTGATTTTATTTTATTGTTCAATAGGAGTATGTTAGAGGGTATGAAAAAATCCTCAGGTTAGTTTAGGTGATATGGCCATTTCAATATTCAATTACTTATGATGTCACTGTGTTGTCATGTGACATACTTTTGATCTAATATGAAGTCGATCAGATCTGATAAAATATGTCAATAAACCTGTTTTAAGGTCAAGGTCACAAAGTTTTCAAATACACCATTGGCTTGACGTCATATGATGTGAACACGTGACATGATGGAGCCACAGGTGTTGACCCATCTGATGTCCAACGATGTGAATGCAAAAAAAAGAGATTCCATCTAGTCTGAATCCAGAGATATTACCACTTATGTGTTTTAGCTGTTGACCTTTAGTGTGACCTTGACCTTTGACCTTCATTGCTCAAAATCTAATGGGATCTTCCTTGACCCATCCATCAGACAGGTGAGGTGGGAGAGGAGGTCTTGGGTCACAGATCAGCACAGGACACAAGTGAGTCACTGCAGATCCTGTTGCCTATGGCTCCTTATGTAGATACTGCTGAGAGAGTTGCCACTCCCCCTTTTGGGGGGAGTTTAGAAGGGGACATTGAGTGAATAGCCATGAACAGACTTGGTATGTCAGACAGGTTTAAGAAATTACAAATACAGACGAGAGAGAGAGAGAGAAGGACTCAGTGCCTGTACTTCCCCCAGCATTCTAGCTCCTAGTGCAGCTTAGACTGAACTGTGACTTCAGTCTGTTTTTAACTAACCTGACCATAGTCTTTCTTAAACAGGAATGTTTTCAACCTAATTTTGATTGTAGAGACTGTGTCGACCTCTTTAAATTAAATGGAAGCTGATTCGATAAGACAGTAACCATGGTAACTAAAGGCTCTAGCTCCTACTGTACTTTTAGAAACCCTAGGAACATTCAATAAACCTGCATTCTGAGAACGAAGGGTTCTATTGGGCTGGTACGGAACCAGATCATCTTTAAGATAAGAGGGGCCCATACCATTAGTGGTTTTATATGTAAGGAGGAGGATTTTAAATTTAATTCTGAACTCAACTGGTAGCCAGTGAAGGGTTTGGAGCACAGGGGTGATGTGTTCTCTTCTGTTTGATCCTATTAATAATCTTGCTGCTGCAAGTCATGGAGCACAAGCATAACTACTATTCAGAGAATGTCTAATCTCGCCCCTATTTTGTGCCAGTCTCAAGTTTCTATGACAACCTCTTCTTGAATTAGAGCCAATAATGTGATTTTGACCTTTCTGCTAAATGCAACCTTGCCCTTTGACCTTTTTCAACATTGATAATTTGGTTATATGTATATATGTGTCAGTGTGTGTAATATTATGATAATATATCCAGTATTGATTAAGTTATAGCGTGATATGACTATGTTTGACACAAACAGTGTTACACAAGTTAAACCTCTTCCACCCTGACCCTATTTTCAGAGAAAAACGCCTAAAAAAACATACCCAAAGTAAATGAAGAATTGCTCCACAATCCTAAGGTTTATATGGATGTTCTTTGTATCTATGGACATCTACAGGCTTCACAGAATTTATAAAAAAAATAGATCTAATAATCTATAAAAAATAGAATGTTTTAGTCTCGCCTGAATGTATTATTTATTTGACAAAAGAAAACACCCTGCTAACAATGATTCCATGAATATAGACACTATTGATCACCTTCAGTAACTCCTTTCCAACACAGGAACAAAAGTTGATAGAATTAGAGCAAAGGACAAAGCCTCCAGAAAGGTTTAAGTCCAGATAACACCAGGCGGACACTGCATTTGGAACAGTTTGGCACACTGTTGTGCCAAACTGTTCCAAATACATTATTTTACACTTCCAGTAAAATCTGTCTGGAAACTACAACTCATATCCATTACAGAAGTTTATTACTGTCTACTAGAGCTTTTAGAAATGAAATTTACCTTGTGTTTCATCAACTTCTACCTTTGTGCACAACTAAAATGAATAAAACCAAATAAACATGGATTATTTTGTCTCCAAATGGAGTAGTTTTATTAAGAACTTACTCCAAACAATATAATAATATATCAATAATAATAATAATAATAATAATAATAATAATAATAATAATAATAATAATAATAATAATAATAATAATAATAATAATAATAATAATAATAATACACTTCAGTAAAAATCTAATATAAAGTTGAACAAATGTGCAAAAATATATGATAAATTCAATTAGAATAAATATAAATATCAAAATTACTGCAAATTTACTAAACAAAATAACTAATACAAACATTCAAAACACAAACAATTGCAATAAAGTCCAAAAATGTCCATGTGTTATCATCAGGTGGGGGCTGGTTTATAATTAGGTTGGGGGGGCTGGCAGCAGACTGAACTGGTCCATGTGTTTCTGCAAAAAACACTTTTATTTGTGTCAAATAAGGCTGTCATCCTCTTACCTAGGAAAAATTAAGACAATCATGATTTGAGACTAAATACATAATAAAATATTCAAGATTCAAGATATCTTTATTGTCACTGAGCATTTGCATGTCAGTGAAATTTTCAGTGCAACCCCCGTGTAAAAGATAACAAAATGAAACAAGATAAACCAACTGGCATGCAATAAAAACAGAATAGAATAAGATAAAATAAAATGAAATAAATAAAATGAGATAAATAGAATTATGTGCAATTACGAGAAGAAATATACATGTCTGTATGTGTAAATATACGTTGTGCATATGCATATATACACTAAGGTGCGGTTGCGTGGGTGGTGAAGTGCAGTGTGCAGTGATTCAGTCTATTGTCCTGCAGTGCTGGCGGAAGGGGGGGGGGTGATAGCTTTGACAGCTCTGGGGAAGAAACTGTCTTTTAGTCTGTTAGTGGTGGTGCGGATGTTCCTGTACCGCTTTCCTGATGGAAGCGGTACAAACAGTCTGTGGCCTGGGTGGCTGGGGTCCATGGTGATGGCTCTTGCCCTCTTCTTGACTCGGCCTACATATATTGAGTCCAAGTCAGGGAGGGGGCAGCCCACGATGCCCTGTGCAGTTCTGACCACCCGTGCCAGTTGATTCCTCTCCTGTGTCGTGCATCTGCCATACCACACGGTCACACTGAGACAGAGGATGCTTTCAATTGTCGAGCAACCGAGAGGAGAGTCCAGCCCGTTTCAGTGTCCTGAGGAAGAAGAGCCTTTGTTGGGTCTTCTTCACCAGGTGGCAGGTATTCAGGGACCAGGAGAGGTCAGATGTGAGGTGTAGGCCCAGGAACTTGATGTTGTCCACACGCTCCACCACTTCTCCGTCCATGAGGAGGGGGGCGTGATCAGTCTTCCTGGACCTCCTGAAGTCCACGACCATCTCCTTGGTCTTCCCTGTGTTCAGCACCAGAAGCTTTTTAGGGAATATTTAGGACACGCTACAAGTAAGGAGTTACAATAATCTAATCGTGATGTAACAAATGCATGAATTAATTTTTCTGCAGTCGTTTTAGACAGAATATTCCTAATTTTGGCTAATGTTGCGCAGGTGAAAGAAGGCTGTTCTGCATGTTTGGTTAATGTGCATTTTGAATGAAAGATCTGGATCAAATAAAACTCCTAAATTTTTAACTGTGGCACTGGGTGTTACACTTAAGTTGTCCAGAGTAACTATGTGGTCAGGTAGGGAGTCTCTCGCATTTTTAGGACCAATTATAACAACTTCAGTTTTTTCAGGGTTCAATAAAAGATAATTGGCACTCATCCAAATTTTTATGTCTTGTACACATGTACTTAGTTTATCTATTTGTCTGGTCTGATCAGGTTTAATCGATAAATATAGCTGTGTGTCATCCGCATAACAATGAAAATTAATACCATGATTTCTAATGATGTTACCTAAAGGGAGCATATATAGTGTAAACAAAATAGGCCCAAGGACTGACCCTTGAGGCACGCCATAATTAACTCTGGAGGACTGCAATGATTGTTGATTAACATTAACAAATTGGTAGCGATTAGATAAATATGATTTAAAGCAGCAGAGGGCTGCTCCTCTAATACCTATATCACATTCTAATCTGTGCACTAAGATACTGTGGTCAATGGTGTCAAAGGCTGCACTAAGGTCTAATAACACCAGGACCCATATTAATCCCATGTCAGCGGCTAATAATAAGTCATTAGTAACTTTAACTAACGCCGTTTCAGTGCTATGATGGGCACGAAAGCCAGACTGAAACTGTTCAAATAAACTATTTACTGTTACTGTTTAACTATTACTCGTTCTAAAACCTTTGACAGGAAGGGCAAATTGGATATAGGCCTATAATTGTCTAGAATGTCAGGATCTAAGGAAGGTTTTTTTCAGAATTGGTTTAATAACAGCATATTTAAATGACTGTGGCACATATCCAGTAATTAATGAAGTGTTAATTATATTTAGGACAGGGCTAATAATTAGGGGCAGAATCTCTTTAAAGAGTTTTGTTGTAATTGGATCTAAGAGGCAGGTGGCTGATTTGGAAGACATGATAATAGATATGAGATCAACATACAACACACATACACACACAGACACACACACACACACACACACACACACACACACATACACACACACACACACATACACACATACACACATACACACATACACACACACACACATACACACATACACGCACACACACACACACACACACATACACACACACACACACACACACACATACACACATACACACACACACACACATACACACACACACACACACACACACACACACACACATACACACAGACACACACACACACACACACACACAGACAAAGTGATTACAATAATTTTACCCAAACAATGTTGGGTGAGATAAATTAATCCATATATGAGGTGCTGTGGATTATAAAGGCTTTTAAATACACCTTATAGCACAGAGAATATGGTACTTTATATTCCTCACATTCTCAGAACAGAACTAGAGCACTCCAAGAGCGCAGACCACCGCGAAGCAGCACAAGTCTGCCAAGGTTTGGATCTAGATGTTTGTTGTTTATTTGTAAACTACTGTTCCGTGTTCACTAATGATTTATTTTATCTGTCATTAGCAATCTCTTAGAGAGATTCTAAAAAATTCAAAGAAATCCTTGGTCCTATTTTGGAGATTTGAATATTCAACCACGTATGACGTTACTCTGATATAATACAACACAACACTAAACTACTACAATACTACATATGGTACCATACTACACTTCCTGGTGTGATACTATATACGATACTCCAGTGGTTCAAACTCAGCAAACATATTATGCAACCATAGTCTCACAAACAAATTCTCAGCCTCATTGTGAAGTTATTTTTCTCCAAACAATACCCATATGTTCATGTCTGCATTCACAGCCCATTAATCTATTGAACTGAACAAACATCACAACTGTGTTTGACACAAGTAATCCTGCCAAAATCAGAGTGTTTTCACTCAATACTTTATTGAAACCAGTGTCTATATGGATCTAAATGACATTTCAGTTTTGATGTGTGTATAGTTTTGACATTTCACACGCTGGGGTTTTAGTCTCTCTTTTTTTTTTGGAGGAGTTTGTAAATGTATGTTGAACTCATTCAGTGTCAAATTTGCACCGAGTCTTGCAAATAAATGAAATGTAGCATTTCATCTTTCAACAAAAAATCTGCAAAACACTCTTTGTTTTGTTATTCGACACCAACAGTCATGAACCTGAACAGCCAGTGTTTACTTAAACCTATCTTACTTACCAAGTCTGTTCATGCCTAGTCCCCCGGTGACCTCTTTCCCCACTCCCCTCAGGGGGGGTGGCAACTTTCTCAGCAGTATCCGCATAAGGAGCCATAGACAACAGGATGCAGTGATTCACTTGTGTCCTGTGTTCACCTGTGACCCCAGACCTCCTCCCACACCCTCACCCTCACCTGTCTGATGGATGGACCAGAAGGAGGGGGACAGAAGAACCATCGGTCTGCCTGATCTGAACCTGAGTGATGTTCAGTTTTTGGATTTCTGTGCAAGTCACAGTTTGTCCATAACTAACACCATGTTCAAACATAAGGATGTCCATCAGTGCACTTGGCACCAGGACACCCTAGGTCATCTGTCGATGATCTACTTTGTAGTCGCATCATCAGACCTGTGGCCGTATGTTTTGGACACTCGGGTGAAGAGAGGTGCTGAACTGTCTACCAACCACTACCTGGTGGTGAGTTGGATCAGGTGGTTGGGGAAGATGCCGGGAGATAATTGGCGCTCATCCAAGTCTTTATGTCTTGGACACATGTACTTAGTTTATCTATTTGCCTGGTCTGATCAGGTTTACCCGATAAGTAGAGCCGTGTGTCATCTGCGTAACAATGAAAGTTAATGCCATGGAGCATATATAACGTAAACAAAATAGGCCCAAGGACTGAGCCTTGAGGCATTCCATAACCAACTCTGGAGAATGATGGTGATGATTGTTGATTAACGTTAACAAATTGGTAGCGATTAGATAAATGTGATTTAAAGCAGCAGAGGGCTGCTCCTCTAACACCTATATCACATTCTAATCTGTGCACTAAGATACTGTGGTCAATGGTGTCAAAGGCTGCACTAAGGTCTAATAACACCAGGACCCATATTAATCCATCATCAGCGGATAATAATAAGTCATTAGTGACTTTGACTAAAGCAATTTCAGTCTGTGATGAGCTTCAAAGCTAGACTGAAAATGTTTAAATAAACTATTATCCTGCAGGTGCTGACACAGCTGTTTAACTATTACTCGTTCTAGAACTTTTCAGAGGAAGGGCAGATTAGATATAGGCCTAGAATTATCTAGAATGTCAGGATCTAAGGAAGGTTTTTTTCAGAATTGGTTTAATAACAGCATATTTAAATGACTGCGGCACATATCCAGTAATTAATGAAGTGTTAATTATATTTAGGACAGGGCTAATAATTAGGGGCAGAATCTGTTTAAAGAGTTTTGTTGTAATTGGATCTAAGAGGCAGGTGATGATTTGGAAGACATGATAATAGATATGACATCAGTTTGGTCTACAGTGGTGAAATTATTTAGTGTTACAGAGGGATTTATTAAAGGGCCTAGGTTTGAAACCGCTGGTTTTTCTGATCTAATGTTTGGGAGAAATGTGTCTATTTTGTCTCTAATAGTTGATATTTTATTATTAAAGAACTGCAGGAAATCATCAGAACGGAGCGTGGATGGAATAACTGGTTCCACGGAGGTGTGTCTGTTTGTCAGTCTGGCTACAGTACTGAACAGTAGTTGAGGGTTATTCTTGTTTCCTTCTATTATGGATGAGTAATATCTAATTTTGACTGGACACAAAGCTTGATTATACTTTATTAAGCTATTTTTAAACCCAAGTCACACTGTGAGTTTGAGTCAGGTGCGCAGATAGTGGGTGTGTCAGGTGTGTCATGACACACCCAGTTTTGAATGCCCTTAGATCCATCCCACCCATTTTTATTTAAGAAAAAACATGTTACTTCTTCTTTTTCCTTTTTTTTTTTCCTTTTACTACTTACTTCTTAGTGTCTTCTTACTGAGTCAAGCATCACGAGGAAACCAAAATATGAATTAACATACATAATAACGTGACTCGGTTATTGCGTTGTGCGGGCGGCATCGTCGTTGACTTTGGTTGCCACGGTTACAAACAAATAGTCTGACAGGCATCACTTGGACAGCCACACCCCGCACGTTCAGCAGGACCCCAACACGGCATGGAATAATGAGGCGAGCTAAAAAGCAGAAAACGATCATGTGGTTTTTTCAAAGAGCAACAGCTGTAAGTAAACTGTTACTTTACGTTATCACATCACCTTCATATTTCTGTTCAAAGCAATGTCACCGTGAGAGTAGGAATGGTACAAAGCTGACCAGAGCCAAACTTTCACCTTCTTCTGCCTCCACGTAGCCTGTACATGTAAATAGTCTACCTCATTGGATTTCTGTCAATGACATCAATAACTTAAGGCCGTTTTATTGTTTAATCTGACGTTCCTTGCCACGATCACGATCACGATCGGTCTCAATCAGTTTTGAGACCATTATTGAAAACTCTCATGTAGAGATCTTATTTACAATTTAATTTGTATATGGAGGCTGTGTCCTATTTTGTGTTTGTTGTTAGTGTGTTAGAAGTTTTAATTACATTATATGTTTTTTACACTCCTGTGAAATTTCTGAAAGAATCAGTGTGCTGAAAGTCAGTGTTAAAATAAAACAGTTTTGTAAACAGCATATGGTATGTTTAGTGAGTGATTTGAATTAGTATCAGCATTAATAAACTTTATTAAATAATAATAATTTATCTAATACTTATATAATAAATAACTTCTTCCAATGATCGGTAATTAAGTTTGACACACACACACACACACACACACACACACACACACACACACACACACACATGCACACACACCCATATTGATCATCCTGTCATGTCAGTGTTAAATAGCACTTGAGAACATCAGACATCACAATTAGGTAAGTTAATGCATTTTTGGTTATTGAGGACTCATAACCCCCCCCCCCAATCAGAATGGTGGGGCCGGGGGTGTTAGCTGGCATCTTCGTCTCCCCCCAGTTTCACAAACCTATCTGCGCCCCTGGTTTGAGTGATCTTATGTTAAAAGGTCGTTTTAAACCGTCTAACCCATCACACATAAAGAAAACATTCGATATTACAGGAAATTATGCTTCAAATATCGTGGAGAAAAAAACCCTCACCGATTGCCACCAGCCTGGGTCAGTACTGCACAAACTCTTTTTGCTGTAGCCCACATGTCAGATGGATAACACAACTCATCCACCCCGCTTTTGGATTTCATAGTGGCAACTTGCTGACCCAGTCTCTAGCTGCTAGCTCTAGAAGTTCTATTACCCTACGTCAGCAAACATTCTAAACTGGTGTAAAATGGTCGTCCCACATAGGTTAATTGAGCTCTGTTTGCTATTAATAAATTCTGTCTTGTATTTCTGATGCTCAATTTCATCATGTTTAAAGTTATGCTATGGAGAGATCACAAAGCTTCCTCTTTATAACCGACACTACAATGCAAAAGAGTTTGTGCAGTGGAATGACCAGCTGTTTTTTTTTGTTTTTTTTAATCAGCGACAGAAAATTATGACCGGACAACATTGATGAGGTCAACCATCAGTCAAACAGTCGTCGCTTAACATCCCTAGTTCCATGCCGACACTGTCTCCTTCCTTTGCTTCATTGTAGCACCGATGGTCCCTGCTAAAATGAAGGCAGTTATTGAGTGGTCCACACCTGATAGTCGCAAGAGGGTTCAGCAATTTTGGGTTTGGCTAACTTTAATAGACATTTCATCAGAAGGTTTAGTGCTATAGCTGCCCCGCTCCATGTCCTTCCACCTCCCCAAGTGCAGTTTCACTGCACTGACCTTCCAGAACCTCAAGAGATGCTTCACCATTACCACCATCCTCATCTTGCCAGACCTGCAACGGCAGTTTGTGGTCGAAGTGAATGCCCCCAATAAGGGGCTGTTCTTTCCCAGTGTTCAGAGTTGGATGGAAAGATGTACCCTTGCACCTTCCATTCCCGCTGGCTGTCTAAGGAGGAAAATAATTATGATGTCAGCAACCAGGAGTTGCTGGTGGTTAAACTCGCCTTAGAGGAGTGGAGACACTGTTTGGAGGGGGCACAACAGCCATTCCTGGTTTGGAACATATTCGTAGAGCTAAGAGACTTCATTCTCACCTGGCCAGGTGGATGATCTTTTTAAATCATTTCTGTTTTTCTCTGTCTTACAGGCCAGGGTCCCAAAACACCAAATCTGACACCTTGGCTCGACTCCACACCCCTGAGCCTGGTGCCAAAGAACCAGAACCCATCCTTCCACGTACAGCTTTACGAATTAGCATATAGAAAATGAGGTAAAGCAGACTAATGGTGATGCTAGACCACCTAGTGGGTGCTCAGCCAATCGATTATTTATCCCAATTTAGTTGTGCTCAGAGGTGATTCACAGAACTCACACCTACCTACTTTCCTGTCACCCAGGAGTTCAGTGGACTATGTTCATTATATCTCAGTGGTTCTGGTGGCTATCCATGTTCGGTCTGTGCCAGGAATAAAACACCCGCCAGGCCTCGCATGGGCTTCTTGTCCCACCCCCTCCAGACTACGGGATATGAGACTATAAGACTATGGCTGTGTCCAAAACCACTCCCTACTCCCTACATAGGGACCACGCCATTTTGTAGAGGTGTCCGAATATGTAGTGAACCACTTATAAGCCCTACATAGTGCACTCAATTTATCCCAGAATCCACTGCGAAATTTAGTGGGCATCGATGGTCACTAACCAAGGCACTATATAATAATAATAATAATAATAATAATCTTTATTTGTATAGCACCTTTCATACAAACACTGTAGCCCAAAGTGCTTCACATTGATTAAAAATTACAGGGTGAAAAAATACATTACACAAAATAAACTGATTATAAGTAAGAAATGAATCAATAAATAAGAAATAAAATTACAGATAAAATTACAAGAGTACAAAATAAACTGATTATAAATCAGAAATAAATCAATAAATAAGAGATAAAATTACAGATAAAATTTCATTTGATTACGCAAAGAGTATACAGAATGTAAAGAAGTGGGTCACAGAGCTGTGACTCCATCTTTATCTCCCTTCAAAGGCTGATGAAAATAAGAATATTTTTAATTTAGTTTTGAATATACTCAGTGAACTGTCTTCCCTGATGTCTTTTGGAATTATATTCCATAACTTTGGTGCATAGTTAACAAAGGCTGCGTCCCCAATTTTCTTTGTCATATATCTGGGAGTCACTATAAGCCCGCATTGGATGACCTTAGTGTTCTAGTTTGTACAGAACTGGTTGAAATGAAACTGGGTCCTGTTCCATTTAAGGCTTTATAAGTGAGGAGTAGTATTTTAAAATCTATTCTGTGAGTTACCGGTAACCAGTGCAGGGAAACCAACACTGGAGTAATGTGCTCTGTCTTCTTGGTTCTGGTTAGTAACCGAGCTGCACAGTTCTGGATCAGCTGAAGTCTGTCTGTGGTGCTTTTTGGGAGGAATGTGAAGAGTGCGTTACAGTAGTCCAGTCTGCTGGAGAGAAAAGATTGCATTGCACGAATCAAAAAATGACTGGAGGACAGAGATAAAAAAAAAAAAAACAACCTTTATTGAAACCACAATATACAGACTCTCAATGAGGATAATGAATACAACTTAAAATTAAAGTCATTAATAAAACCAGGGAAAGAGGACTTACAGTTTCTGCATTTTACACAGTGAATATGATACTTATATGATACAGAATTAAAATTATATTAATATTAATTATATTAATAATGTCTGATAAGGAAGATTCCAAATCATAAAAAAATTATGTGATGTCATTCAAAGGATGGTACACTGTTCATTTTTTTGTGAAATCCAATTATGTATTTTAGACCAAAAACACTGAGATACAGTACATAAAAAAAAATAAAAAAAAATCTGGTGTTTTATCAACAGAATTACTGAAGGAGCATTGATCCACCTCACATTTGAATCTGTTCTTCAGAAACTCTGCCACAGGATAAATGTTACAGAGAGATTTATGATTAAAAGAAACACGGACAAATTGATATTGGAGTCATATCGACAGAGCTACAGCTGTTCAGTAACGGTAAACGTTAACTCTGCCTGTTGGATGACAGGCGCGACGACAGTTGTTTAACAGTTAATAACAATAAAACAGTCGTGAACCAAATGTATTCATGTTTTATTTTAATACAAAAAAACATTAAAAAGTATTTAATATTTTTGAGACGATACTGTTACGTTTTAATTCTTCGACGGTGATGACGTATTTAAACAGCGGCGTAGTAGTGTCCGAAACGTTTTCAATTAAGTGCACTATGCTTTTTTATACTTTCCCTATGTAGGGAGTAGTGAACGAGTGTGAAGTTTCGGACACAGTCTATGAGATATCCATGGAATTCATCATGGGACTCCCCAACTCTCAACGTAAAACTGCCCTTCTCACAATAATCGACCGGTTGTAGCCTTGTCTAAACTGAAAGGTTATGATAAATAATGTTTTTAGATTGCACGGTTTTGCCAAAGCCATTGTATTACACCGGGGTACTAAGTTTGTGTCCAGGTTCTCTCGGGAGTTCTGTTGGCACATCTGTGCTAGCCTGACATCCAGCTACCGCCCAGAAGCCAACGGCCAGACAAAGCACCTCAACCAGCAACTGGAAATGGGCCGCTAGTGCCTGGTGTCCCAGAACCCCACAACATGGAGCAAACACCTGGTCTGAGTTGAATATGCCCATAATTCCCTGCCCACCTCAGCCACAGGAATTTCATGTGTGTTTTTGGCTATCAACTTCCTCTGTTCCCAGACAATGACATGGAAGTAGCAGTGCCATCTGCCTACGCTGTGATCTGCCGTTGCATCTGGGCAGCCGCCCGGCAGGTGCATTCTCACCAAGGAAAGCTGCTGACCGCAAGGGGCGACCCACTCCTGCCTACCAACTAGGGCACAAGCTGTGACTTTCAGCCAAAGACTTGCATCTCAGGGTCCTGTCTAAGAATTTGGCACCCAGGTTCGTGGGACTGTTCCCCATCAGGACACTCCCACCCAGACTCTCAGGTTATGCGACCAGTCACTGTTGGACATAAAAAAAATGTAACCGGATGCTCAGAGGGGAAACCAGACAGACACCTACACTGTCCAATTTTAAACTTGTCTTAAAAGACATTTTTACTCTCTGGCCTTTGACTCAGCGGCTCATTAATTTAAGTTCTTTTATTGTATGATAATTTTAATTTTAATTGTATTTATTTATTTTTATCTGTGTTGTTTTAGCACTTTTTATTGTATTTTAGATTCATTTTATTGCCTTTTTCCCCTTCTGTGTTTTGTATTTTATCCCTTGTAGTGTACAGTACTTTGTGTCAGCTGTGTCTGTTTGAAAACACTTTTATAAATAAAGATGGTATGGTATGCTATGGTATGGTATGGTATGGTATGGTATGGTATGGTATGGTATGGTATGGTATGGTATGGTATGGTATGGTATGGTATGGTATGGTATGGTATGGTATGGTATTTTATGGTATGGTATGCTATGCTATGCTATGCTATGCTATGGTATGCTATGGTATGGTATGCTATGGTATGGTATTTTATGGTATGCTATGCTATGCTATGCTATGCTATGCTATGCTATGCTATGCTATGGTATGGTATGGTATTTTATGGTATGCTATGGTATGGTATGGTATGGTATGGTATGGTATGGTATGGTATGGTATGGTATGGTATGGTATGGTATGCTATGGTATGGTATGGTATGGTATTTTATGGTATGGTATGGTATGGTATGGTATTTTATGCTATGCTATGGTATGGTATTTTATGGTATGGTATGGTATTTTATGGTATGGTATGGTATGGTATGGTATGGAATGGTATGGTATGGTATGGTATGGTATGGTATGGTATGGTATGGTATGGTATGGTATGGTATGGTATGGTATTTTATGCTATGCTATGGTATGGTATTTTATGGTATGGTATGGTATTTTATGGTATGGTATGGTATGGTATGGTATGGTATGGTATGGTATTTTATGCTATGCTATGGTATGGTATTTTATGGTATGGTATGGTATGGTATGGTATTTTATGCTATGCTATGGTATGGTATTTTATGGTATGGTATGGTATGGTATGGTATGGTATGGTATGGTATGGTATGGTATGGTATGGTATGGTATGGTAAGCTCATCAGCAGCAGTTTGTCTGCAGTTGCTTCAGTCCCTCCCAAGCTGGTGCAGGACAGTCTGATGGTCCCTGCTGTTACGCCACCGCCACCAGAACTGGTAGACGGCCGTCCAGTGTGTATAAGGTCGACCCAGTTAAGTTTTGACTCCCTTTGTTAATCACATTTTAAAGCTGTTTTGATTTATGAGTGATTTTGTGTTTGATGTGTTACTTTATCCAATTGATAGTTAAGTTTTATTTTGTAGTTTTCCTCTTTGAGAGTGATTGTTTTTGTTATTTATTAAACTTTTGGAGTGATTTTCTGTTGTTAAAGTTGTTTTATAGTTTAGATGTGTTTTTGTTTTCCTCCTTTTCTGGAGTGATTTTTGTTGTCCAGTTTCATAGCTTGTTCACAGTTCTTGTTAACCTGTGAATAAAGTTGATTAGTTGTACACCCTGCATCTGAGTACCGGCCTGACAATGACGATGATATTGCTTCATGTGTTGTTGACTATACTGATAAAATATAATTAATTTCTACTCAGTGATTTTCAGGTCTGTAAAAAAAATGTGTAAAATACAATTGATACATAATTAAAATGTAATTAACTCAACATAACAATAAACCAAACTGTACAAAGTATTTTTTCATGTAGAGTTTAATATAATTTATTTTGTTGATATTAATTAAACCCAGTCACACTTTTTAGAGTGTAGAACACATGACACATGGGCATGAATTAAATATAGACTCTAAAGAGAAATAGGAAGTGAGGAAACTAAAAAGTTAAGAAAATGTGTGGTTATTTATAAAAGCAGCTTTAGTCTGACTTTAAAAAGTAGTAAAGGAGGAACATAAATGTAATGATTTATTCTAGTTATTCCAAACATTGAAAATCCTGAATATGATTGTAAACTGTCACTGGTTTAATTTCAGGTTCCTCTTATGGGCTTATAAAACACCAAATTTGAGACTCAAATGAGTAAAATGCATTTGATAAATAATTAAAATGACATTACCTTAACATAACAATAAACCAAACCACAGTTTTTTTCATGTGAAGTTTAATATAATGTATTTTGTCAATAGTAATTAAGCCCAGTCACATTGTTTAGATTACACATGCTTTGCTGTGACCTGACAGCACAGCTGTCAAACATAAGGTCTGGGACCCAAATTTGGCCAAAGGATCCAATCTGGCCTGTATTAATGATGTAAAAATCATTTCAATTCAGGTTCTACAATTGGGTCAGAACAGGAAAATATGATCATAATTACCTATAAATAATGAAAACTGCAGACTGTAATGTAAAAAAAAATCAAAAGAGGGTGAAAATGCATGAAAATCTATATATTAGCAAAGAACTGAACAAAAATCTGGAGAGAAGTAAGTGTCATTTGACAAATATTTTGCCTGTTAATACATGTTTAATGTATTTATAATGTAAATGTCAGATGTTCTGCACGTGTGTAAATGACAAACTGATAGACTGAGGCAGAAAATGGTTAAAATGTCCCTTATTTTTCTTTAGACATGTCCAGTTGTTGATACTCTTCACATTTTGATGGAAACATTATAGATGTAAACATTATCATAATGGAATATAACTCTTTTCACTGTTATAATTTCACTGGTCTGGACCCTTTCATATCATATTGGACTGAATGTGGCGCTGAACTATCATGAGTTTGACACCCCTCCCTTATAGGAATGATGTGTAAAGACATGAATTACAAATGCTTTTGTGTCTTCCTCATGTACACATGTACACAATCATCATCACAAGTAACGACAAACTCATGTGAAACAGTGTGTAGTATCTTGTCCTCCTCATCCACCCACGGGAGAAGTTTGTTTTTGTCTCAGTGTAGTAACTGCAGTTCTATGACTGATGATGTGACAATGAGACAAGGGGAGTTCGGGGGTGGGGGTGGAATAGATGAGCATCGCTTTAAATGTTTAATATTCGTTAGCATACACGCAATCTTCCATCACGCCATCTGAATGCAACTTTGGGGGGGGGGCAAAGAGAGAAGTGAGAGGACACTAACCCCAGGAGGTGAGAAAAAGAGAAGTTCACTTTAGAAAGAAGGTGAAAACAATGAAAAGAGCTCATCCAATCAAGAGCCAGGAGTGGCTGCTCAAGGCTAGAGTGGTGTAAGCCAAGTGTTTGATGCTTGTTGACAGCTGTATCTGTGCATGTGTGTGTGTGTGTGTGTGTGTGTGTGTGTGCGTGTGTGTGTGTGCAGACCACCACTTCTAATCCTATACCATGCGAGGTTGCGTGACTGTTCATACCCTACTCTTTTGCTGCACCGCACACCATTTGCCCTAATTGGTCACACCCACTCTCTGTGCCTTTGTCACACACGCAAATACACACTCATGTAAAAGCGGAGGCAGCAATGCATGCATACACACAACAGCCACAACAATGTCCACATCTTTATCCCCCACTGACAATGAAGGGGAGACCTGGAGGGGATGTCGCAGACACGCATATGCACACACACGTATATACACATACACATACACACACACATACACATACACATACACACACACATACGCATACACATACACATACACACACACATACACATACACACACACACACACATACACATACACACATACACATACACATACACATACACACATACACATACACATACACATACACATACACATACACATACACATACACATACACATACACATACACATACACATACACACATACACACATACACATACACACACACATACGCATACACATACACATACACACACACATACCCCAAGCATATTGAAGGCGGTCACGCAATCCTCATAACCTTGACAATTTCTGACTTCAATTAACTAATGATGAATATACACAGCACCTCTGATTTGTGTATAAGAGTAGACAGACAGACAGACAGACAGATAGTATGCTATTCTATTCTATGGTCATCCAAAACACTAGAAGCACAAAAACAATGAAAAATAAGCCAGAGCGAGGCTCAAAACTAACATGGTTGTCAGAAAGATGCTAAAATGAAATGGTTTATGTATGTACCCAGTGGCAGGGAGCCAGTCCAAAGGTTACTGAGTACAACCTGGTGATTCATAAACTAGACATGCAGGCCACAGCTGACCATGAGTCATACACACATGCACACACAGGCTCAAACACAAATACCCAAACTGCCTGTCACTGTCTTATGGTCAAGACCGCACAAATATATCCATACTTTTAATCATTATCATCATCATCATCATGTATTTTTCCACAGTCAAGCCCAGAGCCAGAGAACACTCTGAAAAGCTCCAGCACTGAAGTGAATGCTCTAATAATTTCCATGTGAGATTAGGAGGAGACTATAGTGAGATTACGGAGCCTGTGCCAGTGCTGTTTGTTTTGGTTGTGCTCATGCTCCAGTTGACTGATTAATCTGCATGGGTTACATGAGGATAGATGCTCTGGGCATGTCTATCTGCTGGTAAAGACTGCCCCTTACTGGTCAAAACACAAAAGTGCATCTTCCCAGGTAGCATGGGTGTGATGGGCAGATGACACATGTGGCACAGGAGGGTTTTAAAGGGGTCGCCCTAAGACTACGACTGGAGCTTGTGTCATGTGACGGCCTATAATATTATATTTGATATGTTTCTGTCATGCTCAATTTGATTCATTTTGTATAAACTGTGCATATATGAACTGTGTATATATGAACTGTGCATATATAAACTGTGCATATATGAACTGTGCATATATGAACTGTGCATATATGAACTGTGCATATATGAACTGTGCATATATAAACTGTGTATATATAAACTGTGCATATATGAACTGTGCATATATGAACTGTGCATATATGAACTGTGCATATATGAACTGTGCATATATGAACTGTGCATATATAAACTGTGTATATATAAACTGTGCATATATGAACTGTGTATATATGAACTGTGCATATATGAACTGTGCATATATAAACTGTGTATATATAAACTGTGCATATATGAACTGTGCATATATGAACTGTGCATATATGAACTGTGCATATATGAACTGTGTATATATGAACTGTGCATATATGAACTGTGCATATATGAACTGTGCATATATGAACTGTGCATATATGAACTGTGTATATATGAACTGTGCATATATGAACTGTGCATATATGAACTGTGCATATATGAACTGTGTATATATGAACTGTGCATATATGAACTGTGCATATATGAACTGTGCATATATGAACTGTGTATATATGAACTGTGTATATATGAACTGTGCATATATGAACTTTGCATATATGAACTGTGCATATATGAACTGTGTATATATGAACTGTGCATATATGAACTGTGCATATATGAACTGTGTATATATGAACTGTGTATATATGAACTGTGCATATATGAACTGTGCATATATGAACTGTGCATATATGAACTGTGTATATATGAACTGTGCATATATGAACTGTGCATATATGAACTGTGCATATATGAACTGTGTATATATGAACTGTGCATATATGAACTGTGCATATATGAACTGTGTATATATGAACTGTGCATATATGAACTGTGCATATATGAACTGTGTATATATGAACTGTGCATATATGAACTGTGCATATATGAACTGTGCATATATGAACTGTGCATATATGAACTGTGTATATATGAACTGTGCATATATGAACTGTGCATATATGAACTGTGCATATATGAACTGTGCATATATGAACTGTGTATATATGAACTGTGCATATATGAACTGTGTATATATGAACTGTGCATATATGAACTGTGCATATATGAACTGTGTATATATGAACTGTGCATATATGAACTGTGCATATATGAACTGTGCATATATGAACTGTGCATATATGAACTGTGTATATATGAACTGTGCATATATGAACTGTGCATATATGAACTGTGCATATATGAACTGTGTATATATGAACTGTATATATATGAACTGTGCATATATGAACTGTGCATATATAAACTGTGCATATATGAACTGTGCATATATGAACTGTGCATATATGAACTGTGCATATATAAACTGTGCATATATGAACTGTGTATATATGAACTGTGCATATATGAACTGTGCATATATGAACTGTGCATATATAAACTGTGCATATATGAACTGTGCATATATGAACTGTGCATATATGAACTGTGTATATATGAACTGTGCATATATGAACTGTGCATATATGAACTGTGCATATATAAACTGTGCATATATGAACTGTGTATATATGAACTGTGTATATATGAACTGTGCATATATAAACTGTGCATATATGAACTGTGTATATATGAACTGTGCATATATGAACTGTGTATATATAAACTGTGCATATATGAACTGTGCATATATGAACTGTGTATATATGAACTGTGTATATATGAACTGTGCATATATGAACTGTGTATATATGAACTGTGTATATATGAACTGTGCATATATGAACTGTGCATATATGAACTGTGTATATATGAACTGTGTATATATGAACTGTGCATATATGAACTGTGTATATATGAACTGTGTATATATGAACTGTGCATATATGAACTGTGTATATATAAACTGTGCATATATGAACTGTGCATATATGAACTGTGTATATATGAACTGTGTATATATGAACTGTGCATATATGAACTGTGTATATATAAACTGTGCATATATGAACTGTGCATATATGAACTGTGCATATATGAACTGTGTATATATGAACTGTGTATATATGAACTGTGCATATATGAACTGTGTATATATGAACTGTGTATATATGAACTGTGCATATATGAACTGTGTATATATAAACTGTGCATATATGAACTGTGTATATATGAACTGTGTATATATGAACTGTGCATATATGAACTGTGCATATATGAACTGTGCATATATGAACTGTGCATATATGAACTGTGCATATATGAACTGTGCATATATGAACTGTGCATATAGTTCCATATAGTTTTGTCCTACATCATGGTTTTTCAAAGTGTGGGATAGTTTAAATACCTTGTGTACTGTAACCCCCCCCCCCCCAAACACACACACACACACACACACACACACATTTTCACTTCTTTGTGTTTTTACCACTTTGTTAAAGACATTTTTTTAGAATTTCTGTGTGTTTTAAATACATTTCCATATATGTGTATGTTTTTAATGTGTTTTCGTTGCCCCTCACATGTATTGTAGTTAGCTAACCACATGTTTATACCATTTCCCTTATTATTCAGTTTTATTTTTTCTCATGTTGTGTCCCCCCTGTAGTCCTCCAGTGCCCCCCAGGGGAGGTCCCCCTCACTATTTGAAAACCACTGTCACCTTGATGATGTAGTCCAGGGTTGTCAAAGTGTGGTCCTCAAGGGCCGGGGTCCTGCATGTTTTAGATGTTTCCCTCTTCCATTCCACCTGGAGGTCATTACATCATTATCAGTCTGATGAGGAACTGATTATTAACTCTTTAAGTGTCAGCGCTGATGCATTGTGAATGGATGATTTAGTTTAAATATTCAGAAAAATTAAACCATTTTCCTTTTAGTTTTGTGCATGGATAAGGTGCCAAAAAGCAAGAGTTTTATTTTATTTTATTTAAACATTATTTTAAAAGGCAAAATTAAAATTACTGGGACCAAATTACAATAGTAGTTTTCTTCTTTAGTAATTTTTTTTCAAAATTTTCCACATTAGTTTGTCATTTTGTAAATATTTATTAGTTTTTTTTGCTCATTTTGTTTATTTTTCTAATTTTTTTTTTAAATTGTATTTTTCTTTGATTTTCTGCCATTTGTGTCTTTACTTTGCACATGTTACCAGTTATTTTGTTAGTTCTCAGGAGTTAAAGGGTTAAACTGAATCACATGATAGAGGGAAATATCTAAAACATGCAGGACACCGGTCCTCGAGGACTGGAGTTTGACACCTGTGATGTAGTCGGACCACTCTGTCAAGTCTTCTCCAGGACGTCCTGAAGATCCTCACTGTGGGTCAGATGTAGACTCTGTGGTGTTCAATAATGTCCCATAACTGACCCACTCTTTAAGAATCTGACCCTGATGAAGCTTTGAAATATGAAGAAAAACCTGCAGTGATGTTCAGACCTGGTCATTCAGTCCATCCCTGACCTCATTTTAAGTAAAACCCTCGATCATAGCACTGACCCCACAGCATGTTTCGACTGTAGATGCAAGACATGATGGGTAATCACTTCATCTATCTTTCTTCATCACTCTGGAACCGGGTCAATCTGGACTCATCAGGTCACATGACCTTTTTCCACTGACAAACAGTCGAGTGTTTCTGCTCTCCATCAGACTGATCCTGCTGCTTTTCTTAACCCTCAAACACCTAAACATCTGCTGACCACCAAAGCATCCACAACCTGTTTGTTTATACTCTATTCATTTAAACAGTCACTGGAACATATTGTTTTACTACAGAAACATTGGTTCCCACTCATGTATGTATTAACTTCTATAGCAGGGGTTTTCAGTGTTGGAGCCCCTCTCCTAAAAGAGATGAAAAGATAGTTATGCCCCCATCTTTACCTTAATTGTATTTATTTATTAAGCATATTTTTTTAAACATTTGAACATCTTTAGCTTCTTAAACATCTTTTAAAGAATTTTAATATTACATCTTTGTGTGTTTTCAGCATCTTTTTAAATACATTTTTGCATCTGTGTATGTTTTTAACGCATGTTTTTTTTGCTGTATTTTAACATCATCATGTGTTTTTACTAGCATATGCCCCTAGTGACAGCAAATCTAATTTGCTACTTGGGATGGTCTAGTTATCCTGAATCTAACTTTTGTCTAGATTTCTCTGGAACTGGCCGACATATTACGCTGAAGTGTAGAGTGAGAGGGCGGGTGTAACAAAGTGACGACAGAACTGTGACATTTCAGAGAGAAACAAGAGTTAGGAACCATAGAAGAAGAAGAACAATGACAATAGATGGCTGCTGACTGGGTGTAGATTTCCTTTTATCAAAGATGAGTGAAGAATGTGAGAAAACGTCAACAATCTTTAAACACTTTTAACAGAAGCGACAACAGTCGTTACACACATCTATTTTCAGAAAACCTTCAAGATTGGTTAAATAAAATTTAAAATATCGTCTTTTTTATTTCTGAACAAAATGCAGAAGTAGTTTACAGAGGACACACACACGCGCACACTCCCAAAAGTGAACATTACAAATGTAGTTCACGACAACCAATTTTTTAATATCTCATGAAACCAGTAATACCAGACGTACAGTAAGTGATGATAACTATGTCCAAAAACACATTACATTGGCTTACCTTCTGCTATTTTAGCTAATGTTAACGTTAACATAACATAGCCTAGCTTAAGTGGCTAGCTCTACAGTTAACTTATCCAGATGAATGAAACCTTTTCGGTCAAAACCAGGCATCATATTTGGCAAGAGACCAAGACAAGTCCAAGACAAATACCAGCAAGTCCGAGACAAGTCTGAGACCGGACTTGAATACTACAGCCATGAGCCTTCCTGTTTTATTTTCCTTCTCTACGACACAACCTATTGGCAACGAGGATGGCTTTCTTCGGCATATCACCTCCTCCAGTGTTTTTACAGAATCCAGGTGTGCCTACGGTTCCATCTGAGTCATGGACCCTTAAGTTCGACAATTACGTGCTAGCTTTAGCTGGTGGCGGACAAGAGGAAGCCTGCACTGTTGATCCACACTGTTGATGCAGAAGCCCAGTGCATGTTCTACACATTATGGCAGAGAGGAACAAGAATGCCAGAGAACACTGCGTGCTGGTGAGTCTACTGCTCAGTATGCCGCAGCCTTGTGTGAGTTTTTTGTTACATGCCAGGTTGGTACAATGGCTGAAAATATGATCCGGGATCAAATAGTGGAAAAGACCAACAACCCAAGGATCAGAGAACGTTTGCTAATGCAGGATAATCTTACACTATAGAAAGCCCTTGTACTGTCAGCTCAGGTTGAAACTGTGTTAGCGGAGGCTAAAGCTATGGTTAATCCAGCAACTGAAGCTGTTGTCGGCATTGTTAATTGGACTTTGTATTGCTGTGGAGGCGGGAAACACAAGCATGGTCAAAAAGTGAGCAGTAAACATGGACATTTCGAAAGAGTCTGCAGGAGTGAGAGTGTTTCAAGCAAAGTGAAGGAAATATCTCGTGAGCACGTTGACACCATTACAATTAGGGTTGTCACGATACTAAAATTTCCAACTCGATACCGATACTAAGGATAATACTCGATACTAATTTCGATACTGGAGATGTGAGGGATTCCTCTTAAAATATCCTCCATGGACTGCTAAAAAAAAAGGTAGTGAGTGCGGGTGCAGAATAAATGCATGTCTATCTCTTGGTAAGTTAAGGTAGGTCTATCTTTTTGCCCTTCTGCAGTGCTAACTGCAAGCCTCTTTATGGTCGAGCGATTATGTGCGCGGGCGGCAGCGTATTGCATCATGTGACCACCGTGGACCCCTTGCGGGACTAGCAGCGCGCACGTCAAAAATGAT
Source organism: Siphamia tubifer (assembly GCA_020466265.1). Classification (NCBI taxonomy): domain Eukaryota; kingdom Metazoa; phylum Chordata; class Actinopteri; order Kurtiformes; family Apogonidae; genus Siphamia; species Siphamia tubifer. Next base: position 3,207,141 of record CM035802.1, on the reverse strand, counting down.
AGGCTGACATGCTCACGGTGGCCTCCGTGGTGGTAACGTGATACTATGCGCTACCGCCTGGCTGCCGCCCGTGCGCATAAACGTTCGACTATATGGAGGCCTTTAAAAGCAAAGTTGCATCGGATGGTCCAATCACAGACCTATAGAAATAGTGTATAGGTCTGTGGTCGCACTGGCGTCATCCCGTGTGCTGTCAGAGGCAGCTGGAGAAAAAAAGAGACTTTAACTTACACGCCGGCATTACGGCTGTGCCAGAGCTGACCGCGTTGATGCCTGTTTACAATTCTTAACGTTACCCGCTACAAAAAAGCGGCGACGTGCCATAAAAACAAAAATCGATTTTCCAGCAACTTAGTATCTAATTAGATACCAAGGGTCAATATCGATTTAGTATCTAAAATCGATTTTTTTGACAACCGTAGTTACAATACTTCTAGTTGATGAAGACGATGTGACTGAACGTAATGTCTCTTGGCACGGTTTTTTTTTGGAAAAAAACAGCACCGTGCAGTACGCCTGCTACGGTGCGGTATGCGTGCAAACCAGGGCATTCACATAAAAAAAAAGTATTAGCCGAATACTCGTATGTAATAGAGTATGACACAGGAGTAGATTTTCACTCCCATCCCACTGTTCACAAAACTAGCTGTCCATCCATGTGTCCTGTTCATGCAACACTTGTGGACACACCTGTGTAGTTAACTGGAGTGTGAGTCTGAGTGCATATACTCTGTATGGTTAGAGAGAGAAAAAAGATAGAAGTAACTCTTTATGTTCAAGGACTGTTTGTGACGTTGGGTGTTCTTGTGTGTTCAGATACTTAACCCTTGTGCGGTCCTTCGTAAAAGGCACTGGCTGTGTCCTACAATCGGGCCTTAAAGACCCAGATTCCAAACTTCAGTTCCATAGACTCACCACCCCACCACACAAGGATATTTGACTGTTTTCAGTAGTAAGCACTGGCACCATACAGTAGGTATGAAAAGGTACATTTGACCCCAAGGACCACACAAGGGTTAAGTTGTCAATATTCCTCATTTCTATGTGACCTGTTGAATGTTAGATATGAAGAATGTTATGAATAATGTTCACATAGTTGGCCAGAATTTTGCAAACTAACTTGCTAACTTTTTGCTAACATAATGCGTTACCGTGCTAATTGTGGATAGGATAAAGGATAATTCAGAGCTATTTCTGCATTGGGAAAAATTATTTATGTTTATAATTTAGTCATTTCATGTAGTAGTGTCTGGTCAGTTATTTCTTACCTGTATAAGGTATAATTAGTCATGCTAATACAGTCATGATGTGTAATCTTATAAAGGCACTATTGTATTTGTTTTCTTATAGAAACCATAAAACCCACAACAATATTTCTAGGACCATAATCTCCCACCTGTCAACTCCACAAACTATAATAAACCTGTCCATCATGTGTGCATCCAATGCCCCACAGTGGCTTTGAAACATTTCGAACTAGGATAAATCGTAGCAATAATGAACAAAAAGACTGAAAGTATGTCCAGAAACTTGGGCTCATTCATATTTTACAGCCTGACTCGCTGCATATAACCTGCTGTCACTTTTAACTCTCATCAACTTGTGAAGTATTTCAGTCTTTCCTCAGTTCTGTCTGACGGACGCATCATTACTTCTTATTTTATGTTGTAGTTGTGCTTTAACTGCTTCGTCTCCAGCTGCAGTCATTGTTTAATTGAATTGCGTGTTTCCTGCACAAGCTTTAATGTTGTTATTGGTCTATGAGTAAAACACGGCTGTTGATCCTTTATGCTAGCTTCAGCTGTTGTTTATTCACGGTTCATAGTCAACGTAGTCTGACGTTACATTCTTGTTCTAACCATGATCAGTATACACAGCAGATCTATCAGTGGTCTACTGAGACAACACTGCCACCTTTGACACCTCTGTTAGCACTTATCATTACAAAGCTCTTCCTACTTCCCTCTTGCTGTTTCAAAATACTACCTAGCTTTCAGAGATTGCTCAAACAGTGTGTTTAGAGTTCACTGGAATTCAGTTTGTGCATGATTATTTCATTTTAACTATAATTTTAACCTCTCTTAAATGCTGTATCCTAAACTATAGTTACTTTAGGTAAATAGCATATGCCCAAGTATAGGGTATTTAAAAAACAAAACAATAAAACCGCAACTGCAGACCTCAAACCATAATATATATGACAACTTTTGTAAACCGTGTCACCCCTAATATAGGACTGACAGAACCTTAGAAAAACCTACTGGTGTATGAGTGTGTGTGAATGGGTGAATGTGAGGCTAATGTAAAGAGCTTTGAACCATGAAGGTGGAACAGAACTATAATAATAATAATAATGATAATAATAATAATAATAATAATAATAATAATAATAATAATAATAATAATAATAATAATAATAATAATAATAATGGATTAGATTTCTATAGTGCTTTTCAAGGCACCCAAAGTGCTTCACATTAGAGTTCCATCATTCATTCACTCTCACATGCTCCCTCTGGTGGTGGTAAACTACAATCAATCAATCAACAGAAAAATACTGGTCCAGTTCCAACAAAAATCTCCCTTCTGGCCAGAGGTGGAGCCAGACATGGTCAAGATCTGGGACTTAGCCCAGAGGGGGGTCTGGGGGCCCTCCCCCTTCAAAAAAAAAGTACTTCTTAGATGCAATGTCCTGTATTCTAGTGCATTTTAAGGTGACCTGTTCCACAAATCCTAACCCCATGACATAGATATAGAACACTATACAGTATGTCAGTATGTTAGCATGTTAGCATGTTAGCATGTCCAGCCACAGCCGCCATCTTGCTACAGGGTCCCTATGTTTTTCACACTATCAGGGAAGTTATTGCCAATTGATGATCAGGCAACTAGTGTTACCTCCATATAAAGATGGTAGTGATTAAACTGACAATAGGCAGAGGTAGTCAATGCAATGTGTTCTATATTTTTGACCCCATGACATGAAAATAAACATTTTAAATGAAGAGACTTGTAGAAAATGTATTGTAAATGAGTCCATATTTAAGGTACAAATTTAACACTGAGGGTTATAATAGATTTGGATTTTTCATTATAGTTTTGTTTTAGTTAGTTTTGACTAGTTTCCCTTTAATTCAGTTAGTTTTAATGTGTTTTGAACAGGTTTGCTAGTTTTTTTATTAGTTATCTTTTTTCTGAATGTTTAGTTTTAGTGTAGTTTTAGTTTTTCCCGACTTGAGGGGAAAAAAAGTAAAATTCACTAAATTAAATCTCAGAGCTGACTGTACTACTGTGTCCCAGCTGTAGTCTGTTTGTTTCAGGTAGAGTTTAGAACAGTCGACTGTAAACCACAGACTGTATATGGTGCGACTGAGTAAAACAGCTGGAGTGAAATAAATCAATATTAGTCCAACATCGACAGAGACGAAAACAAAGGGAATTTAACACATAATTTTTTAAAAATACGTTTTTGTTATTTTTATAAGCACACAATACAGTTTCACTTAAGTTATATTTTCCTTTTAATTGTAGTTTTTATTTATTTCAGTGAATGAAAATGATTTCATCATTTCCTTCATTTTCGTTAACGATTATAACCTTGATTATCACTAATAATGTGTTTGTTTTTTCCAATGGTTTATGACTTCTGACAAATGAGAAGACTCTAAGAGACATTACTGTTTAGAATTAGAACACAGACTGGATCTGTTGGTGGGATGATACTTTTTCTAGTGTCAGGTCAAATTAAGGACAAGGGAAAATTGGGTTTTAATGTACGATTTCTGCCCATATATCATTTTTAATATGTATTGTATGTAGCACAGCGACAAGGGTGACTTTTTTTTTTTACAAGATCAAAAAACAGATCTGGGGCTTAAGTCCCCTCTCTCCATCAATGGTGAGGAACCAGGGGGTGCTGAGCAGAATTTTAGGGGTGCTGAAGCACCACTAAAAAAAGCCGAAACCCGCCCTTGTTGCATAGCATTGCCTACAGAAAATAAAACAGTAGATTTGTCAAATACATGTGTATGTTTGCAGACATGTACAGTATATGTATAGATGGATATGGACAGACGTGCATTTGAAATTGACGACTCCATGAATAAACGTGACATATGTTTGTAGCACTGACTTTATGTGCAAAATAGAACAAAAAAACAGCTGGATTTTAAACAGAAATACACAAATTATGAACATGAACTGAAGCAATGATTTTAAAAGGATATTTACAGGAATAAAAAAAAGAAAGAAATGACAAATGCAGATGAGGTACATGAAGTCATCAGTCTTTTGTGTGGAACACAGCCTGTGGGTGTATTCTTTTGTTGTTTAATGAGCGTTTCACTTCACTTCCCAGGTCATCATACATCTCCCACATACATGCAGTCCTCCTGCAGTAGGACACATAGTGCCCAAAAGTATCCTGGGTCAAACGTCCCTAGAAAGTAATGACTGCCTTTAAGGTAATGGTGGTTCCTTTGAGCACCAGAGTGGAGGGAACTTCACTAAAGTGAATTCTGTGTAGAGTTGATGTAAAATGTCAGTGTCGAAGCACACAAGTTCTCCCAGACTGAGTAACCATGCCTGCACCAGGGCTCTACACTAACTTTTTTTTCCAGGAGCACACGTGCCCCTAAGTTAAAAAATTTAGGAGCACACAAAAAAAAAATAGGGGCACAAGTAGGTTTTAGTTTTAAATGTTTATTTATTTACAGTGCAGTACTTACGCACAGATACCAACATTCTTGAATGACTGCTGTCATTTGTGTTAATTTAGAGCAGACCATAACATAACTTTGTATTATGGGATGTTTTGTCCTTTGATACATTTTAGAACGTTGTATTGGCTGCTTTGTTATTAGATCCATTTTAGAATGATTAACCCTTTAACTCCTGAGACTGAGACACAATAAAAAATAAAATAAGATAAAATAAGCAACACAATGAACAAAAAACAGTCAAAGTGATCAGTAAAATGAACAAAAATGAATAATAAACCAACAAAATAATATGTAACATGAACAAAGACACTAACAGAACACAATTAAAGAAACAGAAAAATAAACAAAATAAGCAACATCAACAGAAACTAATATATATTCACAAAATAAGTAATAACATGGAAAAAAGGGCAAAAAACAAAAACCCAAAATGAAGTAAAAAAAAAAGGACTAAATAACTAGTGTTGTAATTTGGTTCCAGTAGTTTTAGTTTGGGCTTTTTCTTTTTCTTAATCACTTGCTTTTCGACACCTGTACATCAGTTCCATGAACAAAATTCTCAGTAAAATAACAGTTAAAAAAACACTTGAATTTGTCTGAATTTTTAAACTAAACCATCCACTCAGAACGTGTCAGCGCTGACGCATCAGGAGTTAAAGGGTTAATCCTTTCAATATGTGCCGTGTTCGTCTCTATGTGGAGCTGTTCACACACTTTTAATTCATTTCTAGTAGGTTTTCATTAACTCCTCAGGTCTGTGTGTCTTATTGTTGCTGCAACAAACACTCGCACATGTGCCACTGTTTAGTTTTCCTCGTTCGCATGATGAAATATTTGCTGCAAATGTGAGTGAAATGGGCGCACTGTAGAACCCTGACCTGCACACAGCACTTTTCCTGCATTGAGGTCTTTTTTTTTAATTTAGGGGGACACTGGGGTGTATTTTGGATTGGCCTGAGGCTGGGAGACTCAGGTTGGTTCCACAGCAGTCCCAACATGAGCCATGGCAGAAGTCTGCAGGACAGCAGTGGGCGTGGAAACAAACACAACTAACCTTGTGGTTTGTTTACTGAGATTGCAGGACTGTGAGGAACACTGCTTGGTGAAATATACACTTGGACGACCCCTCAGTGTTCTTTCCAGGACAGCAGACGTGACACTGTGCCTCCACTTGGACAGCTTTGAATATTGCCCTCCATAGTTGTGCCATGTTGGGTCACACCCTGTGTGGTGATGGCGTTGACCAGCTGTAGGAACTGATGGTCACATTCATTGCTACAAAGAAAGGCTGTGACAGAAACTACAACCTAAAGTGTGACACAGTGCATCACATGCACAGGTGTTTAACACTCACTGGATCTGACACATTTAACAGTTGTACTTTCACTTTTGTCTGCTTCACAGATGTATCTGCATGTAGACATTCACTACAAGCACAGAGGTAGGAATGCATCTTCTTTTTTTGGGTGGAACCACGAGGCCTCTCCAGTTTTCAACAGTGTCCTCATCTGCTGCAGGAGTGTTCGTAGCAGAGTCAGATTCCTCACAAAGGTCAGCATGTGTTTTTGTGTTTGCTTTGACGTGGACAATAGTAGACGCAGGGGTAACTCCTGTGACACTCATCGTTACAACAGCTCCCTTCTCCTCATGTTTCTCTTTTGCAGAATAAATTCATATTTTTCCTTCAATGAAGGCAAGATGACGAGTTCCAAATCTATCCACCTAATGGGTAAACAGTCGTGCTTAAATTCAATTCAATTTTATTTATAAAGCCCTAAGTCACAACAAAGTCGTCCTACAGGGCTTTACAAAAACACAATCAACTACAGAGATACATGAAAAGTCCCAAGCATCCCCTGTCCTTAGCTCCTCCCCCTGTCCTTACACCCTCCCCCTGTCCTTAGCTCCTCCCCCTGTCCTTAGACCCTCCCCCTGTCCTTAGACCCTCCCCCTGTCCTTACACCCTCCCCCTGTCCTTAGACCCTCCCCATGTCCTTACACCCTCCCCCTGTCCTTAGACCCTCCCCATGTCCTTACACCCTCCCCCTGTCCTTAGACCCTCCCCCTGTCCTTAGACCCTCCTTCTCGGCAAGAAAAAACTTCCAAACCCAGTGGGAAAAAGAAGAAATCTTGAGGAGAACCACATTGAAGGACAGATCCACTCCCATGGACGGACAGGCTATAGATGAACGTCCATTTATAAATGAAGGGGGGGGGGGGCTGGTCCAGACAGGCAGGGGCGGGGGTCCAGGGTCACAGGTCGGCAGAGACGAGACACTGCAGATCCTGTCGTCCATGGCTCCTGTGCAGACACTGTCAGGAGAGCCACCACTCCCCCCAGGGGGGGAGGGGGGAAAGGGGACACCAGGTGACTAGTCATGAACAGACTTGGTAAGAAAGATGGCAGATGGTATAAAGAGCCCAGTCTTTAGGTTTTTGAACTCAGCTTCAACAGCAGTGATGCTGGTACCATTATTTCTGTCCAGAGTGCTCAGTAAGTCTTATTATATGTGGAATCATCTCAGGGAGGTAGTGGATATTATCTGGATCCCCATTAGCCACGGCCAGTGACCTGCTCTCCTCACACCCACAGTTGGACATTTGTCTGGATCTAATTACACACATCCACTTGTTCCTGTTCTTCACTCTTTTCTTCTGGAATGGTGACAAAGTCTTCTGCACTTTGAGCTTTCAGGTATTTCTTGCACATTTCTGATGTGAGAGGGGCTCCAGCACTGTCATTACCGAATGCTATATTAGTGAAAGTTCCTTTACATGCTCCAATGACTTAAGAAGCTGCGCTATCAACCTTACAAAGAAATGTTTAATGTGATGTGTTTGGTTTTTCAGGCAGTCCCACTGACAGAACACTTTGATGTAGAGTGCAACATCAACCCTAACAAAACAAGGTGGGACTTTTGCAGATTGATTCCAAGTAGCATAGAAGTGTTCCTGTAACATTGAAAACATTAAATTGTAGCATAAGTTCAGACCATATTAGTACTCTATAATTTGGTATACTACCTATTCATTTACAAACGTACATATCCATTGTCTGAAAGATTAACATGACATTAGTACAATTCCTTCAGTGTTTACAAATGTTTCTGTTACATCACTCTCTCTCAAATACTTACTTTTTGTGACATGTTTTAGCCATTTAGTATTTATCTCTGTCATATGGGAACATTAATATTAATTTGCTTTACTAATACTTAATGTTCTAAAAATAAGTGCTGTTAAAATTGCATTGAGTAAAGTATAAATATACTTACCCATGACTTTCAACCATGTCAGCCACAAGAAGGTTGACTAACTGTCTCTGTGTGAAGCTGTCGTTCAATGTTTTCATTTTATCATATTCATCCAAAATAATCTGTCCACCTGGTTTAGTCTTTAGAGCATCTCTCTACCATCTAAAAGATAAATAAACATGAAGCAAAGTACCAATCATAACCATTACCATCATGAGAGCTGCAAAAAATGTATTTGAATATATCATCTTGTGGTTTTAGAAACACTGATTAATACTTACATACATTAAATGATGCTGAAAATAATCCTCAGTTGCAGCCATAATCAGTATCACTTCCAATAATAAAAGAGTTAAACACAGGTCAACTGCACAATATATGTGACCCCCCACCACGAAACCAGGCATAAGTCGCACTGAGCCGTTCAGAGCTACAGCCAAATTTAGGCTGGAAGGTGATTTGTTATTAGTGTTTACACCTTATCAAAAAACGGTACCTTAACACCTCTATGTTCACTTCCTGTGGTCATTACATTGAAATCCAATCAATAAAGGTGTTTATTGAGTCAATTATTTAAGCGGTGACAAAAGTTCAGGTATTGCTGAGCAAAGACAAAGACGACTTCCACCTCTTTTCGCCGAACAAAACGATCTCCGTTCCGTGGGTAAACACCCAAGTGTTTGGTACGAGGTAAAAGCTTATATTGAATGTTCTGTCCAATGGTGTAAGCCAAATGATTATAATACGTCACACTTCTGTCCTATTATTATAATATATAAAACTTCTGTGACATGTCCATCAGAGTGTCCTTTAACATCTGTCAACAATTTGTGTCAATCGGATACAAATTATTATGCGTTGCTAAGGACTTCCTACCCCAAAACAGTCCAAAACTTTAACGGACAATATCTAAAAATATGCAAATTGTAAAATATGTCCAAATGTGGATATTAAAATGACCATAACTTTGGTTCTACTTGTGATAGAAACATCATTTTTTCACCATCTTAAACCTTAGTTTCCACTCTACCAAGATACACACATAACTCTGTTTGGATTTACACACACTTATGACTGGTTTACTGGTGGTGGGTCACATATATGAGACCTTTTTTGCTGATTCCCGTTCAGCATGGATTCTCATCCCTCCACTTGTCTTAACAATCAGTGTTGTATCTGATGAATCAGATACAGATGATACTGCCAGGGTCTTCTGACACTGATAGAGAAGAACTGTCTGAACAAGTGTATGAAAGATCATGATGGAGCACAACTAGAAACAGTTCACAAAGTGTATACACGAAAGGAAAAAACATTAGTTGTCCGTCTTTAGTTGGTTTTTCACAGAGCTATTTAAAATTGACAAGTTAATCCTGGCCTCACCTGTTGACATCTCAGTTGTCACCCTAACAGTGAGGTTCCCTGCCTGCAAAAGCTCCTCAAACACATCTGCATCCATTCATGTCCCTGTTTCATCTGTTAAGTGCAGCTCAGTCTCGAGTGGAACATCTAGTTTTTGAATAACTGGGAAAAAAAATATTAAATTCAAAGCGATGGAAAAATAATAATAAACAGAAAATGCACTTTTTTGTTATTTTATGTCAAAGGCACACAGACCATTACCATCATAAAAAGAACTCCATAATAAGATGCATTTACATATCACATAAGTTCAGTAGATATTATAGCAATTAGTGAATTTATACAAGCATTCTGGGCTATTAGAAAATATGCCATCCTTTCTCAACAAATGTGTTGAAGTCATCATAGCCATCTTCAGTGTCAGTCAGTGACATACTTCTGTCCATCCCCAAACCTCACCTTCACCTACATGATGTAAACACACACAACATTTACAGACATCAACATAAACAGTAACAAAAACATTAATATTTTTCAATTGAGTATTTCATTTTTTAAGCAATACTCATGAGTTATGCCAACTTGTCTCCACCTGGACACTGGGGGCATGTTGAGCCGCATTTTATAATAAACATCCAAAATGTAATAACTTTTTCATTTCATTTTGTAATAAACTCCCGCATTTTTTAATAAGCTGCTCCAACGCATTTTGTAATACATTTTGTGGCTGTGGTTCAGTTGGTAGAGTGGGTCGCCCAATGACCGAGAGGTTGGCGGTTCGCGTCCCGGCTCTGGCTGTCCACATGTCGAAGTGTCCTTGGGCAAGACACTGAACCCTGACTTAGGCCCCCAGTAGGACTTACCGTAGACCTTAGAAACCTACTGGTGTATGAGTGTGTGTGTGAATGGGTGAATGAGAGGCTAATGTAAAGAGCTTTGAGCACCATGAAGGTGGAAAAGAACTATATAAATGCAGTCCATTTATGTAATATGTTTTTACATTTTGCAGCAGCAGAGGGCTTTGGTGGTGTAGCACTAAAACTCAAGGAGCTGTTTGGGAAACATTACAAGTGGTTTATGGCTTGGCGGGTAATTAGATATAGGACAATTTGAAATATATAAGAAAACACTAAAAGATTTGAAATATATTTTGGAAATTGAAATTCATCAACATTCATTTCAAAATGCGTAGTGGCAGTTTAGGCTTTATGCGGCTTTATTACAAAATGAAAAAGTTATTAGATTTTGGACGTTAATTACAAAATTCACCGTTATTACAAACTGCAGCTCAACAGTACTGACCATAAATATAAAGGTAATATGAAATATTTTAAGGGAAACTGGAGTGTAAAATAAAGTTTAAGTTTTTAGGAAGTGTTTTATTTTTTATTAATTGTTTGTTTGTTTGAGTTTATTTGAGCAGATTTTTTTTATTAATTAAGGGTTATAGTATATATATATATATATATATACATATATATATATATATATATATATATATATATATATATATATATATATATATATATATATATATATATATATATATATATATATATATTCTGACCCACTCTCCAGAACAGAAGGTGGCGGTAATGCACCATAAGATGGATCAGATGGATGCCAACCACTGTTTAATAAAAAGAGGAAGAAGAAGAAGAACAACTTCCGGTTTACTTCCTGTCTGTCGTATTTGGATTATAATTATTCAGAAACCAGAGCGAAATAATAAGACGTGACTGTGACGGACACATCTTTGGATAAAAAAAAAGTTAAATGGCCGTGGGGGGAACAGACCGACCCCTGTGTCCGTTAGCTTAATTCGGTTCTCTGTCTGAATGGGGTTTACTTTCCTCGGTGCGTCTGGTTTTTCCTGCTTTTCTGATGATGGATAGAATAATAACTAAACTGACACAAAAACATGTCCTGTTCACGGTTTCGTTTGCAATACGACTGGTCCTGGTCGCTTATGGAGACTTCCAGGACCGGACCATGGTGGTGAAATACACGGACATTGACTACCTTGTGTTCACAGACGCTGCAAGATTCGTGACTGAGGTAACAGCACCAAGCTGTGGGTGTCAAAGGCAGCCAGTTATAAGCTTTATACATTCATATTCTTCCAGTACAATTAACCCTTAAAGACCCAGACATCGAACCAAAGCATTGTACTGATATGAAGTGTTCATCCACTAATGCAGCCACATGACCTACAGCAAAACCCATGGGTTGTTTAATGACACTTTATGTACGTTCAGTTAATGATATTTTACTGAAGAAGTCAGTTTTATTGTGTTTTGATACAATAACCTTTGACTTTATTCTGAGGTTTTATGGACATCTACATCAGGGGTGTCAAACATGCGGCCCACGGGCCAAATCCGGCCCCTGGGCTAACTTTGTGAAATACAAAAATGACAGTGAATATACTGATAATTTAATTTCAGGTTCCACATACAGATCAAAATTGGTCAGATCAGTGAAATACTATCATAATAACCTATAAATACTCACAACTCCACATTTTGCTCTCTGTTAATTGAAACATTTTCATGTCATTTTACTGTATTTACAATAAAACTAACTATTATTTCACAAAAAACCTGAATAACTTGAACAAATATGAACGTTTTGAAATGTTTGAAGTGTAAGTTTAACAATGTTCTGCCTGTTATTAAATGTTTTGTAGATCCAGTAATAAATAATATGTACATTGTAATTGACATAATGATAAACTGAGACATAATCTTGTTAAAATTCGATTTAGTTTTCTGAAGACGTGTTGGTTTATTCATGTTATTCACATTGTTTTATAGGATAGTTGGAAGATGTGAACATTTTCATCACATTAACTCTTTTTTTGCTCTAAAACATAGACGAAATTTTGGAGTTGATATTATTTATATATAATGTTATTATTTTAGTGGTTCAGCCCACTTCAGATCAAATTTGGTTTAATGTGGCCCCTGAAATAAGCCCAGTTTGACACCCTTGATCTACATGATCAGTAAATTATAAAGGAAAACAGATAATTTTCACATGAAAAAGTAACACTCAGAGGATAGTTAAGGGTGATAAGTCACTTAGGAAAGGTTACATAGAGAGAAAAACGAATTTGATGCAAAACTCACACAAGGTCTTTAAGGAAGAAGAAGAATGTCGTAGATCTAACAGACGAGTGTTTCACCTAAAAGTCTGATTTAATAATGTTCCAGTGTTTACAAGCCGACATGAACATGCAATTGTCTTCAGTAGGAGAGACCAAAGGTTCATCCATTCATCCCTAAACAACGACATATTGAGACAAATAACCATGAGAGAAATATGTGGAATCCCACACCAGACCTTTCTGTGTGGAGTTTACATGTTCTCCTTGTGTCTGTGTGGGTTTTCTTCAGTTTCCTCCTACCATCCAAACACATGCACTGATAGGTTAACTAGTTAACTAGTTAACTGGTTAATCTAAATTGTCCATAGGTGTGAATGTGACAGGGATTGTTTGTCTATATATGTTCAGCCCTGAGATGAACTGGAGACTCATACCCCACCTTCACCCATTTTAGCTGGATGAGGCCCCCAGTGACCCCTGTGACCCTAGTGAGGATAAAGCGGGTTCAGATGATGAGGTGAAATAATATGTTGGAAACCTTTTCTCAGGGCCAGTCTCCATACAACAGATCCACATACCGCTACACCCCTCTGCTGGCCTGGCTCCTCACCCCCAATATCTACCTCAGCATTACGTTTGGCAAGATCCTCTTCATCGTGTGTGACGTTCTGTCAGGACTACTCATCTATAACCTTCTCCTTCTGCAAGGTCTCAGCACTGAGGTTTGGCTTTACCCATTATGTTCCTGTAGAGAGGAAAGTCAATAGCTGGGAAATTCATCCGAGGCAGTGTCCAGATATTCCTTAATTTTTTTGTTTCATTTTCACAAACACAACACTGGTTCTTCTAGTATAAAATTCCAATCTAATAATTTTTAGATTTATTTTATACTGTTTTTTGTAATATCACAAAAGCCTTGGTTTAAATAATATTATTATTAATTAATATTAAATACAACTTATAAAACCAAGAGTCCAAGAAATGTAGAACTTGGCTCTACCCTTGTGCATCCTTTCATTCACCAACTTCTAGACTCTTGAGCTAAATTGCATCACAAAATTGCTATAAAAATCATAACAGATAAAACTAGAGCAGTCCAGTTGAACTTGAAAAATAAGTTCATGACTATTGTTCTTACGACAAGTTTAGGATCTAAGTTAAATGGGGAAAATCCAGATGAAGTTAATTTTTGTATTTATTTTTTTCAGACTGCATGTCGCGTTAGCTCTCTGTGGCTTTTCAACCCACTGCCAATGGGAGTATCCAGTCGAGGGAACGCAGAGTCGATATTATCAGCCCTGGTGTTGGGGACATTACACTGTATGGAAGGTACGAGTCTCAACAGTTTTAGTATTTTATTCTTGGAAAAATAAATAGGAAAAAAAAGCTAATATTTCTTTCTTCTTGTAGCTCACCGTCTCCAGTTGGCAGCTGTGCTCTATGGTCTCTCTGTCCATATGAAGATCTACCCTGTTACATATGCTTTGCCCATTGCTTTGACTCTTCGCACCCCAGGAACCAGTGTAGAGAAGGATTCATCTGGATGGAGATGGAAGATGTTTGTTGGGTTCATTAGAAGCTTCATCAACCCAGACCTGCTGCTCTTTGCAAGTGTAGCTGGTGGGGTTTTCTGTACCCTGACAGCGCTCTTCTATTACATGTGAGACATTTATTTTAAATTCATCTGTTGGCAAAAATATGAAGCTACAATCTTAAACCTTAAAAGAAGAAGAATATTTCCAGTACATTGCCTTAATTGCAAATGTGTTATGTTTGCTGTAGACAAAGAGAAGGGATGGGTCGACCTACAGGAAACTAAACAAAAACACAGTATAAATATATCAAAACAATAGATCAAATCAAATGAATGGGGGTAAGTAACAATAAATTCTAACTTTTTTTTCTTATTTTTAATTTTAAAAGGCAATACAGGGAGACAAAAAAAATGGAGGCATCGACTGCTCATCCTGCCTTTCATGTTATCTGAAAAAATAAAATAAAACATACAGACATGAATGCCCTCATATTAGTTCTTAACCCTGGTCCTCGAGGCTTAACCTGACTCACATCATCTGGCTGTGTTTTGTCAAAGTACACGCTAGGCTCAGGCAACTATCTGTAGTTCAGTCTTGCCGGGTGGGACGTCCCATGACTGGGTGGCGTTGTGGCTGTCACGTTTGAGTGCAACTGTCTCTTGGGCACTGGGTTCCTCTTCAGCTTTTTGTGTTTCCCTTAAAGTGTCCACAGTACTTTAGTGTCTCCCTACCAAGCCAAGGTATTTCAGGTACATGTGAGAGGATTTATCTGGAACATCTGACATGTTAAGACCAAGTCCGCTGGCTGTTGGTGATGTTGCCTTTTATCCTCAGATTTTCTTGCACATACGACAATGGTCATTTATAGACAATGCACTGGTGCGTTTATGTGCAGCCAAACTGTGGCCTTTGTTTTGATGGTGGTCTGCTGCAGTGTGGCTCTACTTCCTGCTGTCGCTCTGCGTCACGGCTTGAGTTCAACGTGATTGGCTGAAGCGGTGCGTCAGTAAAGATGACGGACAGATTCTTCATCTAATCGCATGCAAGGATTTTAGAAAAGACCCCTCCTTTGAAAACGTATTGGTTATGGGAGGGTCCCAGATGGTATTGTGATACCAAATGGCTACAATCAGGTTACACGAGGCCCACTATATCCTGTGACACGGTGGCTGAGCGGTTAGCGCTCTTGCCTCACAGCCTGGGTTCGATTCCCGGACCGTGCAGGCCTTTCTGTGTGGAGTTTGCATTTTTCTCTCCCCGTGTCTGGATGGGTTTCGTCCGGGTGCTCTGGTTTCCCCCATCACCCAAAAATATGTTTGTTAGGGTCAAATCCTCCAGCAGGTGATTCTGACCCTTAACCTGGTTCTACAGCTGGAGATAGGTCCCCGGGCGCCGCCCATGGGTGCCCCCTGCTCCTTACAGGTGCCCCAATGGCATGAAGGATGGGTTAGATGCAGAGGACACATTTCATTGTACAGTGTATAATGACAAATAAAGTATTTGACCTTATGTTTTAGATGTTTCCCTCTGCCAACACACCTGGTTCACATAGTCCAGTGCTGCAGAAGCCTGATAATGATTGTGCAGATGTGTGCCACAGCTGTACAGGCCGTGCAGATGGTGCTAACATCCAACAAGTTAACGGGCAGTGAGCACTCTGAACCTGTGGGTTAAATTAATCTGTCACCGTGGCAACCTACATGATAGTTTTCTATAACTGCTGGTGTTATGTATTACTGTATTACTTAATATTACTGTTTGAATGATCTTGTAACTTGACATGTTAGTTAATTAAACCACTTTTTCGTGTAGGCAGCTTTAAGGTTAATTACATAATCATGTCCAATACTTTCCAATTGTTCATATCATTCGTGTTATTCAGTGTACTCACGGACTAGTTTTTTTATTCTTCTACCGCTTAGCAACACAAACAGATCCTCTTAATACTAAAAAGACTAAAAACAAAAAAACCATATCAGCTGTTCAACATAATCATTCTGTTCTCAGGTACGGGACACGGTCAAAAAGCTTTGTGCCTTCATTGCTGTGCACACGTCAATTCAACAGCACGTCCCTCTGTACATATAACCTACTGAAACCCATTAACCAATCAAAACTCAACGTAGACAACATAATTCGAAGTCTGCACAACCAAATTATAAATATTCCTAAAACAGTACTAAACATTTTTCTGACTTATTCAAACTCAAAATATTCATCAAAATGACTCAAATTTAATTTGGCTCTAACAGTCATGTGTTTTAATCTTAAATGTAAACAGACTTTACATTACTGAGTAATAGATGAGTAATGATTCCTCATATAAGTCATGTTTAATATGAACATGGGGTTCAGATTTTTGTCAACTCCAGATCCACACAGTTTTATGTTATGTTCCCAGAGGGGAAATAACTTTTTTATCCTCTCCCACTTGAGTGGCTCAGATTTGGTTCCATTGCCATTTAAAAAAATCTATTGTAAAATTAAGATGAAACTGTTCTAGAACAGTGGATTTATATGTAATGTTTACTGTTGGTGAAAACATGTGGGAAGTGAGCACTGGTCCATGGTAAACTCCACATTATCAGATCTGGCCCATTGGGCACCCCTGGATTAAAGGGTTAATAATCAGAACCTCATCAGCGCTGCATAAGGTTGATAATGATATAATGGCTTCCAGGTTTGATGGAAGAAGGAAACATCTACAACAGGGATTCCCAAACCTTTTTTAATGCACTGTTTCATAACAGTTTTATCTTCAATTGTTTAAAAGGGCAACGTAACCAAATCGAAGCCACTAAGGTATGAAAAAAATATCGTAGTTTTGCCTTTGTTTTCCCTCTGGAATCAGTAACATAGAACAAACTGTGGAAGATCTGGAGTTGATAAACATGTGAACCCTTCATATTAAACATGACTCATATGAGGAATCATTACTCAGTTATGTATAGTCTGTTCACATTCAAAATGACTCTTGTGTTTTACATGATCATTCAAAAGGTAAAATTTTGTGTTGCACACAAATGGACTGCGCTTATACAAATATATACATACAAATACATAACACCAGCAGTGGGAGAAAAAAATGGATTCACATATGTATCAGGATTATTTGTTTAACGATTTTTAAATAGATTTTTTGTTCAAAAATCGATTTTTTTGTTAAAAAATCGACCCCCCCCATATTTAAATGATTCATTTTAAGCCGGGTGGGGAAAAAAAAGGACCACATGTAACAACCGTAGAGGACTGGATGAGTCACTCAGATGTATAATATGTCTCATGGAATACACAGAAATCACCTCAGTGAAGGCACACAGATGACAGCTAGCTTATTATGGTATTAGCTTCAACAACACACGAGCGTTAAACAGCATTAACTTATTTACAGATAAACAATACACTATGATAATATCTATTCAACTGTATTGTTTTATTAATATGACCTTAAGTCATTTACACCCAGTATTAAACCAGGAGGATATGAACTAGAGTTGGAAAAAAAAGGATGATTACCAACAACGTAGTGCATAGTTTAGTGCATTTATGACCGTTGTAACATATGCGGTGCGTTCAATAGCGCAGGAAAAAATCAGGAATATCAAAGAATCGCAATTTAAATCGAATCAGCACCCAAAAAATGGTAAAATAATGGAATTGGCATAAAAGCATATTGTCCCAGCCCTAATAAATAATACATTATGAAACTGAAGCTGCAGGGTCGTATGCATTCTGACCACCGGACGTGATTGGCCCCCGGGCTGGACTTAGGGGCATGTCTGGTCTAAAACATACAGGATACTGGTCCTTAAGGAGCCCAGTGTGACACCCCATATGTTGAATGAATCTGTCCAGGTACGGGTGGGAGTTCCTCCATGAGACCTACTTGTACCATCTGACAAGGTGTGACACCAGACACAACTTCTCTCCGTACTTCTACATGCTCTACTTAACCGCAGGTAAAGCCACGCAGCCCTGGGAGGACATGAGTGGAGTGGGTGTTCCTGCTGAATGTGTTGTGTGTTTGTTTGTTCAGACACCAGGTGGAGCCAGTGGCTTGGTTTGGCAGCATTCCTGCCTCAGCTCCTGCTGCTGTTGGTCATATCCTGGGCTTTTCACCCTGACCTGACGTTCTGCTGGTTCCTACACACTGCTGTTTTTGTTTCATTCAACAAAGTCTGCACTTCACAGGTAAACAAAACACCAGCAACAAACAGAGTGAGTTCCCATCTGTGATCAGAGCTCATTACAAACAGTCCATGTCACACCAGCTCTAAATATCCTGTATTTTTAGTTAGTCTGTTTTGACTTATTTAGAACATGACTAGAGCAGATATGTTTGATTGTTGTGTGTTTTCCTTTTCAGTACTTCCTGTGGTACCTGTGTTTGCTTCCTCTGGTCATCCCTCACCTCAGGCTGTCTCTAAAACAAGGCTTAGGACTGTTGACCCTCTGGTTTATTGGACAGGTAATTTAATCTACATCTAATTTTGCTTAGTGATTCAATGTGAGTGTTTTTATGATCATAAAAAATCCAGTTCAGGAGCTAAATGGAGGATTTTTTTTTTTCAGTATATTAACAACTGAAATATCAACATTTTCTTAAAGACATTGTTTTATTTTGTGTCTTGTAATAGACTATTTGGTTGGTACCTGCCTATTTCCTGGAGTTCGAAGGCTACAACACCTTCCTGCTGATCTGGCTCGCCGGTTTGTTCTTTTTAATCATCAACACCTTTATCTTGGTGCAGGTCGTAACACACTACAATCCAACGAAAACCCCACAAAGATTAAAACTTGACTGAAGTCTGTCTATGTAAAGTGTGACTACTGACTCCTGCACAAATAAAGTTTTTTACTTTGTTATAACTCAGTGCTTAATTAATTTCTTCTACAACCAAAACACATTGTTCACAAAATGTACAATGTCTATTATATTAAATGTTGCTTTTAGCCAAAACACTTTGATTCACAGTGACTATCACTCTTATCAACCTACGTCATAATATAATATATCATATGTGACCCACCACCAGTAAACCAGGCATAAGTGTGTGTAAATCCAAACAGAGTTATGTGTGTATCTTGGTAGAGTGGAAACTAAGGTTTAAGATGGTGAAAAAATGATGTTTCTATCACAAGTAGAACCAAAGTTATGGTCATTTTAATATCCACATTTGGACATATTTTACAATTTGCATATTTTTAGATATTGTCCGTTAAAGTTTTGGACTGTTTTGGGGTAGGAAGTCCTTAGCAACGCATAATAATTTGTATCCGATTGACACAAATTGTTGACAGATGTTAAAGGACACTCTGATGGACATGTCACAGAAGTTTTATATATTATAATAATAGGACAGAAGTGTGACGTATTATAATCATTTGGCTTACACCATTGGACAGAACATTCAATATAAGCTTTTACCTCGTACCAAACACTTGGGTGTTTACCCACGGAACGGAGATCGTTTTGTTCGGCGAAAAGAGGTGGAAGTCGTCTTTGTCTTTGCTCAGCAATACCTGAACTTTTGTCACCGCTTAAATAATTGACTCAATAAACACCTTTATTGATTGGATTTCAATGTAATGACCACAGGAAGTGAACATAGAGGTGTTAAGGTACCGTTTTTTGATAAGGTGTAAACACTAATAACAAATCACCTTCCAGCCTAAATTTGGCTGTAGCTCTGAACGGCTCAGCGCGACTTATGCCTGGTTTCGTGGTGGAGGGTCACATATATAAAACGGCCAGGAAGAACATTTACAAGAAGTCATTCACCCCTTCTGCAATAGCTGTTCTGAATAATAATAATTTCTATGTTTTTGTGGAACAGACAATAAAGCTCTATCTATCTATGTGACTTATACGTGTTTAGACTGGTTTAATGGAATAGATGAAGCTGCAGCATTCAGCTCAGTGGACTTTTGTAAACATGGTACTGTAGATAAATGTTCTACACTTCTATAGTTCTTTTCCACACTCACCTCACATTCACCCATTCACACGCACTCATACACCAGTAGGTGTCTAACGTTCTTTCAGTCCTACTGGGAGACTAAGGGTTCAGTGTCTTGCCCAAGGACACTTTG
The DNA here is from genome assembly GCA_020466265.1 of Siphamia tubifer. Taxonomy (NCBI): domain Eukaryota; kingdom Metazoa; phylum Chordata; class Actinopteri; order Kurtiformes; family Apogonidae; genus Siphamia; species Siphamia tubifer. The sequence goes on along the minus strand of CM035802.1, from coordinate 3,187,067 downwards.
ATGTGTGGACAGCCAGAGCCGGGATGCAAACCGCCAACCTCTCGGTCATTGGGCGACCCACTCTACCAACTGAGCCCTTAGATTAGAAAGTCGAATTTCGATTCAATTCAATTTTATTTATGAAGCCCAAAATCACTACAAAGTCGTTTCACAGGTCTTTACAAAAACACAATCAACTACAGAGTTATATGAACAGTCCCAGCATCCCCTGTCCTGAGACCCTCCCCCTGTCCTGAGACCCTCCTTCTCAGCAGAAAAAACTCCAAAACCCAGTGGGAAAAAGAAGAAATGTTGAGGAGAACCACATTGAAGGACAGATCCACTCCCATGGATGGACAGACTATAGATGAACGTCCATTTATAAATGAAGGAGGGGGGGGGGGCTGGTGCATCCACCAGGCACCAGAAAGGTGAGGGAGGAGGTCCAGGGTCACAGGTCATCACATGTGAGTCATCGTAGATCCTGTCGTCCATGGCTCCCACTCAGACACTGTCAAGGGAACCACCAGATGACTAGCCATGAACAGACTTGGTGTGTAAGATAGGTTATAAAAATGACAAAAACAGATGAGAGAGAGAAATAATCTGTTTCTACAATGGTGTTTCGTATAATAATAAAATCTAATTTGTAGTATTGCTTGTGTGGATAAAGAAAACTGATGGGTACAGAAATAGTACCAGTGCAGAAGCCCATGGTTACTGTGGTACCCCCCTGGTTGTGTTGGTAGAGGACCCAGTCACAGAGGCTGATAGTAAACTAGGGCTGACAGTAATGGAACTGGAGGAAGAAATGACAACCACATCTGCAACAGATGTTAGCAGCTAGTGTTCTGTAGCCCTGAGTCATGACTGAAGGATAAATGTTGAACCATGCTTTACTACGACGTTTACAGAAGAACTTGGTGGACATCGTAGTAGACGAGGTTATAAATAAACTTCATTTATGAATGTTCAGTTTAAACCCCTTCTGTTGATGTGTTTATACCTGATGAAAACTATTGTCGCTAATTAAGCAGCTTGACTTCAACGTGAGTGGATGAAGCGGCGCGTCGGTCAAGATGATGGACAGATTCTTCATCTAATCACATGTAAGGATTTTAGAGAAGGCCCCTCCTTTGAAAACATATCTTTTGGGGAAGGGTCCCAGCTGGTATTGTGAACTACCATCTGGTGACAGTCCAGGCAACAAAGGAAAATTATCCCCAATGACTCTTGATTGAAAGTAATGCTCCGACAAAATAGTTTGTTTGGTTTCTTAATTTTATCAACTCAGACCTGATATGACACATTGTAGTCCATGTCAGTACAACTATTAACCCTTTCATACATGAACCATAATCAAGATTTGTTTTTCTTTTATATGTATGGTTTGAGGAAATGCCTTTGATACGTATGTTTGAATGAGCTCTGATGAGTTTGGATCAACAATGGAGGGGGTGTTCTGTAAAGAAACAATGACCTTTGTATTGATATTAAGGGTTTATGGTTAACAACCATAACCTGTATAAGTTATATGTTGAGGGAAGCTTCAACTAAAGGTTTCATACACAGGGACTAAGGATTGGCTGAAGTCCATACATGTATTGGTGGACGTGGATTTTCTCTTGTTGACGGAAACTTGGATAAAACCAGGCGATGACCGTGTCTTCACGGAGCTCTTCCTTCCTCGTTGCGCTTTTTTCAGGGCACCGCGGGCGTCTGGGCGCGAAGGCGGAGTCGCCACTGTTTTTAAGGACATATTTACATGCAAGCCTTTGTATGTAAATAACTACACCTCTTTTGAAGCACATCTGTTCACACTGGAACTTGCTTCCCCTATTTTATTTACCGTTTTATACCGTCCACCGAAATACAATAAGGATTTTATTCAGGAAGTTTCAGACTTTTTGGCAGAGGTAGTACTTAAATATGATCAAATACTGATCTGTTGCCCCCTTGACCAGCTCGCTGCTGATTTTAAACATCTTCTGACGAGATTTGACTTAACTCAGTCTGTGGAGGGGCCAACACACAATGCTGGACATACTTTGGATTTGATCATCTCTCATGGCCTGTCTGTATCTATATCAGACATTCCCATCTCAGATCATCTTCCCATAATTTTTGAAGTTCTTGCCCCTTCACCTGTCAGCAAGCCTCCTGTCTCAGCCTCTTGCCGTCGGATTATTACCTCTTCAACAGCTGGAGAGTTTATGACTGCATTTACAAACATGGAGATTCCTGCCTTTAATGGAGATGCTCCTGCGTTATGCCTGTTATCTTTTTATTCTACGTGCACTGGAATCCTAGATACAATTGCACCTTTTAGGCGTAGGTCCTCAAAACCAAGGGGGGATCCTTGGCTGAACGACTCCACTCGTGCTCTGAGACAACGATGTCGTCAGGCAGAACGGCGGTGGAAAAAGGACGGACTACATGTATCGCGGGAAATGTTAAGGGATAGTCTCACTCAGTATCAGAGAGCTGTGAAGGAGCCTAAATGTAAATATCTAAGATAAGACAAGATAAGAAAAACTTTATTATCCACCATGGTGGAAATTTGCCTTCGGCCTCTCAAGACGTCAATTTACATAAAAACACATTTGGACACTCCACAACATACACAAACATACAAAAAACGTTGTGCAAACAGGCAAAAAGATGGCACCGGTGGATGTAAATACAGTAGCCTTCTGAGGGGATCACCTTGTACAGTCATATTCTGTTCAGATGGCGTTCAGAGCTTGTATGGCATGTGGTATAAAAGATTTTTTATATATATTGCAGCTCGCCCTTGGGACTCTAAATCTACGACCAGATGGTAGCATTTCAAACTGAGAGTGTAAAGGATGTGACGAGTCCCCAGATATCTGTCTGGCTTTCCTGACTACAGCACACTGAAACCCTTCACAAAGTGGTCGTTGTGGTTTTCCAACCACCTTCTCTACAAGCTTTACAATGGAAGAAAACTTGTTTTTTTTTGCATCACATTGAGCTTTCCGTACCAAGCAGCGATATTAAGTTGCAAGATGCTTTCTACAAGTCCTCTATACGCCATCTCTAGTACATGTCGACTCACCCCAAAACTCTTGAGTTTCCTAATTAAAAACAGACGCTGATTAGCTGGCTTAAAAACACTCTCACTGAAACTCAAGGTGGAGTCGATGATTGTACCCAAATATTTAAAATGATCAACAACCTCCACAGGCTTGTTATTAAGAACAACAGGATTAAAAACAGTAAAAACAGTCGCTCCCTTTGTTTGTAATATAAGTTCCTTTGTTTTGGCTGTCGGATATTATTTCCACGAGTGGTGACTGCCCTCGTGTTGTTCAGTACAATTAACTCTGTTGTCAACCCCAATACGTCTTCTTTGATTGACGCTACTGTTTCCACCTGTGAGGACTTCATACAGTTTTTTGTGGATAAAGTGAAGTCTGTGCGAACATTGTGTTCCAGCAGCAGCAGCAGTCTGGAGCTGTTAGACTTTGTTCCATTCTCTGCTGTATTTAATTGTTTTGAGCCCATCTCACTTTCGTTTCTCTCTGACATTATTAATTCTATGAGAGCAACGAACTGCCCACTGGACATCCTCCCAACTAAATTATTGAAAGAGGTGTTTAGCGCTGTGGGGCCTTCCCTATTGGCTTTATTAAACACTTCTCTTAGCTCAGGATGTGTCCCTGATGCTTTTAATATGCTGTGGTGAGACCATTACTTAAAAAACCACAGCTAGATTCCACAATTTTATCTAATTTTAGACCTGTTTCTTTTATTTCAAAGGTTCTTGAAAAAACAATTTTTTTACACAACTGCAAGGGTTTTTGGATTGTAATTCCATTCTTGAGAAATTTCAGTCTGGTTTCAGATCAAGACACAGCACAGAGTCTGCACTTTTGAAAGTGCACAATGATATAGCTTTGTCAGTCGATGCTAAATGTCCTGTTGTTTTGGTGCTTCTTGATCTAACAGCAGTGTTTGATACTGTTGATCAGTGTGTTCTTCTGTCCCGCCTTCAGCACGTTGGCATTTGTGGCACCGCCCTGAGGTGGTTTGAATCATATTTATTAAACAGGAAGTGCTCTGTTATGATTGGTGACCTGTCTTCTTCCGTTGTCTCTGTGTCATGTGGTGTGCCCCAGGGCTATATTTTGGGTCCCATTTTGTTTTCCATTTATGTTACCTTTGGGATCCATAATTGCAAGACATAATCTTGCATATCACTGTTATGCAGATGATTTGCAAATTTATTAATTTGGATCGCTGTCTTCTCAGTTCAAATCGACAGTAAAAAATGTTGGTGTTATTTTTGACAGTTCTTTTAGATTCGAGAAGCAGATCGACAGCGTAGCAGAGCTAGCTTTTTTCAATTGCATCTGTTGACAAAGGTGAAACCTTTTTTAAACTGCTCAGACCTGGAGAAAACAATTCATGCTTTTATAAGTTCACGCATAGACTATTGTAATGCCCTTTATGTTGGAGTCCCCCAGTCCATCCTAGGTCGCCTCAAGCTGGTGCAAAATGCTGCTGCTCGTTTTTTAACACACACACCCAGACGTCAACACATCAGCCCAGTCCTTTATTCCTTACATTGGCTTCCAGTTTCTTTTAGAGTTGAATTTAGGATGTTACTCTTTGTTTTTAAAGCACTCAATGGCCTCGCCCCCGCATATTTGTCCGAGCTCCTGAATGTTCGCAGTTCGACCAGAGTTTTGAGGTCCTCAAATCAGCTCTCGCTTGAAGTCCCAAACACTGGGGTGATGGGGCTTTTTCAGTGGCCGGGCCCAGACTGTGGAATACACTGCCCCCCAATATATGCACCATCACAGACTTTGGCCTGTTTAAATCCAGGCTCGAAACATATTTATTCAGACTGGCTTTTAATACTCAGTAGCCTTGTGATACTTTATTTAAATGCACTTTAGTTGTATTTTTCTTATGAACAGTTTTAATTTTGATTGTCTTTATTTCATTGTGAAGCACTTTGGTCACTTTGAGTGTTGTAAAGGGCTCTATAAATAAATGTTGATTGATTGATGTAGACAATGGTGCCTGTATGGTTCTGTTTATGTTCTAAAATTAAGACTGTCAGCAAAGTCTTCTTCATGATCCGCTCATCCCCCCTCACCTGAAGACATTACATCCCTATGTTCCCCTCACTGTGTCTCAATGACACACATAACAAACCTTAACATATCAAATGATAAACTACTCTTAACAGCTCTATTACCAAGAAAATAATACTCGTCAAATGGAAATTAACAAACACACACACCATGTGTGTATCTATGCATATATATATATATATATATATATATATATATATATATATATATATATATATATATATATATATATATATATATATATATTCTGCATAGTTCAGATCACTTCTTGTCCATAAAATGCACTTTCTTACATTGAATTTATGTTAAACTTTAACCACGCAGCATGTGACATGATGTAGAAAGCTTTTCTTCATATACCCAGTGTGTCGTAGTATTGACAGTCAGTGATTAAACTGTGAAGTTATTCAGTACTTCACAGCAACATGTGCAAGAATACAAACATTTGCAAACCACACACTTTTATTCTATCAGGATACAAACATAACTGGGATTCAAAGCCAGTGCAAACCTTGATTAAATGATTTGTCATTTTACACATAAGACATTACACGATTAGAATATTTCAATATCAAATGAGGAAACATAATCAAAATATTGCGTTTGGTTTTTAACAGTGAAGCTGCATGTTCCTTAGATAAAGTGCAGACTGTATAATCATATGAAGTAATGAACAGTTGTGGTGATAGTGGTAAATTACTGAGGGTGTAGACATAGATAAAGTATAGATTGAAGGTGCAGCACATACATTAGAACCATAAGTTATAGTATAGAAGTCACTTAATGGAATAGATAAAGCAGGGGGTGAAGGTGCAGCATTTGGACTTAAGACACTTTTGTAAACATGGTACTGAAGATAAGAAAATGTTTCCAAAGGCAAATAATCTTTTGTTTGAGTAAAAGGAAGCAGCACTTTTCAGTGACTGTGTACATGTCCAAATAATCTGCTTCTTAACTTATAAAAAAAGATAAAATGACCAATAAGCCAAAGTAAATACATATTCCACTAGTATTTCTCTGTACACACAATGTATGCAGACTAATTAAAAAGCTCTCATAAACACTGCCTTCCTCCTTTATTTCTTTCATTTTCACAAGTGTGTTTTTTTCCTTCTTGCTACCAATATTCATGTTTATTCTGTGGAGTATACATCTCCCTTCCTATTCCTGCAGAACCAGTGGTAAAACTCAGAAGTTAGATACATATTCCAATGGAATATCAGATCCAACTTGAGGAAAACAAATCTCTATTCATAGAAAAGCCTCCAAGGAGACATAGACGATGCTTCTTTTGGGGAAAAAAGGAAAATCCAGACTATCTGAATCTCTGTTAAATTCAGAATACCGTCCTGTGGTTATAAAGAATAATGTGCATGGAAACATACACTCCCCAAAGGCATTTTTGGGTCAGATAATAAAGTCAGAACTGAGGGTGATAAGCAAATGCAAAGTGTACTGTAGTTATGGATGTGCAGCTCCCCATACTCACTGGGGGGAGCAGTATCTGCCCGCAAACAGAATGCTATTGGACGAGTTATGTCGGATGAAAAACAGGAATGGGTGATCTGCGATGAAGGTGGCTGGACGAAGAGCACAACGCAGCATCATGACCGGAGCAGTGGCAGCCGCTGCCTCGGTTCCCTCCTCGTTGACCTCCACAAAAGCCTTATGGACCACTTTAGACAGGACCAGGTCATTGGCAGGAGACATGCCTGTCAGAGGGAGGGACAAAGACGTCTTTAAAAAGTCTAATACATACGTTTTAAAACACGGACGAACATGGACGGACACTCAGGTTTTACCAGAGAAGTCGCTCATTCCCATGTCGAAGGCGTCCACCATGCCCATACTCATGAGGACACTCTTCATGTCGTACGTCTCCGTCATCTTGAATCGAGGCAAACCCACTTGAACCTCAACTTCATCCATCATGTCTGGACGAGTCCACTCCACAAAGTTCTCGTAGGTCAGCTGTCCTTCAATCTGTGGTAGACGCCAAATTCATGTTTAGTCTGTGTAAGGACATGTTTGTAGGTGTTGACAGGCACAACAAACCAGGACCCCTCACACACATTTGATCATCTATGATCACTGTGAAAACACAGTTTTGGTGACTGTGAACTTTGACCTACATTCACCAAAATTTAATGGGATCTATTCTGGACCACCTGGCACCTGTGAAAGTGGTCCAGTAGGTTTTGTGTAAAGCTGCTTACAAACACAAACAAACAAACAAACAAACACATAAGCCAACTCAAAAACAATACCCCTCTGCCCCCTTTTTGTGTGTGTGTGTGTTGGGGGCGGGGGCGGGGGGTCATACCTTCTCCAGACCCGTGGTGTTGTCCTCCATCTCATTAGGGAGGAAGATGAGCATGCTGAGCTCCTTTCCTTTGTAAGGCATCTCTAGGATCTGTTCCACAGGATTATGACACAATGTCAACAACACCATAAATACACAGCGCTCTGATAAACTCTTCATTCACCTTTAACTTTGGTGTTTTTACACGTCTGAAATAAACACTTTTTTTGTCATTCTATTTGTTCACTTACAAGAAAATATAGGAAATATATGCACAGCCTTAAATGTGTAGTAAAGGTTAAAGTCATTATTTATTCTGACCTCTGACCCCATGACAAGAAGCAGCACAAATAATTATAAACATCTGACATGTTGAACAAAACATCAGATAATTAATTAATACTATAAATGTTTTATTGTCTGAATAACAGTTAGACATTAAGTTAAATGTTCTTCACTTCTATAGTTGTTCCACCTTCATGGCTCTTTACATTAGCCTCACATTCACCCATTCACACACACTCATACACCAGTAGGTCAAAGGTCAGTCCTACTGGGAGACTAAGGGTTCAGTGTCTTTGTCCAAACACATGAACCGCCCACCTCTCGGTCATTGTACGACCCACTCTACCAACTGAACCACAGCAGCCTGAGTATAAAAGGAGGCTGCAGTAAATACAGATACTTTAGTTTATACAAAGTGTTTTTCACTAAACATTTGTTTACTGTCCAACATAGGTCACATATATCTACACTGAAGAGTCAAATGCATGTGTGATCATTAAAACTTTACTAAACCAATAAACTTAATCTTGGATTATAATTTTGGCACAGTACTGTATACATACTAGGAGACAGTTTTAACGTGACAGGTTTGAATTACAAATAAACAAGCTGCTTTAGTTGATCATGAAAAAATAATTGAAGAAGTAAATGAAGAACTATAGCTCACTTCTAAACATGATTTAATTGTTTAGTTTTGAAATTGTGCTGAGGGAAACCATTTATGAGCATCAATTGTCTGAGTAATAAATGAGCAAATAAAAGGCTGCATGTAACAAACTACATTTCTTTATTTTACGTGCATTTTGTTTAGTATCTAGAGTTTACACACTGTCTTTACTGATTCAGGAAACATTACCTGGCAGTGGGCTTCAGGGATAAACGTCAAAGGGAACTTTGTTTTCTGGTACATCATCTTCACTGGCTTAGTGTCATTCTGAAAACAAGAACAAACAGAACACGCTTTGGTATTACACATGAAACATATGAGATTTAACAGCAACAACAGAGGTGTAACCTTTGACCTGGATTGTGGAGCATCATCACTGTGTTGAGCGGTGCAACACTTTAAACATTTAGCCAAGGTGGGAGGTCAAACAGTATGTTCCTTAACAGATCTATACAAACACACAGGTGTGTGTGTGTGTGTACTCTGTACTGGGGAGTCATTTGAGTCATGTGATTACAAGGTGTGTGTTGGGTCAGTCTACTTTTTTGGTAATACTTTATGTATTTCATGTGCAGTAAAATGTAGGCCAATGCAGTACATTTATTTTAAGGTTATTGA
>CM035802.1:3115847-3177990 GCA_020466265.1 Siphamia tubifer | reverse complement strand
AGTCTCAAAGGCCTTCGCCGGCCCTCGCAACCGTCAACGACAGCCAATGGCGAGACGACATCGTACCGTGGGCAGGAAGTGATATTTTGCCACAAACGCATGTTTTTGTATAAATATGTAGGGGGCACATTTGAGTCAAATTTGACCCAGATCGGTGTTTGTAGGCGATTTGCAGGGGGCGCTGTGGGAGGTTAAAATTGCATTTTCTACGGATAACCTGGTGTAGGATGGAGAGATAGACGTCCGAGTCAACCGTCAGCCATATCAGTGTTTGTATGTCTGAAATACAGCCATTTTAGTAAAGGCAAATTTGTAGGGGGCGCTATAGAGCAAAATCACAATTTCTATTGATAAACCGCTGTAGACCCAGGAGACAGATGTCAGAGTCAAATTTCAGCCAAATCAGTGTTCGTATGTCCGAGCTTAAGCAATTTATGTAGTGGTAATTTTTCCCAAAAACTTAGCAAATTTTGGTGACAGCGTAGCACAAAAACGATTTTCAAAATTTTTATATCTAGATCGTGTTCACTAGTGTTTGTGCGGGCTACCCGCTGGCCAGCGGATATCCGCGGGTGACCCGTGAGTCGGGTGGGCTGGGGTCGCAGTATTAATACATATTGTGGATGCGGGTGGGGCGGGGTCAGGGACGATCAATACCCGCTGAGGTGTGTGTGTGTGTGTGTGTGCGTGCTCGGCTCGCGCATGTGCAAGCCCGTCACTTCCTGTTTTGAATGCTTTTTTATCCCAACTTTTTGTTATTTGTTATTAGCGCCAAATCTCCCTGAACACTCAGAGATAAGAGTGAAAATGTTGGACTTGATCAGAGAGAGAAATTAAAACAGGCGATGCGAAGGTTGTACGGAAACGTTGTATGTGTTGGCTTTATAGAGTGATGATGTGGGTGGAGTCTATTTTATGTGCTGGAGTGCATATTTAGACGTTAGAAAGGAGGCAAAAATTATGCTTCATGACTTTTAACATTAGAAGCACAAGGTAAAGATGCTGCGAATGTACTATGTGAGTTTAGAGACAAATTTAAGCTCGCGGGTTTGATAGAGCGGGTCGGGTTGGGTTTATCGATACGTCACATCATGCGGGTTGGGCGGGGCAGGCCTAGCCACGTCTTGGGTTTTGGGCGGGGCGGATTTCTGTAAAACCCCCTAACCGCCATCACTAGTGTTCACCAATCTTGAGCTAATTTAGTCCGACTGCCAAGGGGGGAGTTGGTTAAATTCTGATGACAGCAAAAACCATGACTCAGAATTTTTTTAATTTCAATCCAAGATGGCCGACTTCCTGTTTATGGGCGTGGCCATCATTAGATTTTTGTACTGGTTTTCTTAGCTCTAACTTCACTAGGGTGTGATTTGGCCTAATACAAACTATTTCACCTTTTCTAGGGGGGCGCTGTAGACACATTTCTTTACGGACTTTTACGAAACTTATAAATACCTGCCAGTTTTTGGACACTTCTGAAGTGTGTGCACAATTTGGTGAGTTTTCATGCATGTTCAGGGGGTCAAATTAGAGGTCAAAGGGCAGACTCCCCTTGCGATCAGCGAAGGACTAAAAATGGTTACAATTGTTGAGGTTTTTTCACATGTTATTGTTACATTATTGTTTGAATGTAAGTACTTTCATATGTTTACAAACCTATTATCACCATAACATGAAACCCAGAAGAAAATATGCTTTTATTATTTTTTGTAGGTTTTTCTGTTATTTGACTGTAGATAATATTGGTCTGTATGTGGAACCTGAACTAAAATCAATTCCACATCCTTTGACAGTGGAATTATTGACCATTGTAAATTCATCACAGGGGCTGAATTTGGCCCCTGGGCCACATGTTTGAGACCCCCTGCTTTACACAGATGCACATCAGCCCACCACCATGTTGTAGGTTCTGCAGCCATGTTCTTGTAAAACGATGGAAAAAAAAAAGAATTAAAAAATAAATCATTACTAATACGTTTGTTTTGGTCTGTGTCTAAATCAGCCAAACTAAAAAAAAAAAAAAAAACACGATCAGAGAAAAATTCCCTAAAATGGCATTTCCATAACACATTTTCCATGTGTTCATTTTTCAGTTTCCAGTACTTTTAGATCCGTTTAATCACATGGTTTGCATTGCTGCTCACAGAAGATAAGTGGGTCGAACAGGAAGGAGGCATGCAAAGAAAAGACAGAACATTCCTGTCTGTTATGAAACACTGAAGCTGTTGGACACACACTGAACCTCCAGAAAAAAGTCTCATAAACACAGATGCTTTTCTTATGTTGTTGTTTTTATGTCCAGTTTCAGTTACAAAAGCTGCAGGAAAACACATGTTAAATATCCCTCTGTAAAGACCCCCACCAGATAACACCAACCAACACCTCCTGTTAGTGTTAGTTCAGGGTCTTTGGTTTGAATACCACCTTAAGAAGATGACGTGGCAGGTGGGCTTTGGTCTGCTGTGGCATCTGCATTTGCATCTGCAGTGGCTCGGCCTGTCGTGGCTTCTCTGGCTCCACAAAGCACAGATACCTAAAAGGTGGAATCGGTCCATCCGGGATCAAATATGGAATTTTTCAGCCTTTATAACCGTTCCTCTATGTGACAAGAATAAATACTAAAGAGACATGTTCCTACTTAAAGAAGACGTTGTACCTCATAAATATTTCACTTGTAAAGATTCAGTATACAGTGAGTCTAAACCTTTAGACACTTCCATTTTCTATAAAAGTTATAGCTTTAAAAAATGATTAGACAAACATTTAACGTTCCCTGCAGTGTAACAATGTCTAAAGCTTCATGTATGGAGTGCTGCGGAGCCTGTTCTAATAGTACAAGTACAGTCGTCATAAGTGTTTGTATGTTACACTTAATTCTCTTTCTGTTGGGAAAGAAGTTACCCATTGTTACCCATACTCATGTTGAGTATAATAAAGCTAATACACTAAACTTTTAATTTGAATATACTAAAATAGAACACTAGCCTTATTGATAGTCTGTTCTAAATCTAGTATGTAGCATTTACAATCTGTAAATTATGATTGTAATGCTACATAGTATTAGATAATTTTAATATTTTTTTGTTGTTTAAGCAGCTTTTAATTGTAATATATATATATTATATATATATATATTATATATATATTATATTCAGCGCTGGGAATAATGGCATTAGAGAATAACAGTGTTACTAACGCAGCCACATTTCGAGTAACAGAGTAATTACTTAATTACTTTATTTATAAACTGTATCACTGTCACCATTACTCTGGAAATAATGTGACGCGTTACAGACGTGTTTCCACTATCAGAACTTCTGGGACTTTTTGGGGGAACTACTTTTGACCGGGCCTCTCAGGTGTGTCTCCATACAGACATGGAACCTTTTGATGAGCTTATTATATGGGTGTCAGTTACTATGGTAACATCACTAACAAAAAAGCGCCAAAACAAAGTGTCAGCAGAAGAGGGAAATGACAAGACTAGACGTGCACTAGGGATGATGAAATGCATTTAAAACATCTAGACCCATCACTGAGCCCCATTAACTGAGATCAGTGAGAAAAGAACGCACACTGAAACGGCGTTAGTTAAAGTTACTAATGACTTATTATTAGCCGCTGACATCGGACTAATATCGGTCCTGGTGTTATTAGACCTTAGTGCAGCCTTTGACACCATTGACCACAGTATCTTAGTGCACAGATTAGAATATGATATAGGTATTAGAGGAGCAGCCCTCTGCTGGTTTAAATCATATTTATCTAATCGCTACCAATTTGTTCACATCAACAAACAATCATCGCAGTCCTCCAGAGTTAATTATGGCGTTCCTCAAGGGTCAGTCCTTGGGCCTATTTTGTTTACACTATATATGCTCCCTTTAGGTAACATCATTACAAATCATGGCATTAATTTTCATTGTTACGCGGATGACACACAGCTATATTTATCGATTAAACCTGATCAGACCAGGCAAATAGATAAACTAAGTACTTGTGTACAAGACATAAAAATTTGGATGAGTGCCAATTATCTTTTACTGAACCCTGAAAAAACTGAAGTCGTTATAATTGGTCCTAAAGATGCGAGAGACTCCCTAACTGACCAGATAGTTACTCTGGACAACTTAAGTGTAACACCCAGTGCCACAGTTAAAAATTTAGGAGTTTTATTTGATCCAGATCTTTCATTCAAAATGCATATCAAACAAACTTGCAGAACAGCCTTCTTTCACCTGCGCAACATTAGCCAAAATTAGGAATATTCTGTCTAAAACTAATTCATGCATTTGTTACATCACGATTAGATTATTGTAACTCCTTACTTGTAGCGTGTCCTAAATATTCCCTAAAAAGCTTCAACTGGTTCAAAATGCAGCAGCAAGATTATTAACAGGATCAAATAGAAGAGAACACATCACCCCTGTGCTCCAAACCCTGACCCCTGACCCTATCACCCCTGTGCTCCAAACCCTTCATTGGCTACCAGTTGAGTCTAGAATTAAATTTAAAATCCTCCTCCTTACATATAAAACCATTAATGGTATGGGCCCCTCTTATCTTAAAGATGATCTGGTTCCGTACCAACCCAATAGAACCCTTCGTTCTCAGAATGCAGGTTTACTGAAAGTTCCTAGGGTTTCTAAAAGTACAGTAGGAGCTAGAGCCTTTAGTTATCAGGCCCCTGTCTTATGGAATCATCTTCCCTTTAATATTAAAAACGCCGAAACAGTCTCTACATTTAAAATTAGGCTTAAAACATTCCTGTTTGAGAAAGCCTATGGTCAGGTTAGTTAAAATTTATGTGACTCATATATCATGTATACATGATGTATGAGTCACAGTTCAGTCTAGGCTGCCCTAGGAGTTAGAATGCTGGGGGAAGTACAGAAACTGAGTTCTTTCTTCTCTTTCTCTCCCTCACATCTGTTTCTGTCATTTTTATAACCTATCTTTCATACCAAGTCTGTTCATGACTAGTCACCTGGTGTCCCCTTTCCCCCCTCCCCCCCCTGGGGGGAGTGGTGGCTCTCCTGACAGTGCCTGCACGGGAGCCATGGACGACAGGATCTGGAGTATCTCGCCTGTGCTGACCTGTGACCCCGGACCACCGCCCCTGCCTGTCTGGACCAGCCCCCCTTCCTGCATTTATACATGGACGTTCATCTATAGCCTGTCCGTCCATGGGAGTGGATCTGTCCTTCAATGTGGTTCTCCTCAAGATTTCTTCTTTTCCCCACTGGGTTTGGAAGGTTTTTCTTGCCGAGAAGGAGGAGCTAAGGACAGGGGGAGGGTCTAAGGACAGGGGGAGGGTCTAAGGACAGGGGATGCCTGGGACTTTTCATGTATCTCTGTAGTGGATTATGTTTTTGTAAAGCCCTCTGAGACGACTTTGTTGTGATTTAGGGCTTTATAAATAAAATTGAATTGAATTGAATTGAACGCACACACACACGCGCACACACACATATACACACACACACACACACACACATACACACACACACACACACACACACACACACACACTTAAAGTTAATGGTGTGAAGTTGGTGCCTCAGGTGATCCATATGTGAACCCATGCTAATTTTACTTTTCTTAAAAGTTCATTTTAAACCATCACATAGAGAAAATATTTAACATTTTTTTCCGTTTCTTTTGCATTTTTAAGCAAAAAAAAAAAAAGAAAAAGTGACGCAAAAATACTTTTCCTGGTAACTAATTACTTTGCTAGTGGAGTAACGCAGTTAGCAACGCAATTACTTTTTGGGGGAAGTAACTAGCACTTGTACTTAATTACTTATTCAAAGTAACTTACCAGCACTGATTATAGTTCTAGTTGTACTCACCTGATAATGAACACCTTCAATTTCTTCATGTGATACTTCATGCTAATATGACAACAATAAACCTTCAATTCTTGAAATACTGTATGTGTAAAAGAGGCCAATTTTCTCTATAAATATAATAAAGGAACTTTACGTCATCCTTAACTCACTAAAATATAGAGGATATGACTTTGTTGATTTTTAGTCTGGAAATGTATTAGATTTGGAACAACTGTAAATGTATAATTTTAATGTTAAAGCCAATGCTAGGTACTGTATGTGTGTGAGTATTAGTATTTTGATTTTAGTGTGGAAAGGCCACAATCTCTAATTGGAGCAATGTGTAAATATTAGCATTAATGCTAATACTAGATATGATGTAGTAGTGGGTAAAATGAATAGACCAAAGTTTCTTATATGTATACAATAGTAAAGAGAATAACCTTAATTCACTACAGTATAAAACATACACATGCTCATTTTAGTCTGGAAATGTTCTACAGTGGGGTTTGAACAATGGGCTAATGCTAATGCTAATGCTAGGGGTTATTTTTATTAGGATGGATAAAATGCAAAAACTGAATTTCCTTACCCCTGTAATGAAATAAAATAATGAAAATAATGAAGCAAGATCATTTTAACAAGTGGTGGTTTTGTATTATCCTGTCATTAACATCATCAGTTATTTTTGATTCGATTGATGTAACTTATTATTAAACACTTTTTTGGTTTATTTATCCTTTATTTATCCAGGCAGTAAAGAACAGATTCTTATGCATCCTGATCAGAAAGCAATGGATCCTTGAGGGTTATACAATATACAGAAAGAAATGGTTAATAAATCACTACATTATAACAATGACAGTGACACATGAAATATTTAACAGGTGTTAAAATCTGTTGCAGGTTTTGCTTTAAAACAGTGAGATGTAAAAACATGGGTGTTGTAATAATATATATATATATATATATATATATATATATATATAAGCACCTTCCAAGTCACTCAAGGAAACTGTACTGTAAAGAGTAAAAGACAATGCATAACATACAACAGAATAAAAACAGAATAAGTAAAAGACTAGATTATAATACATTTAAAAGGTGCAGTAAAGGAAAGAAGGAGGGAATATTATTTTATATTATTATTATTTATGTTTTGTTTTGTAGTGTTCCAGTTATTAGCTGCAGCAAACCATGAAGGTGCTCCAGCTAATATTCCCAAACAATAGTTCAACAGGCTTTTCAGTGTGTTTTTAGTGACTTTAATTCTCGTACCACTGACATTTTTCTTGCTATACTGTAATAACTGAAACATTTTTAAAGCTCCTTCTCCCTTCTCTCTTCACACCAAAGTATTTCTAGGGCTAATGCTACTTAGCTGTGTAATAAATGAGCTATAAAAACCAGTTGACAGTTTGTGGTAGCTCGCTGCTAAAATATTCTCGCAGTCGGTGATCATGTGTTACTTTAACCTTTGATCTTTTTCATGAACACACACCCATGTTCACTCAGTCTCCAAGTTACAGACACAACAACCTTGTTTCATCAGCTCATATCATGGGAAAGACTTTTCTGGTAAAAAAAAGACATTCATCAGGGAGGGTTCATTTATTTTGCCACAGGAACAGACAGTAACTGGACAGGGTTTGTCACAGTCGGTTTGTGTTGCAACAGTAGCATCTTTCATCAAACATATTACACAATAAAAAAACCAGAGTTCAATGTCAGGTCCGTGGTGGGAAAAGAACGTACTCACTTTCAGGGTGAGGCCTTTTCTGACACATACTGATGTTTTAACCAACCCTGACTTGTTTCTCTGGGTGCGTCATTGTCATGGTTATGGGTGTGGCCTTCGTTATTAATTGTTCAAGAATTGCTTAGTTTATGTTTGATATTATTCTAACTTCCACCTGCACATATTTAATCAATGTACTGTAGAGCTGAGTGATAAACTAAACAATTAAAACCAACTTTTTTAAAACCTATTGCAATAAATATCACATTACATCAACTTTTATGTTGTCTTTACATTTTATCATAAGTTAAAATTTACAAAATGCTGCTGTTTTACTTAATTCAACTAATGTAAAAAATAAAAAGAACCTCAACAAAATAAGCATTAAATCATGAAATCTCTCTTCGTCTTTCTTTTCTGTCATTTTCCACATACATATACATATATATATATATATATATATATATATATATATATATATATATATATATATATATATATATATATATATATATATATATATATATACATACATACAAACATATATATGTTTTATAATACACAATATATCACAAAATAAGTGACTCGAGGTGTTGTCACATCTTTTACATTTTCATCTTACTGGGCCTGAAACAAATCATTTAAAATTGTCTCCAGCTTTAACAACAGACTAACACCCTTTAAAATAAACATTTGTGACTCGTATATTGTCATAATTAAATCAAATTACTTTTTATTTAATAATATTTAAAAGCCAGATGTAATATATTGTACATCTAACTACATATCCTGTGAGTGAACAATGTAAAGTAATAATTACCATATTTCCTTAAAAAAACTTATTAACTTCTGTAGCTTTATTTACATTGAAGAGGATATCTTTTTAATGACCTTCCAGGTTTTGTTTGAGGATATTTCTACCTCAGTGATTAAAACGCAAATGAAAAGGATACTATGTGACCGTGCTGTCTCAAAGTATAAAGAGTTAATTCAGTCACTATTTGTGCCTGTGTCATGTGATTATGTAAAGGACACATTTAGTCCCAGTATAAGTGATGAGTTAGTCGATAGTACCATGCTCACACTACAAACTACGCTAGATATAGTTGCCCCCCTTAAGTTAAAAACTACTAAGATTAGATTAACCTCCCCATGGTACAACGCTGACACTCGCTCCATTAAACAAGCAACACGTAAATTAGAGAGGCAATGGAGGCGATCCAACTTAGAAGATTCTCTCAATGCCTGGAAAAATAGCTTAATAAAGTATAAGCAAGCTTTGCGTACAGCCAAAACTAGATATTACTCATCCATAATAGAAGAAAACAAGAATAATCCTAGATTCCTGTTCAGTACTGTAGCCAGACTGACAAACAGACACACCTCCGTGGAACCAGTTATTCCATCCATGCTCCATCCTGATGATTTCCTGCAGTTCTTTAACAATAAAATATCAACTATTAGAGACAAAATAGACACATTTCTCCCAAATATTAGATCAGAAAAAGTAGCGCTTTCAAACCTAGGCCCTTTAATAAATCCCTCTGTAACACTAAATAATTTCACCACTGTAGACCAAACTGATGTCATTTCTATTATCATGTCTTCCAAATCATCACCTGCCTCTTAGATCCAATCCCAACAAAACTCTTTAAAGAGATTCTGCCCCTAATTATTAACACTGTCCTAAATATAATTAACACTTCATTAATTACTGGATATGTGCTGCAGTCATTTAAATATGCTGTTATTAAACCAATTCTGAAAAAGCCTACCCTAGATCCTGACATTTTAGCCAATTATAGGCCTATATCCAATTTGCCCTTCCTGTCAAAGGTTTTAGAACGAGTAATAGTTAAACAGCTGTGCCAATTCCTGCAGGATAATAGTTTATTTGAACAGTTTCAGTCTGGCTTTCCTGCCCATCATAGCACTGAAACGGCGTTAGTTAAAGTTACTAATGACTTATTATTAGCCGCTGACATCTGACTAATATCGGTCCTGGTGTTATTAGACCTTAGTGCAGCCTTTGACACCATTGACCACAGTATCTTAGTGCACAGATTAGAATGTGATATAGGTATTAGAGGAGCAGCCCTCTGCTGGTTTAAATCATATTTATCTAATCGCTACCAATTTGTTCACATCAACAAACAATCATCGCAGTCCTCCAGAGTTAATTATGGCGTTCCTCAAGGGTCAGTCCTTGGGCCTATTTTGTTTACACTATATATGCTCCCTTTAGGTAACATCATTACAAATCATGGCATTAATTTTCATTGTTACGCGGATGACACACAGCTATATTTATCGATTAAACCTGATCAGACCAGACAAATAGATAAACTAAGTACTTGTGTACAAGACATAAAAATTTGGATGAGTGCCAATTATCTTTTACTGAACCCTGAAAAAACTGAAGTCGTTATAATTGGTCCTAAAGATGCGAGAGACTCCCGAACTGACCAGATAGTTACTCTGGACAACTTAAGTGTAACACCCAGTGCCACAGTTAAAAATTTAGGAGTTTTATTTGATCCAGATCTTTCATTCAAAATGCATATAAAACAAACTTGCAGAACAGCCTTCTTTCACCTGCGCAACATAGCCAAAATTAGGAATATTCTGTCTAAAACGACTGCAGAAAAATTAATTCATGCATTTGTTACATCACGATTAGATTATTGTAACTCCTTATTTGTAGCATGTCCTAAATATTCCCTAAAAAGCTTCAACTGGTTCAAAATGCAGCAGCAAGATTATTAACAGGATCAAATAGAAGAGAACACATCACGCCTGTGCTCCAAACCCTTCACTGGCTACCAGTTGAGTCTAGAATTAAATTTAAAATCCTCCTCCTTACATATAAAACCATTAATGGTATGGGCCCCTCTTATCTTAAAGATGATCTGGTTCCGTACCAACCCAATAGAACCCTTCGTTCTCAGAATGCAGGTTTATTGAAAGTTCCTAGGGTTTCTAAAAGTACAGTAGGAGCTATAGCCTTTAGTTATCAGGCCCCTGTCTTATGGAATCATCTTCCCTTTAATATTAAAGATGCCGAAACAGTCTCTACATTTAAAATTAGGCTTAAAACATTCCTGTTTGAGAAAGACTATGGTCAGGTTAGTTAAAAATTATGTGACTCATATATCATGTATACATGATGTATGAGTCACAGTTCAGTCTAGGCTGCCCTAGGAGTTAGAATGCTGGGGGAAGTACAGACACAGTTCTTTCTTCTCTTTCTCTTCCTCACATCTGTTTCTGTCATTTTTATAACCTATCTTTCTTACCAAGTCTGTTCATGACTAGTCACCTGGTGTCCCCTTTCCCCCCTCCCCCCCTGGGGGGAGTGGTGGCTCTCCTGACAGTGCCTGCATGGGAGCCATGGACGACAGGATCTGGAGTATCTCGCCTGTGCTGACCTGTGACCCCGGACCACCGCCCCTGCCTGTCTGGACCAGTCCCCCCTCCTTCATTTATAAATGGACGTTCATCTATAGTCTGTCCGTCCATGGGAGTGGATCTGTCCTTCAATGTGGTTCTCCTCAAGATTTCTTCTTTTTCCCACTGGGTTTGGAAGTTTTTTCTTGCCGAGAAGGAGGGTCTAAGGACAGGGGATGCCTGGGACTTTTCATGTATTTCTGTAGTTGATTATGTTTTTGTAAAGCCCTCTGAGACGACGTTGTTGTGATTTAGGGCTTTATAAATAAAATTGAATTGAATTGAATATCCATAATTATGATGCATACAATTGAATAATTACTAATGAGTTAGGAAACCTGCAGAGGAGATGTAATGTTTTACCACAATGTTTACGACTGTTACACTTCCATATTGTGTTACCATGGTAACATAACACAGAAGCGCCTGCAGTAAAAGTCTAAATGAACAACAGATCTTTGTTATTTTTACTGACAGTGGACAGTGAACATTGAATCCAAGCGTGGACGTTACCTCTGACATCTGTGATGCTGTGTTTCCTCTGGCTCCAAGAAGCACCATCGCTAGAGCCGCAGAGACGCTGAAAGGTGAGTAGAAGATATTTGCCGCTCTGTCGACATCGCTCAGCTTGTTAAACAAAGCCAGAGCAAAGCTGGTGTTGGCCTTGGACAGAGGGGCTTCTGATGCCATTGTTTCTGCAAAATAACACAAACAGAAAGTGATGAACAATTCGTTTGTCTCATCATCTGAAGCCATTTTATCCTCACTGGGGTCACAGGGGTCACAGGGTCACTGGGGTCACAGGGGTCACAGGGTCACTGAGGGTCTGATCCAGCTACAATGGACAAAGGCCTGTTGAGTTGCATTTTGTAATAAATGTCCAAAATGTAATAACTTCTTGATTTAATTTTGTGGTAAACTGCCCCAACACATTTTACCATCAATTTTGCTGCATTACATAATAAGAGAAGATTATTAAAAAAATGCACTTTTTTATTGTCTAGTAAATGTAATAGTAAAAATGTAAAAAGTGACTAATGTAAAGAGTATAAAGTACATATATTTATATAAATGTAAAGAGTATAAAGTACATATATTTATATAAATGTAAAGAGTATAAAGTACATATATTTATATAAATGTAAAGAGTATAAAGTACATATATTTATATAAATGTAAAGAGTATAAAGTACATATATTTATATAAATGTAAAGAGTATAAAGTACAAATATTTATGCACAAATATAGGGAGTAAAAGTAAAAAGTTGCCAGAAAAATAAATACTCAAGTAAAGTACAGATACCTAAAAAAATTTACTTAAGTACAGTAATGAAGTACTTTTAGTAAGTTACTTCCACCTCTGCTCAATAGTGTCTTTAAACTTTAAAACACACTAGTTCAGTTGTTTGTGTCATATGCTTCCTGTATTGTCTTTCAGTATCAGAGAAAAAGAATCAGAACTAAATATATATTTCAATATCATTTCAACCCTGCAAAATAAAAAGGTGGAATAAGAGTTTTGGACAACACTGTACATGTATTAAATATTCACCTGCTTTGTACTGTCAGTCTAACTTTAACACTTTTAACTACATGTATTTTGTAATTATCTAAATGAATGAATCAGATTACATACTCATATTCTACTCACCTTAAGTCTTTAGGAGTTTCCTTGACAGAAATGTTTCTCTGTGAAGCATCAGCTTTTATTATTTACTAGTGACACGCCCCGTGAACTAACATGCACTTCCGCATTCTCAAATGTCACCTACGGAAGCTGACTGTGTTCAAATCTACGACCTTTGCGTTTTGTTTCAGCCTTAAACACGGAACAAAAACTTTAAATCACAGCTCAATATGTCGCTGTTTTTATCTGATATCTACCATCAGACCAAGGTAACGAAGTGATGCCTAATGTATTTAACAAACAAAAAAGTAAAACCATAACCAGAGATGGAAGTAACTAGGTAAAGTACTTCCTTTACTGTACTGCATTTTTTAGGTATCTGTACTTTACTGGAGTATTTATTTTTCTACCAACTTTTTACTTTTACTCCCTACATTTTGGTATAAATATCTGTACTTTATACTCTTATATTTATATGAATATCTGTAGTTTATACTCTTTACATTTATATAAATATCTGTACTTTATACTCTTTACATTTATATAAATATCTGTACTTTATACTCTTTACATTTATATAAATATATGTACTTTATACTCTTTACATTTATATAAATATCTGTACTTTATACTCTTTACATTTATATAAATATATGTACTTTATACTCTTATATTTATATAAATATCTGTAGTTTATACTCTTTACATTTATATAAATATCTGTACTTTATACTCTTTACATTTATATAAATATATGTACTTTATACTCTTTACATTTATATAAATATATGTACTTTATACTCTTTACATTTATATAAATATCTGTACTTTATACTCTTTACATTTATATAAATATATGTACTTTATACTCTTATATTTATATAAATATCTGTAGTTTATACTCTTTACATTTATATAAATATATGTACTTTATACTCTTTACATTTATATAAATATCTGTAGTTTATACTCTTTACATTTATATAAATATATGTACTTTATACTCTTTACATTTATATAAATATATGTACTGTATACTCTTTACATTTATATAAATATCTGTACTTTATACTCTTTACATTTATATAAATATATGTACTTTATACTCTTTACATTTATATAAATATCTGTAGTTTATACTCTTTACATTTATATAAATATCTGTACTTTATACTCTTTATATTTATATAAATATATGTACTTTATACTCTTTACATTTATATAAATATATGTACTTTATACTCTTTACATTTATATAAATATCTGTACTTTATACTCTTTACATTTATATAAATATATGTACTTTATACTCTTTACATTTATATAAATATATGTACTTTATACTCTTTACATTTATATAAATATCTGTAGTTTATACTCTTTACATTTATATAAATATCTGTACTTTATACTCTTTATATTTATATAAATATATGTACTTTATACTCTTTACATTTATATAAATATATGTACTTTATACTCTTTACATTTATATAAATATCTGTACTTTATACTCTTTATATTTATATAAATATATGTACTTTATACTCTTTACATTTATATAAATATCTGTACTTTATACTCTTTATATTTATATAAATATATGTACTTTATACTCTTTACATTTATATAAATATCTGTACGTTATACTCTTTATATTTATATAAATATCTGTACTTTATACTCTTTACATTTATATAAATATATGTACGTTATACTCTTTATATTTATATAAATATATGTACTTTATACTCTTTACATTCTCAGAATTGATTCAGTACTTTTTCAAACTAGACAAATGTGACAGTATGAAAAATAAATAGTTAAATCTTAAATTGTGACCTACTATATCATTTTTCTTACTCCCTGATGAAGGCTTTGGTGCCAAAACGCGTTGGGGTTTTTTATAGGATTTTATAGGTTTTATAAGCAAGCCAATTTAATAAAGACTTTTTACATTTTCTCTTATAAGAGAGTGCCTTGGAATTTTTTCTTTTTTGTCTACTATATCATAGTTTTGACTTTTTATCTCATAAATATCCATTTCTTATCTCATAATTATGATTTTTTCCCCCTCATAATTTAGACTTTTAAATCTCATAGTCTTGACTTTTTATCTCATTATTCTCATTTTTTTCTCATAATTTTGACTTATGTCACAAATTAGATTTTTTTTAATTTCCTATTTATGACATTTGAAATCTTCCTAAATGTCATGTCCATATCCATTAAAGTGTCATGATCTAATAAAACACATTATCTACACAGTAACTCACTTTTAAAGGCTTTATTTTTTTATATTTTTGTCATTTTTCTGTTTTTTTCTTCATAAATAACTATTATTTCATCCACAGCAAAAAAAAATTTATTTTAATACAATTGAGAAGTTGTACTTTTTTGCTTTTACTTAAGTAAAGTAATTGAATCAGTACTTCTACTTTTACCAGAGTATTTTTTTCACACAAGTAGCTGTACTTGTACTTAAGTACTTTAAACACCTCTGACCATAACCCTCTATGGTACTAAGTCATTTATAAATGACACTTAAAACTGCTTTAAAGATAATAATACTAGCCTCTAATTATTGGACCATAAATGTGTCACCTAAAATCCCGTCTTACCGATAAAATAAAAATAATGATGTCATGTGAAGTATAAGAGACAAGAGCACATGTTGGGTCACAGTGCATGAGTAGTTTTTCAACACTATATGACATGCTCCACCCGCCTGAGGAAAACTGGACAAATGCTATGGGTCTGTCCCAGAAGCATTCAGATCTGCCCCCCACACCCCACACCCAGGGGCGCAGATAAGTTTGTGAAACTGGGGGGGACGAAGATGCCAGCTAACACCCCCCGGCCCCACCTTTCTGTTTGGGGGGGGTGCTGCCGTGCCACAACAGCTCCACTCCAGTGACAATACAGTTAATAATGTTGAATCTGCGCCTATAGTGAATTATAACATTATTAGTTGTGCCTGGGATTCAGTAATACTATTAGTCAGGGTCACACAAAGACAAATTGCACCCTGGAAACAAAAGTTGAGAACCAACCATTTACTCAAAATAAATATTTGGTTATTACAGTCTGCTCTGAAAGTTGACAGATTTATAACAACAGCTAGTTAACTCAAAATAAAATGAAAAAATATATACTTTGCTAGTCTGCTGGAACAAATCAACAGTAATACAACTGTAACAACAGCCAGTTGGACATACTTAAATAATAAATACTGATATATATATATATATATATATATATATATATATATATATATATATATATATATATATATATATGTCAAGGGTTCGTTTGACTTCAATGGTTTTTCATTTATTTTCACCCAAGTCCAAAACCAGCAGTGATGAGGAGTGACAGTTTTTACAGAAAAAAATACCAACAAACCAGGAAAAAGAAAAAATTGTTACAAGAGATCTGAAAACACGATAAAATAAAGTTGGTCTCTTTTACCATTCAGCACTAAAAAACAGATTTCAGCCACACTCTTACTTTAACTTCAAATCTGTTTAAATCTACAGAATTTATCTCCAACTACACCCCCCACACTACTGGGAAACACTCCCCTTTATTTACCCCTAAGCTCCACCCATGGACATACCAATTATCATATTATTTAATTAACACACAATCTACAATATTTACATGGAACAAACATCAAACTGAAATCATATTAACTCATAAACAATGGCACCAATTATCCTCCATACATAAACACAAACGGAAGAAAAACCCAAAACAATGAATGAATGAATCTGTGTCCTGTTCTATGAAGTAACAGTGGTCCGGTTCTGCAGCAGGTGTGTGTGCGCGCGCACCTCCAGACGTCCACCACATAGAGAAAAGGCTGAGTAGTGAGGGAAGGTCCAGAGGACAATGTCCAGTTTAAACATATGTTGCAGGAGAGCCGCGCTTCACACACTCCAAAAAAGACGAGAGAAAGAAAAAAAAACACACGCGCGGCAGAGATGATGGCGCTAATGTCTCGCCGCCACAATATTTTAAAAAAATAATATTTTTCTCACAAGTTGGTGTGGGCCAGTCTGTGTCCTCTCGGGGGCTGGAAGTGGCCCGCGGGCCGCCTATTGGGGAACGCTGAGGTAGACTATTTACATGTACAGGCAACGGGGAGGCAGAAGAAGGTGACAGTTTGGCTGTGGCCAGCTTTGTACCCCGTGCACCCCGGCTGTCCAAGTGATGCCTGTCAGACTATTTGTTTGTAACCGTGGCAACCAACCGTGCCGCCCGCACAACACAATCACCGAGTCACGTTATTATGTATGTTAATTCATATTTTGGTTTCCTCGTGATGCTTGACTCAGTAAGAAGACAGTAAGAAGTAAGTAGTAAAAGTAAAAAAAAAAAGAAGTAACATGTTTTTTTCTTAAATAAAAGTGGGTGGGATGGATCTAAGGGCAAAACTGGGTGTGTCATGACACACCTGACACACCCACCATCTGCGCGCCTGCCCACGCGCCTGCCTGTGGTTCAGTTGGTAGAGTGGGTTGCCCAATGACCGAGAGGTTCGCGTCCCGGCTCTGGCTGTCCACATGTCGAAGTGTCCTTGGGCAAGACACTGAACCCTGACTTAGGCCCCCAGTAGGACTGACCTTAGACCTTAGAAACCTACTGGTGTATGAGTGTGTGTGTGAATGGGTGAATGAGAGGCTAATGTAAAGCGCTTTGAGCACAATGAAGGTGGAAAAGAACTATATAAATGCAGAACATTTACCAATTTACCATTTACCCCTTCACACCATCCTGCTTGCTCCAGTTTCTACAGTAGTCGTCAGGAGGCCTCACAGAAGGGGTCTCAGAGTCATCTTCTTCAGGGGCTACATTCAGCCTGATTTGATCTTCAATGGACCGGAGCAGTGAAACTAAAACATAATAACCTAAAAAGAATGACTACAAGTTTTTATCATTGTTTTAGTACAACCCCCCCCCCCATTAAATTATGAAAGTACTTTTGTAAATTACCCAAATGCAAATGTACAAGGAAATTAAGGTCAATTTTACCAATATTCTGCCTCAGTTTATCTTTAGTTCATGTGTTTTATTACTAAACTCTTACTAACAGAAGCAGAACATGGTTCAAATTGTGTCTAATTATCTTTCGACATTTCAGGTTGTTCACATTTGTTCAAATTATTCACATTTTATTGTTACAGAATAGTTTGTAAATGTAAATATTTTCATAAATTAATGTTAGTTTTGTCAACCAAACCAAAAAAAAGACATTTGAAGTCGTCATCATTTATAGACAGAGGAAAAAAATGAGAAAAAAATATAGTCTTTTTTTTTTTTTTTAGTTAATATTCTCTTCAGCCCAGGGGCCGCATTTGGCCCCCGGGCCGCATGTTTGAGACCCCTGCCTCAGAGGGTTGTTAAAAACATCAAGCAGTGGACAGCAGACAGCATCCAAACTGTACAAGGGTGCTTTGAATCCACAGACTGGGATGACCTCACCTTCCATCTCCTTCTGTGTTGGAACATCATTCCATCCAAAACTCACCATCTTCCCCCAACAACAAACCCTGGGTCAGCCAAGAACTGAAGAACTGGCTCCGAATCTGAGAAGAAGGAGATGAACAGGGAGGTCAAGCGGGCCATAACAACTGTCCCGCTGAAGGATGACACCTGAGTGGAGCAGAAGTTCCCCCAGAGGAACCTCTGCTCAGCTGGACAGACTCTGAAAACCATGGCAGAGTCCTGCACGGTTCTGATTTTGACAAACCGCAACCGCCCGTACCCGTCATGTTCAAACCCGTATCCGACCCGTTTTCCGCCGAAAAAAAAATTACAAATCCGCACCCAAACCGACCCGCTATAAATGAACCCGATATCCGACCCGAACCCGGAAGAAAATGTCAGCTTAAATACAAAATGTATTACCACGAATATACTGAACAGTGACATAGCCAAGGCAGAGCCAAATAAAAATGTTGTTAAACAGGAGCAGACAAATAATAAATTCAAAAACTATTTTTATCCGTGAGCTCACACACACACACACACACACACACACACACACACACACACGCTTGAAAAACGCATCAAGAAGGAAGCCGACAGGAGGCAGCTATACAAGTCCAAATTAAAGAACAGTTTTTAGCCTATGAACCGCAAATTAGACCCGCGATCACCCACGTCCGACCCGAACCGTACCCGTATCCGACACAGCACAACATTTTTCACCCGTTTCGTGAAAATCGGCGGTTCACCCACGGGTCACCCGCGGGTACCCGAACCCGTGCAGGACTCTGAACCATGGGCTCTGTTAACGCTGTGGCCTGAACTAGAACCATCCATGTTGATTTGTAATAAACGTCCAAAATGTAATAACTTTTTCATTTCATTTTGTAACAACTTATTAAAATTGGAGAAGTTTTTATTTTCTAGAAAATGTAATAACATGGTGCATTATGTAATAACAATTCTAAAGCATAGTTTATTTGTTTGTGAATTTGGGCATTTTAGGCAGAATTGACCAGAAAACACCCTTAGGTCTTAAGAGGTTAAACAACTTCTGTTTGTTTCCAGAGCTGCTGTGACCACATCATTTATCCACTAACATTCAGTTAAACTAATATGAAATTACCTCAAAACGTTAAACAAACAACATTTATATTTCCAAAATATATCTGTCATTTCAAATTGTCCTAATGTCTCATATGTCTAATTACAGCAGAGACATAAACCATTTGGAATGTTTCCCAAACAGCTGCTTTAGTGTTAATGTCACACCACCATCTGGATGAAAAGCTCATCAAATGATCAGACAGGCTTTATCCACCAACGTCAAACCCAAGACAATATAAGACGGACACTTCATATTGCTAGCCATATAATAGAAACCAAAAAGGAAGCCCTACTGATTAGTATAGATGCTGAAAAAGCATTTGATTCAGTTGTTTTTTTTTATTTCTTAACATTTCTTAACTTATTTCTTTTATTTCTTTCTTATTTCTTCATAGATTTGGCTTCCATCAAAAAATTATTACAACAATACAAATGGTCTGCACTTATATAGCGCTTTTCCACCTTCATGGTGCTCAAAGCGCTTTACATTAGCTTCACATTCACATTCACCCATTCACACACACACTCATACACCAGTAGGTTTCTATGTTGTAAGGTCAGTCCTACAGTCCTACAGCAAGGGTCAAAGTTAACGGTCATCTCTCAAATAGATTTACTCTAGAAAGGGGAACTAGACAAGGTCTCCCCTCCTGTTCACTCTTTTCCTTGAACCGCTTGCCCAATATGTAAGACAAAATACAGACATTCAAGGGATAAATTTAGCAGGAAGAGAACACAAGCTAGCTTGCTATGCAGATGATGTAATTATCTACCTAAGTCATCCAACACACTCTTTGCCCAAACTCATGCTGGCTCTTGGAGAGTATGGGGGAAATATCAGGATATAAGGTTAATGTGAACAAAACACAGGTATTATCTTACAACTATGACCCACCAGTGGAAATAAAATCCCAATACGCACGGTCATGGCAAACAAAATCCTTCAAATACTTGGGAATCACAATCCCAAAGGATCTCAAAATTATCAGAATATCCCCCCCTGAACAGAAAAATTAAAGATGACATATCAAGGTGGAAGTAAGTAAGTAAGTAAATTTTATTTATATAGCACTTTTCACAGACAGAGCCACAAAGTGCTGCACAACATGAATAAAATACAACAATTAAATACACATAAATAGTTAACACTAAAAATAAGATGAACAGCCTAAAAAACTAAACAAATGCTTGACCAAACAAAAAAGTTTTAAGATTTGTTTTAAAATCGCCAACAGACGCAGCTGAGCGAAGAGAGAGTGGGAGATCATTCCAAATCCTGGGAGCAACGGCCTGGAATGATCAGGCTCCTCT
This sequence comes from Siphamia tubifer, assembly GCA_020466265.1. Taxonomy (NCBI): domain Eukaryota; kingdom Metazoa; phylum Chordata; class Actinopteri; order Kurtiformes; family Apogonidae; genus Siphamia; species Siphamia tubifer. The sequence goes on along the minus strand of CM035802.1, from coordinate 3,157,438 downwards.
GGTCTGGAACCGAGTGCGTGGCACCTTTAACAGATTCTGATCCATAGACCTTAGAGCCCTCGCAATATAAGAAGGAGCTTCACCATGCAAGGCCCCAAAGGTTAAAACCAAAATCTTGAAATTGATTCTGTTGGAGACCGGCAGCCAATGCAGCTCCTTTAAAACAGGACATATGTGAGTCCTCCTGTTGGTGCAGGTCAAAATTCTCGCTGCCGAATTTTGCACAAGTTGCAGCCTCGAAAGCTCCTTCTTGTTAAGACAAGAAAACAAACTGTTACAGTAATCTAAACGTGATGATACAAAAGCATGGATGATGAGCTCTAGATCATTACGTGAGACCATTTTTCTAACTTTACATATTTTTCTGAACTGGAAGAAACAGTTTCTTGTCAGCTGCTTACAGTGCTGCGCTAGGGACATCTCTTTATCAAAGAAAACACCCAAATTCCTTAGATTTGATTTAGCAGACTGCCCTAAGTCACCAAGTTACTGTTTGATCCCTGGAATTGAGACATCAGGGGCGATAATAAGTGTTTCAGTTTTGTCAGCGTTGAGCTGAAGAGAATTGTCACTGAGCCGTTGTTTTATTTCTGCCAAACAATGGAAAAAGGAGTCGAGCTTCTTTATCTCGGCCGGCTTAAAAGAACAATAGAGCTGGATGTCATCAGCATACAAGTGATAAGAAACATCCCTGAACCTTTGGATGATCTTCCCCAGGGGGATCAAGTACAGTAGAAATAAAATCGGGCCCAGGACAGAGCCTTGAGGCACCCCACACAAAAGGTCTGCGGACTCTGATTTTGACTGGTTTACTAACACACAAAAGCTACGTCCAGACAAATATGAGGTGAACCACTGGAGAACCAACCCCGACAGTCCCACATGATCCCTCAGTCTACCTAACAGGACCTGATAGTCAACAGTGTCAAAAGCTGAAGACAGGTCCAGGAGAACTAGCACAGTGCATCTACCTGAATCAGCAGACATCATTATGTCACTGGACACTTTCAGTAGGGCTGTTTCTGTGGAGTGGTGTTTACGGAAGCCAGATTGAAACTTGTCAAGGACATTATGTTGGTCAAGGTGAGATGACAGCTGGTTGCAGACCACTTTCTCAAGGATCTTTGACAGAAATGGCAGCTTAGAGATGGGCCTAAAACTATTTCGGTCTGCAAACTGAAGGTTTTTTGAGGTTTCTGGAACCTCATCCCTTTCCTAAGTTTCAGCTCAAGGATACTCTCCATTAAAATAAACATATTACCAAGGTTACTATACTTATTCCAGACTTTACCAGTAGAACTACCTCAAAATCAATTCCATGAATGGGAAAAAATGTGTCTAGATTCCTATGGCAGGGAAAGAGACCAAGGGTACGGCTTAAAACACTACAGCTATCAAAAGGGATGGTGGGGCTTACCATCACTAAAGGAATATTATCTGGCGGCCCAGATGAGAACTATTCTTTATTGGTGCAATCCAGCATATTTAGCACAGTGGAAAGATATCGAAGAAAACAATTTCTCAACTCCTATACAAGCAGTTATAGCAGACGCTAAATTACAACACTACATAAACGAAACAGATAATCAATGGATCAAATTTACCTTGAAAATATGGAAAAATATTATAAAAACATATAGACTAGAGGGAGATCTCCTTCCCCTGAAATGGTTCTCATATGATTCAGATTTCAAACCAAGCACAATGGATGCCCGATTCAAAATATGGTTAAATAAAGGAATAAAAGCTCTAAGCACTATTATGAAGGACAACATTCTATTAAGTTTTGAGAAGTTACAGGAAAAACACCAACTGGATAAACAAGATTTTTTTCAGGTATTTACAACTACGACACTATGTCAACACAAAAGTCAAAGATATATCAGAAGAAAAACATAACCTGTTAGAACTGTTTAGAAATACATACTGCACAACTCTTAATAAAGGCATTATATGGTCTGCTTATAACTGCTTGTTAGGACTCAACACTCACTCCACATCATACATAAAAGAAAACTGGGAATAGGAATCAGGGATTCAAATAACTGATAAAGAATGGGAAACAATATGGAAATGTCAGTGGAAATGCACCAGTTCTATGAGCTGGAAAGAATTTAACTGGAAAACTTTAATCAGATACTTTATAACACCATACCAGAAACACAAATTCAGCGACCATGTCCCGGCTTGTTGGAGACAATGTGGCCAACAGTGCTCAGACCACTACCACGTTTTCTGGGACTGCCCTAACATAAGAACTTTTTGGACTGAGATACATCAAGCTTTACAGGACATATTTGGAGAGGATACTGCTTTGGACTTTAAAATGATGTACCTTGGATGTGTCCCTAAAAACTGGCTGAAAGTGGACAAATACTTGTGTAACATTCTAATGGTGGCTAGCAAAAAAGCTATTACGAGGAACTGGCTACAACCACACAGCCCAACAATTATTATGTGGAGAGACATTGTGGTGGAAATGTACCAGATGGAAGGACTAACAGCACATGTCAATCAAAAAAATGACGTTTTTCTGGATCGATGGTTGAAATGGTTTTATTTTGTCCCAGCTAAATGGCCAAATGAGTCTTTACTATAATTGAGTGTGTATAGTAGGTATCCTTTTGTAAGTATGTTTATGTGAACAACTACTCCCTGTCTGTAGATCAGGGGTGTCAAACTCCAGTCCTCGAGGGCCGGTGTCCTGCATGTTTTAGATATTTCCCTCTTCCATGTGATTCAGTTTAACCCTTTAACTCCTGAGAACGAACAAAATAATTGTAAAATGAGCAAAGTAAGACACAAATTAAAGAAAAATACTAAATAAAAATGTTTTGTTTTTTTTAGAAAAATAAAGAAAATGAGCAACAAAAACTAATAAATATTTACAAAATGACAAATAATGTGGAAAATTACTAATTACTTAATAATCTTTGCTTCTGCCTGAGCCTTTTTCAGTCAAATTCTGTATTTCTTCTCTCTCTTTTTGCTGCTTTGAAGTGAATATATGACTGAAATAAACTGAACAAACAAACAAAAAAAAACTCGTATTGAAATTTGGTCCCAGCAATTTTAATTTTGCCTTTAAAAATGTTTAAATAACAATTTTAAAAAAAAAAACCTCTTGCTTTTTGGCACCTTTTACATGCACAAATCAGAATCAGAATCAGTTTTATTGTCACTTCACAATATACACTAAGCACACAGGGAAGCAAAATACCGTTCTCCACAAACTCATGATGCTACACAGTTAAAAAACAAAAGACACATTAAAAAGAGGCAGAGCCTTGTTTAAAAACAAAACAAAAGAAAAAAGGGCAGCAGACAACTCGGTAAAAGAAAGTGCTGATGCATACAAAGTGCAATGTGCGACATCTCAGGATGTCGGTCTAGGGGGCAGTATATGCCGGGCATTCAGAGTTCTGATGGTGTTGGGGAAGAAGCTGTTTGATGACCTGGTGGTTCTTCCTCCCAAGCTCTTGATCCTCCTACCTGATGGAAGGAGTTCAAATAGATGGTGGGAAGGGTGGGAGGGGTCAGTCATTATACGCATGGCCTTCCTAACACACTGGTCTGTGTATATCTCAGACAACGGGGGAAGGTCAACACCGATGATTTTCTCTGCTGCTCTGATTATCCTCTGTAAGGATTTGCGGTCGGCATCTGTACAGTTCCCATACCAGGCAGTAATACAGTACGTCAGAACGCTCTCGATGGTTCCTCTGTAGAATGATGTCATGATGGGGGGGGGGGGGGGGTTACTTTTTTCAGCCTCCGCAAAAAGTACAGGTGTTTCTGGGCTTTCTTGGTGACAGCTGAGGTGTTGGTGGTCCACTTAAGGTCATCAGCAATGTGCACCCCCAGGAACTTGATGTTCTGTACTCTCTCTACAGCAGCTCCATTGATGGTGAGTGGGGTGAGCGCACTGGGTCCTTTGATGACCATCTCTCTGGTTTTATCCACGTTTAGGAACAGGTTGTAATTGTTCGAGTACATGGCCAGTTCCTCCACCTCCTCTCTGTACTGTCCCTCCTCACCGTTCGTGATTAGACCCACCACTGTCGTGTCATCAGCGAACTTGATGATGTGGTTCGAGCTGGACTTGGCAGAGTAGTCATGGGTCAGCAGGGTGAACAGGAGCGGGCTGAGCACGCAGCCTTGAGGGGCGCCAGTGCTCAGTGAGATGGAGTTGGAATTCTGTCCTCCGATCCTGACTGTCTGCGGCCTGCAGGTGAGGAAATCCAGGACCCAGTTGCAGAGAGGGGTGTTGAGACCCAGAGTGCTCAGCTTCTCTATCAGCTGCCGGGGGATGATGGAATTAAAGGTGGAGCTGAAGTCGATGAACAGCATTCTGACGTATGTATTTCTCTTGTCCAGGTGGGTTAGGGCCAAATGCAGGGCAGTGGACACAGCATCATCAGTGGACCTATTGGCTCGATAGGCATACTGATGAGGGTCCATGTTGGGGGGCAAGGCACTTTTAATATGCTCCATGACCAGCCTCTCCAGGCACTTCACAATGATGGGTGTCAGTGCTATGGGGCGATAGTCATTTAGGCAGGACACAGGGCATTTCTTTGGGACTGGAATGATGGTAGCAGATTTGAGGCATCTGGGTACAACGGCCTGATGCAGGGATGTGTTAAAAATGTCTGTGAGGACATCCTTCAGCTGTTCTGCACAATCCCTGAGTACCCGCCCAGGTATATTGTCCAGCCCCCCAGCCTTTCGGGGATTGACCTGGGACAGGACCCTTCTCACACTGGAGGGGGTTTCCACTAAAAGGAAAACGGTTGAACTTTTCTGAATATTTAAACTAAATCATCCATTCAGAATGCATCAGCGCTGACACTTAAAGAGTTAATAATCAGCTCATCATCAGACTGATGATGTAATGACCTCCAGGTGTAATGGAAGAGGGAAACATCTAAAACATGCAGGACAAGGACGAGGACCACAGTTTGACACCCCTGCTGTAGATATTTCCACTGTCATTAATGTTGTTATTGTTGCTATTTTTTCTTTGTTTGTTTCCTCCCTTTCTGCTTACATGTACCCACCCCTTATATTGAAAAATAATAAAATATAAATTAAAAAAAAAAAAAAGAAAAGCTCATCATGTGGGTTCTGGACTTTCTGACCCACAGCTCACAGAGTACTGCTCCACAAAACATCGTCAGACCTGTGTCACACGTCCCCTCAGGGCTGTGTGTTGTCCCCTCTGCTCTTCATCCTCTACACCACACATGGGCAAAGTAAGGCCCGGGGGCCACATGCGGCCCAATAGTGGACCCTGACTGGCCCACATGAGGTCATTGGCAATTTAAAAGTCAATGTAAATATATATTATACAGCTTTTATTTTGTAAAATCTGCTACATTTTTGGCATTTTTTCCCCATACATAAGAATTAAGAATGCAGCAATTTTAACAAGACATGGATTTCTATGTTTTTTTTTTCTCTGAAGTCAGAGAAGGACCTGAGATACACAAACAAAGCCGTATTCATGGGGGGTTTTTTTTGCGTGTAAAGTTAAAATGGAGGAAAAGTACAAAGGTAACATGGAGCTGGTTTTGCACATTGTCGAAAAAAAAAAATAATTAAATAACATTTTTATTATAGTATGTATTGTTTTGTTTGCTGATTTTATACAGATACATGTGGAACAGAGCTGTAGGTGAATTGATTCCACCCTTAATAACTGTCAAAGTTTGTCATGTGGCCCCATAGGAAACCTAAGTGCCCCCCTCTGCTCTACACACTCAGTGTTGCCAGATGAGGTTGAGCAATTTCTGCCTAATCATGGTCCAAAACCCACCCCCTTCAGGAAAAAAAACACCCAACGTTTTCACCTGAAAACATTTAATAATTGAATAAACGTGTATTTAAATGCATTTACAGTAGACTATTAAATGTATGAGCCCAAATGGAAAATTGTATTTAATCATAGACAGAGTTAAAAACACTGACTACAGCTCCAATCATTCTCAGTTTATACCAATATCTCACAACAATCAAAATAGAGGAAAAAGCCAAGCCATCACATGTTACGTAGCCTAATAATATCTGAATTTTAAAATTAATGAATTAAAAGACATTAATGAATAAAAGGTTGGAACTGTCCATCAGATTTCTTTCCACATAAACAGTTTACATAGTCTATATTCACAAGAAAAAGTGCATCAGCGGTTAGTCTTACATCAAAGAATTACATTACATTAAAGAATTAACATTTAATTTGTCCTATTATTGAATGTTTGTGCATCATTTCTTCCTTTGGAATTGTTTTATTGACTTGAGCTAAGTTTACTTGAATTAAATAAAGCTAATGTCGTGAAATTCCTATTTTTAGTAACTATCCTTCATGACTGTTGTATGTTTAGAATCAGTTAGAAGTCATATGTCACATTAATTAACCGTTTATTACTCGTTTTATCTACTGGGAAGTTCACTAGGTTTATGCCAGTGCTCATCTGCTGATAGAACTGACAGTGTATTTAACTTAATGGCCTGTAGAGGGTGCTGTTACTCTATGTATCTGTGGATTAGTATATAGACATTATATGCAGTTTATTAATAGCGATTTCTTTTATGTTTCTTTTCCTTTATTTAGACCAAACACACACACACACACACACACACACACACCTTTGTTCACCTTCTTTAATCAATATAAATTGAAAACAGGAAGTTCTCACTTGCCCTGTGCTCTGCTGTACCACTGTAATTGACAAACCATCAGTAAGTTGCCAGTAACTTGTTGTCCTGTGTTCTGACCACCACCCACATCCTACGACACCTGATACAGTCCACACATTGTTCCCTGAGTGCTGCTCAATCCAACAAATGTATACACAGAGGACTGTCATTGTTTTTAAACCTACTCCACATAACTTTTTTTTTGTTTACTTTTCCCTGGTGTTTGTTGTTGTGTTGTCTCTGTCTGAAACTATATTGTCTGCTGCCATTTTGACCAGGACTCCCTGAAGAAGAGACACTTGGTCTCAATGGGACAATCCTGACTAAATAAAAAATAAAAATAAATAAAAGAATGTGTGAAAGAGAAGTACAGAGAACAAATGCAGATGGAATTTAAAGATGAAAGGAATGATGGAAAAAGTCAGTGAAGATAGAAGCACACTGGAAGACATGGTCCACACGGTGCATCAGATCAGAACAAAAAGTGAACACAACACGTTACATCGTCACCTGATTCACACAGAGGCAGCATCGTCAGGCATTTTGGAAACTGACAAAGGAGTCGAGAGAGTGGCAGGAAGTTTGTGGAGGATGTCACACAGGAGGACAGACTGACGAGAGCAGTGGACATGGGTCAACTTTGAAAGATAAAGTACTGGACTAGAGGAGTGGAGTAGAAGTACAAGTACTACATCAAAAAACTGACTTGAGTAAAAGTTGAAGTATTCTTCAAGGATAAGTATTGCAAGTAGAAGTATGTAAAAAAATACTACTTAAGTACTGAAAGTAAAAGTCAAATGTAAAAGTACTGTGTAGTACTATACTAAATGAAAACAGTCACATGTTTGAACACATTTATATATTTAATATAAAAGGTACAACTTCAGCTGAGGTAGCAGTAGTACAAGTACATACCAGTTCACTTACCACAAGTATTCATGAAAATACTACAACTTTCAAAGGCCAGAGTATTCCAACAATATGATCAAGACAAACCAAATATTTCTTGTGTAAACACAGTGTAGCAGCTACACATGTAACATTGTCAAAAGGTGGATTAGAGCGAACAGTCTTATTATGTAATGTTTGATACTGACTCGACCAATGATGAGACACTATCATCAAACCAGGTGACAGAGACATTTATGGCTGTGGTATTGATATGCTATGGGTTTGGTATGTTTGGTATTTTTGATATGTTTGGTATGTTTGGTATGATTGGTATGTTTGGTATGATTGGTATGCCTGGTATGTTTGGTATGCCTGGTATGTTTGGTATGTTTGGTATGCCTGGTATGCCTTGTATGTTTGGTATGATTGGTATGTTTGGTATGTTTGGTATGCCTGGTATGTTTGGTATGTTTGGTATGCCTGGTATGCCTTGTATGTTTGGTATGATTGGTATGTTTGGTATGTTTTGTATGTTTGGTGTTTTGGTATGATTGGTATGTTTGGTATGCCTGGTATGTTTGGTATGTTTTGTATGTTTGGTGTTTTGGTATGTTTGGTATGTTTGGTATGCCTGGTATGTTTGGTATGTTTTGTATGTTTGGTGTTTTGGTATGTTTGGTATGTTTGGTATGATTGGTATGTTTGGTATGTTTTGTATGTTTGGTGTTTTGGTATGATTGGTATGTTTGGTATGTTTGGTATGTTTGGTGTGTTTGGTATGTTTGGTGTGTTTGGTATTTTTTTGTATGTTTGGTATGTTTGGTGTTTTGGTATGTTTGGTATGTGTGGTATGTTTGGTATGTTTGGTGTGTTTGGTATGTTTGGTATGCTTGGTATGTTTGGTATGTTTGGTGTTTTGGTATGTTTGGTATGATTGGTATGTTTGGTATGCTTGGTATGTTTGGTATGTTTGGTATGTTTGGTATGTTTGGTATGCCTCTGAACTATTTTAATAAGAGGAACGAGTAACGATTCGGCACATAAAAAATGTATCGGAGTAAAAGTAAAATGTAGTGCAGTAGAAGTGGAAGTCGGTGAAAAAAATTATACTCCAAAAAAGTACAGATACTGCATTTCACTACTTAAGTACAGTACTTAAGTAGATGTACTTCATTACTATACATCTGTATAAATCTGAAAAGGTACAAGGGTGAATGTTTACACAGGAAGTGTGTACTGGTTTTTTCAGAGTAAAGGGGAAAAAAAACCTTCACTCTTTTCTTTATAATTATTTGACTGTTGTTTGTTGTGAGGTTAACCAGCGAATAAACACTTTAAATCCAATGATAATTCACACACAGCTCTGTTCAATATCGCTTAAAACATTTGTGAAAATGGTTTTATCCAACTCCATATGAACTTTACATAAACTGCACATTTGTTCGTGTACCTCAGTTCCTTTTCTGACTTCAATAAACAAATGTTTTATGAAAATCGATGCATTCTTAATGAATTTTTCTTTCATTTTTTGGTGTTAGCTGACATGGGCTGAAACTGAGTGTCACAGGTGAGTTTTTTTCGAGGATGGTATTGATGGCTCGGACGTGTTAAAGTGAATTTTTTTATTTCCACAAAAACCAGCAGTGATGAGGAGTGAGTGTACAGTGAGAAAAAAACTAAAACCCAGGCAAAAAAAAGATTTACAAGAGAAAAAATAAAATAACTTTATCTTAATCACCATTCAGCACATTTCAGCTACACACTCACTCTAACTCTAACTCTATCTCTAACTCTAACTCTATCTCTAACTCTAACTCTAACTCTATCTCTAACTCTAACTCTATCTCTAACTCTAACTCTAACTCTATCTCTAAGTCTAACTCTAACTCTATCTCTAACTCTAACTCTGACTCTAACTCTATCTCTAAGTCTAACTCTAACTCTAACTCTAACTCTATCTCTATCTCTAACTCTAACTCTAACTCTATCTCTAACTCTATCTCTAACTCTAACTCTAACTCTATCTCTAAGTCTAACTCTAACTCTATCTCTAACTCTAACTCTAACTCTAACTCTATCTCTAAGTCTAACTCTAACTCTAACTCTATCTCTATCTCTAACTCTATCTCTAAGTCTAACTCTAACTCTAACTCTATCTCTAACTCTAACTCTAACTCTATCTCTAACTCTAACTCTAACTCTATCTCTATCTCTAACTCTATCTCTAACTCTATCTCTAACTCTAACTCTATCTCTAACTCTATTTCTAACTCTGAACTCTATCTCTAACTCTATCTCTAACTCTATCTCTAACTCTAACTCTATCTCTAACTCTATCTCTAACTCTGAACTCTATCTCTAACTCTATCTCTAACTCTATCTCTAACTCTAACTCTATCTCTAACTCTATCTCTAACTCTGAACTCTATCTCTAACTCTATCTCTAACTCTATCTCTAACTCTAACTCTATCTCTAACTCTATCTCTAACTCTAACTCTATCTCTAACTCTATCTCTAACTCTAACTCTAACTCTAACTCTAACTCTATCTCTAACTCTATTTCTAACTCTGAACTCTATCTCTAACTCTATCTCTAACTCTAACTCTATCTCTATCTCTAACTCTAACTCTATCTCTAACTCTAACTCTATCTCTAACTCTAACTCTATCTCTAACTCTAACTCTAACTCTATCTCTAACTCTAACTCTATCTCTAACTCTAACTCTAACTCTATCTCTAACTCTAACTCTAACTCTATCTCTAACTCTAACTCTATCTCTAACTCTAACTCTAACTCTATCTCTAAGTCTAACTCTAACTCTATCTCTAACTCTAACTCTGACTCTAACTCTATCTCTAAGTCTAACTCTAACTCTAACTCTAACTCTATCTCTATCTCTAACTCTAACTCTAACTCTATCTCTAACTCTAACTCTATCTCTAACTCTAACTCTAACTCTATCTCTAAGTCTAACTCTAACTCTATCTCTAACTCTAACTCTAACTCTAACTCTATCTCTAAGTCTAACTCTAACTCTAACTCTATCTCTATCTCTAACTCTATCTCTAAGTCTAACTCTAACTCTAACTCTATCTCTAACTCTAACTCTAACTCTATCTCTAACTCTAACTCTAACTCTATCTCTATCTCTAACTCTATCTCTATCTCTAACTCTAACTCTATCTCTAACTCTATTTCTAACTCTGAACTCTATCTCTAACTCTATCTCTAACTCTATCTCTAACTCTAACTCTATCTCTAACTCTATCTCTAACTCTAACTCTATCTCTAACTCTATCTCTAACTCTAACTCTAACTCTAACTCTAACTCTATCTCTAACTCTATTTCTAACTCTGAACTCTATCTCTAACTCTATCTCTAACTCTAACTCTATCTCTAACTCTATCTCTAACTCTATCTCTAACTCTAACTCTATCTCTAACTCTATCTCTAACTCTAACTCTATCTCTAACTCTAACTCTAACTCTAACTCTAACTCTAACTCTATCTCTAACTCTATCTCTAACTCTATCTCTAACTCTAACTCTATCTCTAACTCTATCTCTAACTCTATCTCTAACTCTAACTCTAACTCTAACTCTATCTCTAACTCTATCTCTAACTCTAACTCTATCTCTAACTCTATCTCTAACCCTAACTCTAACTCTATCTCTAACTCTAACTCTAACTCTATCTCTAACTCTATTTCTAACTCTGAACTCTATCTCTAACTCTATCTCTATCTCTAACTCTATTTCTAACTCTGAACTCTATCTCTAACTCTATCTCTATCTCTAACTCTAACTCTAACTCTAACTCTATCTCTAACTCTAACTCTATCTCTAACTCTATCTCTAACTCTATTTCTAACTCTGAACTCTATCTCTAACTCTATCTCTAACTCTATCTCTAACTCTAACTCTAACTCTATCTCTAACTCTATCTCTAACTCTAACTCTATCTCTAACTCTAACTCTATCTCTAACTCTATCTCTAACTCTATTTCTAACTCTGAACTCTATCTCTAACTCTATCTCTAACTCTATCTCTAACTCTAACTCTAACTCTACCTCTATCTCTAACTCTATCTCTAACTCTAACTCTAACTCTATCTCTAACTCTAACTCTAACTCTAACTCTATCTCTATCTCTAACTCTGAACTCTATCTCTAACTCTACCTCTATCTCTAACTCTATCTCTAACTCTAACTCTAACTCTAACTCTATCTCTAACTCTATCTCTAACTCTAACTCTATCTCTATCTCTAACTCTGAACTCTATCTCTAACTCTATCTCTAACTCTAACTCTATCTCTATCTCTAACTCTAACTCTATCTCTAACTCTATCTCTAACTCTAACTCTAACTCTATCTCTAACTCTAACTCTATCTCTAACTCTAACTCTAACTCTATCTCTAACTCTAACTCTAACTCTAACTCTATCTCTATCTCTAACTCTATTTCTAACTCTAACTCTATCTCTAACTCTATTTCTAACTCTGAACTCTATCTCTAACTCTATCTCTAACTCTAACTCTATCTCTAACTCTATCTCTAACTCTAACTCTAACTCTATCTCTAACTCTATCTCTAACTCTAACTCTATCTCTAACTCTATCTCTAACTCTAACTCTAACTCTATCTCTATCTCTAACTCTATCTCTAACTCTAACTCTATTTCTAACTCTGAACTCTATCTCTAACTCTATCTCTATCTCTAACTCTAACTCTATCTCTAACTCTATCTCTATCTCTAACTCTAACTCTATCTCTAACTCTAACTCTATCTCTAACTCTATCTCTAACTCTAACTCTAACTCTATCTCTAACTCTAACTCTATCTCTAACTCTAACTCTAACTCTATCTCTAACTCTAACTCTAACTCTAACTCTATCTCTATCTCTAACTCTATTTCTAACTCTAACTCTATCTCTAACTCTATTTCTAACTCTGAACTCTATCTCTAACTCTATCTCTAACTCTATCTCTAACTCTAACTCTATCTCTAACTCTATCTCTAACTCTAACTCTATCTCTAACTCTATCTCTAACTCTAACTCTATCTCTAACTCTATCTCTAACTCTAACTCTAACTCTAACTCTATCTCTATCTCTAACTCTATCTCTAACTCTAACTCTATTTCTAACTCTGAACTCTATCTCTAACTCTATCTCTATCTCTAACTCTAACTCTATCTCTAACTCTATCTCTATCTCTAACTCTAACTCTATCTCTAACTCTAACTCTAACTCTAACTCTATCTCTAACTCTATCTCTAACTCTATCTCTAACTCAAACTCTATCTCTAACTCTAACTCTATCTCTAACTCTAACTCTATCTCTAACTCTATCTCTAACTCTATCTCTAACTCTAACTCTATCTCTAACTCTATCTCTAACTCTATCTCTAACTCTAACTCTAACTCTATCTCTATCTCTATCTCTAACTCTATCTCTAACTCTATCTCTAACTCTAACTCTATCTCTAACTCTATTTCTAACTCTGAACTCTATCTCTAACTCTATCTCTAACTCTAACTCTATCTCTAACTCTATCTCTAACTCTAACTCTATCTCTAACTCTATCTCTAACTCTATCTCTAACTCTAACTCTAACTCTATCTCTAACTCTATCTCTAACTCTATCTCTAACTCTATCTCTAACTCTAACTCTATCTCTAACTCTATTTCTAACTCTGAACTCTATCTCTAACTCTAACTCTATCTCTAACTCTATCTCTAACTCTAACTCTAACTCTAACTCTAACTCTAACTCTATCTCTAACTCTATCTCTAACTCTATCTCTAACTCTATCTCTAACTCTATCTCTAACTCTATCTCTAACTCTATCTCTAACTCTAACTCTAACTCTATCTCTAACTCTATCTCTAACTCTAACTCTATCTCTAACTCTAACTCTAACTCTAACTCTATCTCTAACTCTAACTCTAACTCTAACTCTATCTCTAACTCTATCTCTAACTCTATCTCTAACTCTAACTCTATCTCTAACTCTATCTCTAACCCTAACTCTAACTCTATCTCTAACTCTAACTCTATCTCTAACTCTATCTCTAACTCTATCTCTAACTCTATCTCTAACTCTATCTCTAACTCTAACTCTAACTCTAACTCTAACTCTATCTCTAACTCTAACTCTAACTCTATCTCTAACTCTATCTCTAACTCTAACTCTAACTCTATCTCTAACTCTATATCTAACCCTAACTCTAACCCTAACTCTAACTCTAACTCTAACTCTATCTCTAACTCTAACTCTATCTCTAACTCTATCTCTAACTCTATCTCTAACTCTAACTCTCCGTGCACCCTCTGCCTCCATCTTCTGGCGCATCCGTGCCATGACACCGGAGGGACCATACAGCCTCTGAAAGAAGAGAGAGGAGGGAGAGCATCATTTTTAAATAAAAGGGAGATAAACCTACTCTCATTAATTATTTTTTTATTATATGAATTGACTATTTATTTATCTATTTATTTTATTTATATCCTATCCTATGAAGGTTACTCATGCATGATTTTAAAGTCTGAAACCTTGTCTTTTATGATTTGTTTTTTTGAAGTGTATTTTATCTCATATGTTGTTATTGTGTTTTGTATGTGTTTCTATTGCATGTTGCACTTTTTGGATGGAACTTTGGGACAATTTTAATTGTCCGATATCTTCATAAGAAATATAAATAATTTTATTATATTATTCTATTATTATTTTATCATCTTATTTGTATATGTGTTGTGCTAAGAGAGTTTGGTTTTATCATTTCTTTTTAAAGGGGCCCTCCTTTAATACCCCTCTTAATACCTCTACTTAAGGCCTTTTTTAGATTCCTACGGGAGCCGTGTCACCCACCTGTACCATACACTGGAGTGGGGCACCTGACCCTGACCCTCGGGAGACTGTTTTATTCTATCTCATTTTTATTTCACTGCATTATTTTATTACATTTTATCTTTTTTTATTGTCTTACTGTTTTTTATTGCTTTTTACTTTCTTTGGATCCTTGTATGTTTTTTTAAAAAAGGGGATATATAGATTTTTAAGACTTAAAATGGGCTCTAGTGCCCGTGCACTCCTTCTCCTAATCTAACTCTAACTCTATCTCTAACTCTAACTCTAACTCTAACTCTAACTCTATCTCTAACTCTAACTCTAACTCTAACTCTATCTCTAACTCTAACTCTAACTCTAACTCTAACTCTAACTCTATCTCTATCTCTAACTCTAACTCTATCTCTAACTCTATCTCTATCTCTAACTCTATCTCTAACTCTATAACCCACACTGTCACTGGACACCCTCTACATTTATGCTCCACCCACACTCAATCACCACATAATTCAATTAACACACATACATACATATTTACATACAACCCAAGACAAAAGCACACCACAAATGACACTCCATACATTTAACATAACACAAAACAAAAAAACATAACAATGTATGAATGTCCGTTTCCTGTCAGTAGTGGTTCAGTCCGTGGTCATGTCCTGTTGAAGCACAGGAATTGTGGGTATTTAGTGGGTGAGGTGGAAGTGTCTGTTTGGTTCAGTAGCAGGTAAGTGTGTGTGTGTGTGTGTCTGTGTGTGTGTATGTGTGTCTGTGTGTGTGTGTCTGTGTGTGTGTCTGTGTGTGTGTGTGTGTGTATGTGTGTCTGTGTGTGTGTCTGTGTGTGTGTGTGTGTGTATGTGTGTGTGTATGTGTGTCTGTGTGTGTGTGTATGTGTTTCTGTGTGTGTGTGTGTCTGTGTGTGTGTGTGTGTCTGTGTGTGTGTGTGTGTGTGTCTGTGTGTGTGTGTGTATGTGTGTGTGTGTGTGTGTGTGTGTGTGTGTGTGTATGTGTTTCTGTGTGTGTGTGTATGTGTGTCTGTGTGTGTGTGTGTATGTGTTTCTGTGTGTGTGTGTGTGTGTGTGTGTGTGTGTCTGTGTGTGTGTGTGTGTGTGTGTGTGTGTGTGTATGAAGTCCAGTTTAAACAGTGCGGGACACACACTCGGGACACCTTCTTTTTTTTATTATTATTATTTTGAGTAGACTAGTGTACAGTAAATTATAGGGTTTATAACAGAAGCAATGAAAAGTTATGAACCATCTATATTTGAAATACCAATAAAACTTTGGGGTTGAACTTTTTTGTCATTGTAAGAACAAACTGTACTTTGAAGATCTTGATTAATTTGGAGAACAAATAACTTACTGTTCTGCTCTAAAATGGTTAAAGATGAAAGACAAACTTTACGGTTCTAAGCTGTTTGTTGCCTTGTAACCCTGGTTCTAAATCTAACCCTGGTTCTAAATCTAACCCTGGTTCTAAATCTAAACCTGGTTCTAAATCTAAACCTGGTTCTAAATCTAACCCTGGTTCTAAATCTAAACCTGGTTCTAAATCTAACCCTGGTTCTAAATCTAAACCTGGTTCTAAATCTAACCCTGGTTCTAAATCTAAACCTGGTTCTAAATCTAAACCTGGTTCTAAATCTAAACCTGGTTCTAAATCTAACCCTGGTTCTAAATCTAACCCTGGTTCTAAATCTAAACCTGGTTCTAAATCTAAACCTGGTTCTAAATCTAAACCTGATTCTAAATCTAACCCTGGTTCTAAATCTAACCCTGGTCACTGAAGCATCTGAAAACATGGGAACATGTCTGGAAAATATACAGTGTGTTAGTATAGTATAAATAATTATAATTATAAATAATCCAGATTTTTGTCATTGTTTTAGTGCAAAAAACCCATTAAATTATGAAAAGACTTATTTTTATAAAGTATCCACATACAAAATATGTGAATAACCTGAACAAAGTTACATTTCATAAGGAAAACAAGGTCCATTTTAACAATATTCTGCCTCAGTTTATCATTAGTCCATGTGTTTTATTATGGATCAGTTCTACAAAGACATTAGCCTAGCCGCACTAGCTCCTCCTAGCATCAGTAAATCTAATGTGCTACTGTAGTAGTTAAGTTTCACTTAATGTAACTTTTGTCTAGATTTCCCTGAAACTGGTCGACCAATCACAGCGAAGTATAGAGTCAAATGGCGGGACTAACAAAGTGATGCTGCGACAATTAGAAAAGAAACAACCGTAAACAACCCTAGAAGAAGAACAGGTGTAGATTTACTTTTATCAAAGATAAGTGAAGAATGTGAGAAAACGTCAACAATCTTTAAAATATTTTTACAGAAGCGACAATAGTCGTTCAGCTCCATAATCCACCATTTTGTTTAGTCATTCCTAACTTTCTCCAGACTCCTCCGACTCCAACTTTCCGGTGCTCTAACTACGTCATCCTAAAGATTACACTGATTGGTTGTAGTACCGTCCTATTGCATACAGAGGATTTGAAAGACACCCCTTTAGCCCCGCCTCCCCTGACTATGAAGTGTTCCTAGACCTATACATGTAATGAATAGAGATAGTGCAGCTAGGCTAACAGTGTTTGCTTTAACAAGATAAACGCAGACAGTAACCATGGTAACCAATAATTGTTAGCCAGCCTGTTCAAGTTAACTATTTTATATCAACCTAGCTAGTAGTTAATGGTAAATGGTCTGCGCTTATATATTTTCCACCTTCATGGTGCTCAAAGCACTTTTACATTAGCCTCTCATTCACCCATTCACACACACACACACACACACCAGTAGGTTTCTAAGGTCAAAGGTCAGTCCTACTGGGGCCTAAGTCAGGGTTCAGTGTCTTGCCCAAGGACACTTTGACATGTGGACAGCCAGAGCTGGGACGCGAACCACCAACCTCTGGGTCATTGGGCGACCCACTCTACCAACTGAGCCACAGCCACCCATAGACAGTTATGTTAGCATACAGTGGTCTAGTAGTGTGTTAAAGACAGGTAGAACAGGAACACTTCATCCAATTTCACTATCTGGTCACAAATTCCACCAACATTACCATAGATTTACCACCTTATTAGAAATCTGTTACTTGTAATAAGTGGTTACAAAGGTGTTATTACCATGAAATTACCATAGAATTACCACCTTATTAGTGGTTGGTAACTTAACATGTTAGCTGATTGTCTGTACATGAAGGTTGGCAGATGCTTCTGTTTTGCATTTGAGTCAGAAGTGAGAATTTTTGACACATCCTTTGTGAAAAGAGGAAGGATTCACAAACCAATCAACTGTCCAAGGACAACACCGCCACTTCCTGTTTCCTAATTCCTTATTTTTGTGCCTGTTCTCATTAAGACGAGCGTTCATTAAAGTTCAAGGGTCTAAATCTTCTTCTGGAACATCTCCTGCTTGTCCTCGAACCTCTGGGTGATCAGATTCTTCTAAAAGTGATTGTATGTGAACATGTGCTGGCGCCAGAGGCCCAACGGCAAGGCAGGAAGGGCGTGTGCACCCAGCGGTTTCCTCTGAGCAGAAGGAAGTGCGGGTGTGAACGGTGTGAAGGGTGTGTTCTCATTAGGCTTTTGTGGTGGTAGTCAAACTACCAACCATATGTGTGGAAACAACAGAAGTGTGAAGAGAGAGAGAGAGAGAGAGAGAGAGAGAGAGAGGAGCGATGGTTTAGTGTTGGTTCAGAGCTGCTCACTCTGCCTCTCTCTCTCTCTTTCTCTCTCACTCTGTCCCTCTCCACCCCTCATTTTTTCTCTCTTCTCTCTCTCTCTCTCTCTCTCCCCATCTCCCATTCACTACCCCCTCTCTCTTCCCTCTTTCTCTCTTTCTTTCTCCCCTCCTCTCCCTCACTCAGTCTCTCCCTCCCCACCTCTCTCTCTCTCTCTCTCTCTCTCTCTCTCTCTCTTTCCTGTGGCTGTGAATGTTGTTCTGTCCATGTGACTGGGCTTCCGTTGATGCTTCCGTGAATAGTAAAGAGACTCGCCTGTTCAGTCAGAGTGAGGGCCGAGAGAGCGAGGGAGGACGAGAAAGTGAGAGAGGACGAGAGAGGGTGAGGGAGGACAAGAGAGTGAGGGAGGATGAGAGCGAGCACACACACACAAATGACACATTGCTCTGCAGCGAGATGGTCCAAGGAGCGAGTGACAGTGGACTGAAGAACCCACATCTGAACACCAGAGTAAGTACCAGCTAGACCTCCTGTTTGTAGACCTGCAGCAGGACAGTAGACCTGCAGGACTACCGTAGACCCTTAGCAGGACCGTAGACCTGCAGGACTACCGTAGACCCTTAGCAGGACCGTAGACCTGCAGGACTACCGTAGACCCTTAGCAGGACCGTTGACCTGCAGGACTACCGTAGACCCTTAGCAGGACCGTAGACCTGCAGGACGACCGTAGACCTTTAGCAGGACCGTAGACCTGCAGGACGACCGTAGACCTGCAGCAGGACCATAGACCTGCAGGACGACCGTAGACCTGCAGCAGGACCATAGACCTGCAGGATGACCGTAGACCTGCAGCAGGACCATAGACCTGCAGGACGACCGTAGACCTGCAGCAGGACCGCAGACCTGTAGGATGACCGTAGACCTTCAGCAGGACCATAGACCTGCAGGACGACCGTAGACCTGCAGCAGGACCATAGACCTGCAGGACGACCGTAGACCTGCAGCAGGACCATAGACCTGCAGGACGACCGTAGACCTGCAGCAGGACCGCAGACCTGTAGGATGACCGTAGACCTTTAGCAGGACCATAGACCTGCAGCAGGACCGTAGACCTGCACACGTTCAGCTGTAAAACCATAATAGTTAGTGCCTTTTAGATTATTTGTATATATGTTTATGTGTTTTTGTGCCAGGAGCTGCTGGACAAAACTTCGAATAATGACAATAAAGATCATAATTAACTTTTTATGTCATAACTTGTCATTTTTATCTTATGATTTAACTTTTTATCTCATAATTTTCACAGTTTGTGTCATAACTTTTCTTTTTTTCGTCTCATAATTTTCACGGTTTATGCCATAACTTAATTTTTATCTCATCATTTTGACGGTTTGTCATAACTTCACATTTTTATCTCATGATTTTGACTTTATCTCATAATTTTCACATTTTCATCTCATAATTTTCACTTTTTATGTTAGAACTTTTCATTTTTATCTCATAATTTTGGCTTTTTTTCTCATAATTTTCTATTTTTATGTTATAACTTTTTAGTTTTATCTAATAATTTTTACTTTATCCCATAATTTTGACTTTTTATCTCATATCATACATGGAATGAATAGGGATAGCGCTGTGAGGCTAGACACACGCACAAGTTAAAGTGAAAATATTGCTCAGGATACCTTTACTTGTACATAGAGAGTAAAAGGCAGTTAAAGCAGTAAAGGTGTTTTTTGTAGCACAGACACAAAGTCAATCTGTTCCAGTAGAAACCAGTCTTTTTGAAATGAACCACTTGTATTCCATCCCGTTGTTTCAAGCTAAATATCTTTGTAGTTCCAGTGTCAGTCTCCCAGTAATTCTAAATTCTTGCAGGGTCGGTTCTAGTCCTTTGGCTGGCCTAGGAGAATTATTGTTTAACCATCTTGTATTTAAACATTCAGTGTCGGGTTAGCTAGCGGATGCTGCTCATTTTACTCAGGTTAGCTAGCGGATGCTGCTCATATCACTCAGGTTAGCTAGCAGATACTGCTCATATCACTCAGGTTAGCTAGCAGATACTGCTCATATCACTCAGGTTAGCTAGCAGATACTGCTCATATCACTCAGGTTAGCTAGCAGATACTGCTCATATCACTCAGGTATGCCTCTTCAGATGTCGTGCATGATGCTTGTGTTTTTATTGTATTTTAAATTGGACTGTCATATTGTTCACAGCAGCCAATGAAATGAGACGAGTCATGAGGGGGGGCCTGGGCAATCATCCTAATATAGCATTTCTTTTTAAAAAAACATTTACAACCACACTATATCGTAAAAAATATAGAAAAATATATATTCTAATTTTGATATGTATATTGTTAATGTATATTTAAATTGTAATAAACAGTGGCTATAGGAAAAAAAATGTACCTTCCAGTTCTCTTAGTTTGTTTACGTCGTGTCAATATTATTGGTGAATGCCAGTGATAGCATTAATAAACGCTCAGACACCGTCGAACCAAGATGGAGAGAAAAAAGCCATCTGTCTTTCAGTTCAGAAAAAGGAGAAAAGAGGAGGCAGAGAGGAGAACAATAGATGCAGGTAGGCCTACATTACACAAAGTTATAAACATGGCAAGTGTCGAGTGTGAATGTGATGATGACCCTGAAGATAATAAGGTCAACAAAAGGCAAAAACAAACCCAAATCCTAAACAAACGTATTCCAGACACAACTGGGTTATTTTAATAACCTATTAACCTGCTAACCAACAAATACTTTATTAATACACCGTTACACTGTTACACATTAGACTAGTCTACACTAGTTGTTGCAAATTAAGGGATCATTAAGGCCTAATGTTACACGTTATTATCTAACCTCCTCTGTGCCACATTAATAATATAAATAAAACCATTATTATCATTTAAGGATTTTTTTCTCCATCTTTTAATCATTTTTCCATTGCTGGTTAGTGGGCTGTAGAGATACTTCTGTTTCAGACGATTGCTAATAAACCCAAATGAATTGATCATAACGGGCCCATATGGGGATTTGGTGCCATCTTTGGTCAGTTGGTGAGTCCACAAATAGGTTAAGGAAATGAGACAGTGAGTCCATGGTTTAAGAAAGTTTATAAAGTCATTAACTAAAAAGTAAATAAATAAATAAATGGGACGTGTGCTGTTAAATGTGTTTACTTTTTTAAATCTCCATATTCCTTCATATATATTTACTGACATATTTATTACAGGGATGTAATTGATGATTTTTCATCAAAGAAGGTAAGAAAGGTCCAGTTTTAGATGGTATCTTTACAG
Source organism: Siphamia tubifer (assembly GCA_020466265.1). NCBI lineage: Eukaryota > Metazoa > Chordata > Actinopteri > Kurtiformes > Apogonidae > Siphamia > Siphamia tubifer. The sequence continues at coordinate 3,135,977 of CM035802.1, read as the reverse complement.
CTGCTGCTGCTGCACTTTTACTTTTACTGCTAGTTTTTTTTTGTTTGTTGTGGTGAACCCTAAGGGAAAAGCCAAAAGAAAAAGCATTTTATTATTACTTAATTATAGTTGATAACATTGGTTTTGCTTTTTGAAAAGGTTTGTGCAATTTACAATGTTATTATGTTTACATTTGTGTACAATTTTAGAATATTTATATTTACAAATTTCTCAATTTTATTTATTAATTTTTATCACAATCACAATTTTTACTTTGTATTTTTTTAAATTGTAATTAAAAATAAGCATTGATATTTACATTGGTGTTTGTCGTATAATCTGTCTTTGAAGGATATGGTTCTGTGTGTGTGTGTGTGGGTGGGGGGGGTGGGGGGGTGGGGGGGGTTGGGGGGGTTGGGGGGGGCGAAGACATGTCTCGCCCAGGGTGCAAATGAGGCCAGGTCCGGCCCTGGTAACATGTGACTTGTTGGCTCCTCTAAATTTAAGTCGACTTGTGCTACGGGAGTCGACGTGATGATTAGTTGACGTTTCAGTTAATGCCCTAATATACACTTCTTTTTTTTTACCCAGGATGTCCACACATCCAGTGACGTGGCACCAGGCGCCAGCCCTGGGGACGGTTATGGTCCATGGGCCGTGTGATTGACACCCTGTGGTTTAGACTGACCTCTGACCTTCACTTCCTGATCTGTTTCTGCCTTCGTTTGTTCACGGTGACGATGTTAAGATGCTCATTCACGCCTTCGTTTCCATTTTCCTCTGCCTGGTTACCATAGTGACAATCCTGACGCCCACCTGTGGTCACCCACACCAGAGCCCATGTCACCTGGTGAGACACACACACACACACACACACACAGCATGTGTCTGTTAAAATAATGTAATTATACTTCATTATCTTATTTATTAATGGTTTGATGATAAATTGTGTTTGAACAATACATTAACAAACCATTTATAAATAGGTAATAAATGGTTAATAGACAGTGAAGTATGTGTAGTTTTATAAAGTGTTCCTCATATTTTAACTGCTACTGGTCATAATAAATATCAGGAAAGTGTTAAAATCAGCACAAACTTCATCAAATAGACAAAAACCTAAAGTTTGGAGGAAATGTTTTGTAGGATCATCATAAATATTGTGGCTATAAAGAACAGTTTTAATGTGAGCAGAAGGAAAACAGAAGAATATTGTGTTATTTTAGTGTGGTCTTACAACATAAAGCAGATGAACGGAAGCAGATGTGAAGTGACATGCAGTGACAGCAGACATGTGATCTGACTTCTGATTCTTGCAAAATAATCAAATGACAAACAGTGCCAATGAGCAGCGCTGATGAGCAGCGTGCACTGAGTCATGCTGGACCAATGGTTAAAGAATACAACACCTCCCAAACTGCTGACCTTCTGGAAACATGCTCTTCTGTCAGAAACTCCAACAATCAAGTTATTGAATTGTGACCCACCACCACGACCCCAGGCATAAGTGTGTGTAAATCCAAACAGAGTTATGTGTGTATCTTGGTAGAGTGGAAACTAAGGTTTAAGATGGTGAAAAAATGATGTTTCTATCACAAGTAGAACCAAAGTTATGGTCATTTTAATATCCACATTTGGACATATTTTACAATTTGCATATTTTTAGATATTGTCCGTTAAAGTTTTGGACTGTTTTGGGGTAGGAAGTCCTTAGCAACGCATAATAATTTGTATCTGATTGACACAAATTGTTGACAGATGTTAAAGGACACTCTGATGGACATGTCACAGAAGTTTTATATATTATAATAATAGGACAGAAGTGTGACGTATTATAATCATTTGGCTTACACCATTGGACAGAACATTCAATATAAGCTTTTACCTCGTACCAAACACTTTGGTGTTTACCCACGGAACGGAGATCGTTTTGTTCGGCGAAAAGAGGTGGAAGTCGTCTTTGTCTTTGCTCAGCAATACCTGAACTTTTGTCGCCGCTTAAATAATTGACTCAATAAACACCTTTATTGATTGGATTTCAATGTAATGACCACAGGAAGTGAACATAGAGGTGTTAAGGTACCGTTTTTTGATAAGGTGTAAACACTAATAACAAATCACCTTCCAGCCTAAATTTGGCTGTAGCTCTGAACGGCTCAGCGCGACTTATGCCTGGTTTCGTGGTGGCGGGTCACAATTGATCTGAGCACAAACACAGTCAAACTGAAGAGCATGTCAGTATTTTCTCTGGTCCGCCTAAAAACTGCAGCTCATCCAGAACGCTGCTGCCCCTGTCCTCACGAAGACCAAAAAAGTGGACCACATCACTCTCTACACTGGCTCCTGTCTCTCAGAAAGTTGATTGAAAGTAGACTGAATGGTTTTGGCCCAAAATACATCAGAGACCTTCTCGTCCAGTACGAACCATCCAGACCACTTAGGTCATGTGGTGCAGGTCTGCTCTGTTCCAAAAGTAAAAAGCTAAACATAGAGAATCAGCATTCACTGTATATGCTCCATATATCTGGAAAAATAGAGGAAAGGTCCCTGTGCTCATCATATCCTCACAGCTGTGATGTTTTATTATCAACAAAAGGGAGTCATTCAATAGATCAGAAAATCAATCCCACTGTGTGTTTTTATAAACAAATGCCAAAAACAGTGTGAATGGTACAGGAAGCCCCCAAAGCTCTTCTGAGGTAACATCTGACTAAACAAAAGTAGGTAACTGGGTAATGACAAATTACTGTGGGTAAAGCTGGTAAATGCTACCAGGGGCACAACTACACAGTTTTCTGGGTGTATGCAACATCAATTTTGCCCCCCCCCTCCATCCAAAAAATACCCCAACAACAACAAAAAAAACAAAATAAATGCACGTTTCAGTTAGGGTATGATCTTTAGAAAAGCACCTTTTGCTTTTCTCTGCCCTAGGGTATGTCCCATCAGGACATTTGGATGGGCCATCCTCTACCATTAGCTGTCTTAGAGTGTCCTCTATCTCATGTGGTGCAGCCCACTCAGATGGGTCTTATGGCAAAGTTCTGTCCCTAGTAGCTCCTCTTTGTTCCACCTCCACTTCTTCCTCTGCCTCAAGTTCCTCTCCATCACTCTCTGATCTAGCATTTTCCAAAAGGACACAGTAAAAACACCTGTAAATAAATCTCAACCACCTGCATGACGTCTGGTTTTGTGTAATTAACACTAAAATGATCCTGGTGTCATCATGGGCCTCCGCCTGTTCCTGTCTCCTCGTCCTCCTCTCCGCCTGTTCCTGTCTCCGCGTCCTCCTCTCCGCCTGTTCCTGTCTCCGCGTCCTCCTCTCCGCCTGTTCCTGTCTCCGCGTCCTCCTCTCCGCCTGTTCCTGTCTCCTCGTCCTCCTCTCCGCCTGTTCCTGTCTCCTCGTCCTCCTCTCCGCCTGTTCCTGTCTCCGCGTCCTCCTCTCCGCCTGTTCCTGTCTCCTCGTCCTCCTCTCTGCCTGTTCCTGTCTCCTCGTCCTCCTCTCCGCCTGTTCCTGTCTCCTCGTCCTCCTCTCCGCCTGTTCCTGTCTCCTCGTCCTCCTCTCCGCCTGTTCCTGTCTCCTCGTCCTCCTCTCCGCCTGTTCCTGTCTCCTCGTCCTCCTCCCCGCCTGCTCCTGTCTCCTCGTCCTCCTCTCCGCCTGCTCCTGTCTCCTCGTCCTCCTCCCCGCCTGCTCCTGTCTCCTCGTCCTCCTCTCCGCCTGCTCCTGTCTCCTCGTCCTCCTCTCCGCCTGCTCCTGTCTCCTCTTCCTCCTCTCCGCCTGTTCCTGTCTCCTCGTCCTCTCCACATGTTCCTGTCTCCTCGTCCTCCTCTCCTCCTGTTCCTGTCTCCTCGTCCTCCTCTCCTCCTGTTCCTGTCTCCTCGTCCTCCTCTCTGCCTGCTGGTGTCTCCTCTCTCTCCCTTATGTCTTGTCCACTAGCCCATATTAAACAATCATCTTAATTACACATCTATCTGATTCAGTCTTACCAGTAGACCTTATCATTCATAATAAACCAGTTAATTAAATTCAGAACATATGACAGCCCTACACTTCCACTTCGTATTAGACCTACCTGCTACTTCCCCTTTCATTTCCTTCTCCATCTCCATCCTCACACCTGAATAAAATTCTTATCATTAAATACAGTTGATTTGCACACATAGGCCTGGTTGAAACATGCATTAGTTCACTAAATAACTACACATTGTTGTGTGTTGAAGTCTACTTTTAAATATCAGAATTAGAAAACAACAAAAATTATTACTATTTTCCACACCATTATATTGAAGTGATTCTCTAGTTACATCTGGGCATGAGCTAATGTTGCCTCAGGCAGGGAATAAAGGTATAGGCCTACAGTAGAACCGAGCAAGTAGTGTTAAACATAATAAATAAGTACATCTTTACATCTGATTTCACACACATCACGTAGCCTACGCAGCCACAAACTCCAAACCACAACACTCATGGCCTGGCAATAGAACCTAATGACAGGTATTATTGTTAGGTGACCTGCATGTAATGTTACTTTCATGCGACTGTTAGTGAAGTGATTATCATGAATCATATCAGATGCTAGTCCCAACGTTATTTCATACATAGGCTAATGCGGGCCGCCCCACATAACAATCAATATGACAAACGGTTTGTAAATCCTTACCTATAGCTAACTGTGTGTGCATCAGCATGAAAACATGATTCACTACAATTTATGTTTGTTTGACCCAAAGAAGTCATTTGTTATTTGTTTCATTGTAAATTAGACTGTTGTTGTCTTTCATCCATTTCAGCATTTTCTGCCGCATTCCCTCAGACACCTTCTCCTTTTCTTTTTTCTTCTTCCTACACTGTGCACCTCACAACTTTTTTCACCACATCAATGTCAACTATCCAAACCGCTACTAAAAGTGGACCCTCAGCAGTGCCCCCCCCACACCTCCTCCCTTAACTGGAGCTTACAAGCACTAAAAGCCTTAAGGCAGGGTTCCCCAATTAGATTTCATCAAGGGCCAAATTCTGACCTGGGCACCAAGCCGAGGGCCGCAGCACCTGTGGAGCACACAGCGGCAGGGAGGGGGACACCACAACAGCCCCACTCTAGTGACAATACAGATAACAATGTTGAATCTGCACTTATAGTGAATTACATTATTAGTTTTGCCTGGGATTCAGTAATATTATTGGTCAGGATCACACAAAGACATATTTCACTCTGGAAACAAAAGTTGAGAACCAACCATTTACTCAAAATAAATTTTGTTATTACAGTCTGCTCTGAAAGTTGACAGATTTATAACAGCAGCTAGTTCACTCTACAATTTAAAAATATACTTTGCTAGTCTGCTGGAACAAATCAACAGTAAAACAACTGTAACAGCAGCCAGTTGGACATACTTAAATATTAAATTTTATATATATATGTGTATATATATATATATATATATATATATATATATATATATATATATATATATATATATATATATATATATATATATATATATATATGTCAAGGGTTCATTTGACTTCAGTGCTTTTTCATTTATTTTCACCCAAGTCCAAAACCAGCAGTGATGAGGAGTGCACAGTTTTTACAAAAATGCCAAGAAACACAGGAAAAAGAAAAAATTGTTACAAGAGATCTTAAAACACAATCCAATAAAGTTGAGTTGGTCTCTTGTACCATTCAGCACAAAAAAACTGATTTCAGTCACACTCTTACTTCAACTTCAAATTCAAATCTGTCTAAATCTACAGAATTTATCTCCAACTACACCCCCCACACTACTGGAAACACCCCCTTTATATATCCCTAAACTCCACCCATGAACATATTTAATTAACAATTTACAATATTTACATGGAACAAACATTAAACTTAAATCATGTTAACTCATATAAACAATGGGACCAATTATCCTCCATACATAAACACAAACTGAAGAAAAACCCAAAACAATGAGTGAATGTGTGTGTCCTGTAGTCAATGGTCCACAACCTTTTTATTACCGTGGACCGGTCAAAATTTGACAATTTTACCACAGACTGGGGGGTACATAGGTTGTTTATATGGATCAAAGTGGGTCTGGTCTGTGGGAATCACCTGTCACCATAAATCCATATTTCCAGTTCAACTCCTGGTATTGTCTGTTAAAACTTTTCTTTTCTCTACAGTTGGAGGCTCTTCTTCTGTCTCTTCAGTCGCCTTTTCCTCTTCCAAAAGAAACTTTCCAAACACATCTGTTTTTTTACTTGCTTTGCTAACATGTGACTTACATTTTTGACATTCAAGTGACAGATGTAACCCCAGAGAATCCGGTCATTTTTCAAAATAAAAGATTGATAAATACAAGAGAAATAATGAATGAATTAAGTAATTATTAGGCGGTCGGCGGCCTGGTACCAAGTGATCCACGGACTGGCCCGGGGGTTTAGGGACCACTGCTGAAGTCAATGGTTTGATTATGTGTTTTATGAAGCCTGTGAATTATGAGGATATAACAGTGGTCCGGTTCTGCAGCAGGTGTGTATGTGTGTTTGCGCGCGTATGTGTGCACCTCCAGACGCCCACCACATGGGGAAATGGCCGAGTACTGATGACAATGTCCAGTTTAAACATATGTCGCAGGAGAGCTGCGCTTCACACACTCCAAAAAAGACGAGAGAAAAAAGAAAAATACACGCGGGGCCGAGATGACGGCACTAATGTCGCAACGTTACAATATGTCAAAAAAAGAATCTTTTTGCTAACAAGTTGGTGTGGGCCAGTCGGGGCTGCCTATTGGGGAAGCCTGCCTTAAGGTGATTGAGGGTGCCCACCACAGTAACGTTGCTGATTTTATAGCACTTTGCAAATTTACCGGTGGCCAAGCCTTATATTTTAAATATATTTTGAGAATAGTTAATTAAGAGCGCAACAATATATTTTACCCCGTCCTTGTTTTGGCGCCCCCTCTGGCAGTGCGCCCCTATGCACCGCGTATAGTGCATACCCCCTTTTTGCACCATTGAATGCTACGCAGGAGGTTGTTGGTGGAAACTAATATTGGGAAAATTACTTTATTTGATCTTGATTAAAACTGAACCCATTCAGGAATGCAATCTGTTGACAACTGAGGGAAGAGTAATGATTGGACTGGAAAAATGACTGGAAAAAATTGTTTACAAAAGCAAATTTCGACAAACAAAGTGATTATTTATTACATCTATCTAATGAATCAATCACAATTCAAATCTGTGAAGAAATGTGGGAGAGGCAATTTTAGTGAACTGTGGACGATGACAACGGACGACAACAGATGACGGACGAAGGCCAACGGCAATAGCTCATTGTACTTTGATCAACCAATGTTGGGCGAGACTAACAATGTCTGACTCTCATTCTACTTTTCCTTGTCTTCATAGATCCAGAAAACAGCTCTGTGCAACGATGGGAAGCTCTGGACGGTACCTTCAGTTCTGCCAGATGACATCGAGGACCTTCAACTCAACAACAACCACATCCAAACACTAAAAGACGACGCCCTGCTCCATTATCCTTCATTAAATACCCTCAGCCTTGCCTGTAATGGTCTGGAGACATTAGAAGCAAACACTTTCCGAGTGTCTGAGTTCCTACAAAGCCTCAATTTAGCAAATAATAACCTCCACATTGGCTTCCATGAGTCCAGTCAGGCTTTAAGACAAAAATCTGGGCTAAAAGTTCTGGATCTCTCAGAGAATAAGCTTAACGATGACATGGCTACCGCACTCCTCCAAAACCTGACATCGCTGGAGTACCTCAACCTTTCCGGAAACCTCTTACAAAGACTGGATGAGACCTCGTTCAGTGACCTGCACCAGTTGAAGGAACTGGACCTTCAAAGGAACATCATATTTGAGATCGACGAAGCCTTCGGAAGCAATCCAAACCTTCAGCGCCTCAACTTGGCCTTCAACTACCTGCCCTGCCTCACAGACTTCCACATGACCCAGATGGTGGTGCTCAACATCAGCCATAATTCCATCGAGTGGTTCATATCCAGGCAGGACCCAAATGACACATTCCAGCTCCAGACGCTGGACATGTCCCACAACAGACTCCTGTTCTTCCCTTTCTTGCCTGACCGGAGTCACCTGCAGTACCTCTACCTGTCCCATAACAGGATAAGCTTCTATGAACACCTGGGCGACAACACCACGTTCCCCAACCTGACCTCCACTGTTGTATTCTACAACGTGCAGAAGTTTGCCCCCAATGTGACAGCGCAGCTGTGGGACGAAAACCTCCATGGAGACATTTCCTCTTTGGAGAGTTTAGATCTGACAGGAAACCAGGTGACATACTTCCCACAAGGATTCATCCAAAAAATGCCGGTCCTGTCCAGACTCCGAATGTGCAGCAACTGTCTGGAGACCTTGAACCTCACCTTGGAAAAATTCTCTGGAAGTTTGTATGAGCTGGACATAAGCAACAACCGGCTAAACCAGATTATTGCAGATGAAGAGACATTGGCCACTCTGGGGAACCTGACCTACTTTAACCTCAGCCTGAATGATCTTCAGGTGCTTCCTTCAGAATTATTTCCATCATTACCCAGCCTCAGATCTGTGGATCTCAGCTACAGCAGCATTGAAATTTGCCTTTCAGAGAACGATAAGTCAGGTACAGACACAGTTTCAGCTTGTGTTGACTGGAAAGACGTCACATCCTTGCGTCAGCTTTACCTTAAAGGATGCAACATTGAAAGAATCCCCAATTCTGCCTTCAGTGGGTTGTCTTTAACGCACTTGGAGTTGTCCGACAACCCTGGAGTCAACGTCCAACAGTCGATACAAGGTCTGAGCAGAACTTTACAACACCTTGGTTTAGGAAACACACAAATACAAGACTTTGACTTCTCTGATTTCCACAACCTGAAGTCTGTTAACATCTCAAGGAACTCCCTTTACCACCTCCCGCATTCACTGCTTAATATTGACCTGAAAAGCCTTGACTTGAGGGACAACAAACTGTCCACGATACCGTCAAGTTATGCTGACACTCTGGCGCCAAAACTGCAGACACTCCTGTTGGCAGGGAATCCCTTCAACTGCTGCCAAACAGAATGGTTCAGGACGTTTGAAGCAGCAAAGACACTCGATATAATCGCAAAGTCAGACGTTGAATGTCGAGATCAGCTGCAAATGATGCACCGAGTGGAGAACTTCCACTCCTTCTGGTGTTCAGAGGAGGGAGGGGAGTCTTTGTTCTGGTACATCCTTCTATTCCTACCCATCGGTCTGTTTTTTGTCGGGTTTTCAATCGTTGCTCTCCTCACCTTCCAGCCAAAACTTCTTCAGAAATCAATCAAGAAGAAATGTTTGAAGCCTACGTCATACTGATACTTTCGAAATTGTTTTAGTTCAGGGGACACATTCTTGCTGATATGATCTCATCCAGAAAATAAAAACCACAACCTTTCAATAATATCACTGTTTTAACAATATCTGCCTGTCACTAAACATTTGCAGGACATTGTATGTCATTCATATCTATCAATGAGAAGTTGAGCCATAAATGTGTTCAAATTCCTCCTTTTTTTCACATACATTTTTTTTCCAAGTTATTCACAGGTTTTTCTGAAATGACAGTTTGTAAATCTAAATATTTTCTGAATTTAATAGGTTTAAAAAAATCAGCAAGAACAGAAAATAATAAAACAATAACATACAAACCATTATAACAAAAAATCAAATCACAATAATCACAATAACAAATGATAAATGTTCTGGACTTCTGTAGTCCTGTTCCACCTTCATGGTTCAAAGCTCTTTACATTAACCTCACATTCACCCATTCTTAATTTATTAACCATTTGATGCATCCTGCTCAGTCCAGTGGTCAGTTGTTCTACTGGTCAGTCCAGTGGTCAGTTGTTCTACTGCTCAGTCCAGTGGTCAGTTGTTCTACTGCTCAGTCCAGTGGTCAGTTGTTCTACTGCTCAGTCCAGTGGTCAGTTGTATATGTATACGACCAATAGTTTTTCAGATCTCTGAGGTCAAAGGTGACGTGGCAAAATTAACTTGTGTAACACTGTGTCAGACATATCACACTATAACTTAATCAATACTGGATCTTATAATATTACACACACTGATGGATATATACAGATAACAAAATTATTAATATTGCAAAAGGTCAAAGGTCAAGGTTGCATTTAGCAACATTATTGCAGATTCAGTTTATACGACAGGGTGAAAGGACTGAGCTTCTTTCTGTTTTTAACACTAATTCAACTAAAGAAATGGTTTCCAGCCTTTTTTGACTCATTTTAACTTTATTCTGAATTCAGTTTAATAGCGCATTATCATTTTCAACTGGAATACGGTGTTTACATGGTTCATCTGAAAAAGGAAGCTTTATTCTGAATTCAACAGGAATAAAAACTCTGGTGTAAACAGGTCTATTGTCATTTTTCCATTTCACAGATTCATCCACTAAACTCTTTAACAGCTGCTTTTATTTATATTTCACACGTCTGTTAAGAAACAAACTTTTTGTTATTGATTTTTTAAATATTTTTAAAACGTTTTACTTTGTTTTGTATATTTTTTAACTTATGTTTACTTTTTTATAAAAATATACAATTAATTTTATTTTTTAAATTATTATTATTATTATTAAAGTGTTTACTCTCTTTATCTACAAGTGATGAGTACAAACATGGTCCTCGTGAGACATGGAAACCAGTATATGTGTGTTAGTATGTCTATATGTGTGTGTGTGTTAGTATATGTTTGTGTGTGTGTGTGGATGCGTGTGTGTGTGCATGCGTGTGTGTACGTCTATATATGTGTGTGTGCGTGTGTTAGTATATGTTTGTTTGTGTGTGTGTATATATATATGTGTGTGTGTTAGTGTATATGTGTCTGTGTGTGTGTGTGTATATGTGTGTGTGTGTGTTTGTGTATATGTGTGTGTGTGTGTATGTGTGTGTGTGTGTATGTGTGTGTGTTTATGTATATGTGTGTGTGTATATATGTGTGTGTGTTAGTGTATATGTGTGTGCCAGTGTGTGTGTGTGTGTTAGTGTATATGTGTGTGTGTGTCAGTGTGTGTGTGTTAGTGTATATGTGTGTGTGTGTGTGTGTGTTAGTGTATGTGTGTGTGTGTGTGTGTGTGTGTTAGTGTATGTGTGTGTGTGTGTGTGTGTATGCAGAAGTGTTATGATGAAAGCAGTTGCTAAAATCATCAGAGGAAACATGACATTTCCTGTTTTGTTCAGATGTGCACTAACTGCCCAGTTCAGTATGTGAAAGGGGGCGGGGTTTGCGGTTACCATCAGTATGTGAAAGGGGCGGGGCTTGTGGTTTCCTTCCCATCTGTTGAATTCAGATGCAGCGTTGACATCATCCTCCACTCTGTCCTGTTTTAATTCTACTGACTTCCTTTTCTTCCATTCTTGTGTTGGGGGTGTGGCTTGGGTTAGAGTTAGTTAGGTTAGGGTTAGCCTAACCAGAAGGTAACCAACGGTAACCAACATACCGCTGTGGTGACGCTCAGGGTCAGAGCGGTTAAACAGAAACAGACAAAGCAGATAGATACAGCTGGAGTACGTACTGAACATCGAAAACTATTTAACCCTTAAAGACCAAAACCATCCTCACATGTCAAATATTGAACAACATTCTTCCAATAATTCTATCACTTATCAATAACATGAAAAATACTGGTGTAAAAGGCAGTTAAAGTTTTCAGATTTGGGCTCTGGGCTGCGGACCGGTACCGGTCTGTCATGATGGGGTGAGGTGGAGAAAGAATTTAATACAACAGAACTTAGAGACAGAACATAAACAGGAACAACACCTGTGGGTAGATGAGTGGTGATGAAAGAAATGTCCATGTTATGGACGAGGCTGAGTGTCCATGTAGGGTTGGGATCTGGGGAAAGGTTGTGACACGAGTATGTGTGTGTATGTGTGTGTGTGTGTGTGTATGTGTGTATGTGTGTGTGTATGTGTGTATGTGTGTGAGGGGCTGGGGGTGTCAGAATAGTTGGGTCATGTGATGACAGCAGAAAGGAAGTTGTTGTTGTTGTGGTCATAGGTTTTGGTCTGGGGGGACCACAACCTCACACAGTGTGTGTCCTGGGTTAGATCTGCCTCTCCTCAGCAGCCTGAAGGTGAACAGGTAACCCCTGATCTGACCTTTAACCCCTGAATCTCCTGCAGATATACATGTAACCCTTAGAGTCAGAATCAGCTTTATTTCACAGGTTCACACACACACACACGCAGTTGCTCTTCAGTGACTCAGCTGAGGTTCTAGATTCTAAACCTGTGGTTCTAGATCTAAACCTGTGGTTCTAGGATCTAAACCTGTGGTTCTAGGATCTAAACCTGTGGTTCTAGGATCTAAACCTGTGGTTCTAGATCTAAACCTGTGGTTCTAGGATATAAACCTGTGGTTCTAGGATCTAAATCTGCGGTTCTAGGATCTAAATATGCGGTTCTAGATCTAAACCTGCAGTTCTAGATCTAAACCTGTAGTTCTAGATCTAAACCTGTGGTTCTAGATCTAAACCTGTAGTTCTAGATCTAAACATGTGGTTCTAGATCTAAACCTGTAGTTCTAGATCTAAACCTGTGGTTCTAGATCTAAACATGTGGTTCTACATCTAAACCTGTAGTTCTAGATCTAAACCTGTGGTTCTAGATCTAAACATGTGGTTCTAGATCTAAACCTGTGGTTCTAGATCTAAACCTGTGGTTCTAGATCTAAACCTGTAGTTCTAGATCTAAACATGTGGTTCGAGATCTAAACCTGTAGTTCTAGATCTAAACCTGTGGTTCTAGATCTAAACCTGTGGTTCTAGATCTAAACCTGTAGTTCTAGATCTAAACATGTGGTTCTAGATCTAAACATGTAGTTCTAGATCTAAACATGTGGTTCTAGATCTAAACCTGTAGTTCTAGATCTAAACCTGTAGTTCTAGATCTACACCTGTAGTTCTAGATCTAAACATGTGGTTCTACATCTAAACCTGTAGTTCTAGATCTAAACCTGTGGTTCTAGATCTAAACATGTGGTGCTAGATCTAAACCTGTGGTTCTAGATCTAAACCTGTGGTTCTAGATCTAAACCTGTAGTTCTAGATCTAAACATGTGGTTCTAGATCTAAACATGTGGTTCTAGATCTAAACCTGTAGTTCTAGATCTAAACATGTAGTTCTAGATCTAAACCTGTGGTTCTAGATCTAAACCTGTAGTTCTAGATCTAAACATGTGGTTCTAGATCTAAACATGTGGTTCTAGATCTAAACCTGTAGTTCTAGATCTAAACATGTAGTTCTAGATCTAAACATGTGGTTCTAGATCTAAACCTGTAGTTCTAGATCTAAACCTGTAGTTCTAGATCTAAACCTGTAGTTCTAGATCTAAACCTGTAGTTCTAGATCTAAACATGTGGTTCTACATCTAAACCTGTAGTTCTAGATCTAAACCTGTGGTTCTAGATCTAAACATGTGGTTCTAGATCTAAACCTGTGGTTCTAGATCTAAACCTGTGGTTCTAGATCTAAACCTGTGGTTCTAGATCTAAACCTGTAGTTCTAGATCTGAACATGTGGTTCTAGATCTAAACCTGTGGTTCTAGATCTAAACCTGTGGTTCTAGGATCTAAACCTGTGGTTCTAGATCTAAACCTGTGGTTCTAGGATCTAAACCTGTGGTTCTAGGATCTAAATCTGCGGTTCTAGGATCTAAATCTGCAGTTCTAGATCTAAACCTGTAGTTCTAGATCTAAACCTGTAGTTCTAGATCTAAACCTGTGGTTCTAGATCTAAACCTGTAGTTCTAGATCTAAACATGTGGTTCTAGATCTAAACCTGTAGTTCTAGATCTAAACCTGTGGTTCTAGATCTAAACCTGTAGTTCTAGATCTAAACCTGTAGTTCTAGATCTAAACATGTGGTTCTAGATCTAAACCTGTAGTTCTAGATCTAAACCTGTGGTTCTAGATCTACACATGTGGTTCTAGATCTAAACCTGTAGTTCTAGATCTAAACCTGTGGTTCTAGATCTAAACCTGTAGTTCTAGATCTAAACCTGTGGTTCTAGATCTAAACCTGTGGTTCTTGATCTAAACCTGTGGTTCTTGATCTAAACCTGTGGTTCTAGATCTAAACCTATGGTTCTAGATCTAAACCTGTGCTTCTAGATCTAAATCTGCGGTTCTAAGGTCTAAACCTGTGGTTCTAAGGTCTAAACCTGTGGTTCTAGATCTAAACCTGCGGTTCTAAGGTCTAAACCTGAGGTTCTAGATCTAAACCTGTAGTTCTAGATCTAAACCTGTGGTTCTAGATCTAAACCTGTGGTTCTAGATCTAAACCTGTGGTTCTAGATCTAAACCTGTAGTTCTAGATCTAAACCTGTGGTTCTAGATCTAAACCTGTAGTTCTAGATCTAAACCTGTAGTTCTAGATCTAAACCTGTGCTTCTAGATCTAAACCTGTGCTTCTAGATCTAAATCTGTGGTTCTAAGGTCTAAATCTGTGGTTCTAGATCTAAACCTGTAGTTCTAGATCTAAACCTGTGGTTCTAGATCTAAACCTGTGGTTCTAGATCTAAACCTGTGCTTCTAGATCTAAATCTGCGGTTCTAAGGTCTAAACCTGTGGTTCTAAGGTCTAAACCTGTGGTTCTAAGGTCTAAATCTGTGGTTCTAAGGTCTAAATCTGTGGTTCTAGATCTAAACCTGTAGTTCTAGATCTAAATCTGCGGTTCTAAGGTCTAAACCTGTGGTTCTAAGGTCTAAACCTGTGGTTCTAAGGTCTAAACCTGTGGTTCTAAGGTCTAAACCTCCTCAACACGTTCCACCACACTTTTTTCTCCAGTTCAGTGGGTGTTCCTCTTCAGTATTTCTCAGATTTTCTCACATCTACAGTAAATGTAACAGGGAAGTGAAATTCAACCTCAACTGATTCAATTATTGACTGAAGCAGATCTGAAAATACTTTATTCAAGTTAAAGTACAAGTACACACAGAGCAAGTACAAATACAAGTACAATAAGTACAAATAATAGAATACAAGTACAGTTTCTGTAGGAAACTGTAAATGTTCTGTTTTTCAGTTTTATATTTCTGGTATTTTAACAAAAGTATTTAATGATCTATTCATAAACATCAGCTCTGTTGTTACCATGGAAACAGCCTCAGCTCCCACTCACCAGTTAAACCCATGGGTCAGTGACAGCAGAAGAACACTAGTTTATTGAAAAATGTGTTGAAAATGCATTTTTTTTTCCGTTACTGGAATAACAGGTACTCCAGTTTCCTCCCACCATCCAAACACATGCACTGATGGGTTAACTGGTTAACTGGTTAACTGGTTAACTGGTTAACTGGTTCATCTAAATTAATAGGTGTGAATGTGACAGTAATTGTTTATCTATATATGTTCAGTCTGTGATGAACTGGAGACTCATACAAGGTGACCTCTGACCCCGCCTTCACCTGCTGGAGCTGGATTAGACCCACAGTGACCCCTGTGACCCTAGTGAGGATAAAGCGGGTTCAGATGATCAGACAGGTCCAGTATTTCATTAGAAAATGAAATGAAGCTGTATTCAACAACAAAGCTTAGCCTACTAACAGGTTCTTGTTTTCAACAGAGAATGCAACAAAATCGTGAATTTCCAGAGCGTCTAACTCTGCACTAGACAATCGACTATTATAGGTGTCCTCCTAAAGACGTCTTATGAATACAGAGATCAGTAGATCAGTAACTGTGGACACACTATCTGAGGACACCTTTTAGGACAGCTTTAGGGACCCTCTACTTACTACTGTTTAAACCTTTAAAAGAGGTCTAAAAATAGCCTGTACGTAGCAGCTGCAAACACTGACCGACAACTGATGAAAGTAGTTTACTAAGGTGCACAGCTGTTAGCAGTCACAACACAAGCGCATTGATCGCTATTGAGAGAAAGTAGTTCCAAGCAATTACGAGGTGTGATTTTTTGTTCTGTGACAGTTTTGTTATGTAAATAAATCACTTATTCCAACACATACTGTTTTGAGAAGAAACAGTTTTATTTTGTTGACCCCAGGAAACCTGCCGGGACTACTTTGACTTTGACCAAAACTGGACCAGAACTGGGCTCACAGGATGACATACACATTCATGTGAAAAATACTGAACTGTCCCTTTAAGATTCATTTCCAATTTACGCAATTTGCTTCAGGTCAAAATGGGATAAAACGGAAAACAGCCATTATCGTTTTTTTTTTATTATTCATTTAAACACAAAAAGGAAAATTGACAAACCGCATCATTATCGATTTTTTTATTTTGGTTTTGGAAGCAAATAATGAAGAAACAATTTGTTTTTTCATTGTCTTATTTTTGGTTTTATTTTGAAAAACAAATGAACGAACAAATGATACACAAATTCTCCCTACATGTACTTCCTACTGTTTCACTGTTGATAATATGGTCAGCAAAGTATACAACACTCTTGACACAGTTCAATAGTTCAATGGGTCAAGGAAGAACCCATTATATTTTGAGCAATGAAGGTCAAAGGTCAAGGTCACACTAAAGGTCAACAGTTAAAACACATCAGTTTAATATCTCAGATAGAATCTGATGTTTATTCACTTGGTCTAACCTTCAGACATCAGATGGGTCAAAACCTATAACCCTAACCTTTGACCCCTAACTCTTACCTTCAGACATCAGATGGGTCAAAACCTATTACCCTAACCTTTGACCCCTAACTCTTACCTTCAGACATCAGATGGGTCAAAACCTATTACCCTAACCTTTGACCCCTAACTCTTACCTTCAGACATCAGATGGGTCAAAACCTATAACCCTAACCTTTGACCCCTAACTCTTACCCTCAGACACCAGATGGGTCAAAACCTATTACCCTAACCTTTGACCCCTAACTCTTACCTTCAGACATCAGATGGGTCAACACCTATAACCCTAACCTTTGACCCCTAACTCTTACCTTCAGACATCAGATGGGTCAAAACCTATTACCCTAACCTTTGACCCCTAACTCTTACCTTCAGACATCAGATGGGTCAAAACCTATTACCCTAACCTTTGACCCCTAACTCTTACCTTCAGACACCAGATGGGTCAAAACCTATTACCCTAACCTTTGACCCCTAACTCTTACCTTCAGACACCAGATGGGTCAAAACCTATTACCCTAACCTTTGACCCCTAACTCTTACCTTCAGACATCAGATGGGTCAACACCTATAACCCTAAACTTTGACCCCTAACTCTTACCTTCAGACATCAGATGGGTCAAAACCTATTACCCTAACCTTTGACCCCTAACTCTTACCTTCAGACACCAGATGGGTCAAAACCTATTACCCTAACCTTTGACCCCTAACTCTTACCTTCAGACATCAGATGGGTCATAACCTATTACCCTAACCTTTGACCCCTAACTCTTACCTTCAGACATCAGATGGGTCAACACCTATTACCCTAACCTTTGACCCCTAACTCTTACCTTCAGGCACCAGATGGGTCAAAACCTATTACCCTAACCTTTGACCCCTAACTCTTACCTTCAGACATCAGATGGGTCAACACCTATAACCCTAACCTTTGACCCCTAACTCTTACCTTCAGACATCAGATGGGTCAAAACCTATTACCCTAACCTTTGACCCCTAACTCTTACCTTCAGACACCAGATGGGTCAAAACCTATTACCCTAACCTTTGACCCCTAACTCTTACCTTCAGACATCAGATGGGTCAACACCTATAACCCTAACCTTTGACCCCTAACTCTTACCTTCAGACATCAGATGGGTCAACACCTATTACCCTAACCTTTGACCCCTAACTCTTACCTTCAGACATCAGATGGGTCAAAACCTATTACCCTAACCTTTGACCCCTAACTCTTACCTTCAGACACCAGATGGGTCAAAACCTATTACCCTAACCTTTGACCCCTAACTCTTACCTTCAGACATCAGATGGGTCAACACCTATAACCCTAACCTTTGACCCCTAACTCTTACCTTCAGACATCAGATGGGTCAAAACCTATTACCCTAACCTTTGACCCCTAACTCTTACCTTCAGACATCAGATGGGTCAAAACCTATAACCCTAACCTTTGACCCCTAACTCTTACCTTCAGACACCAGATGGGTCAAAACCTATTACCCTAACCTTTGACCCCTAACTCTTACCTTCAGACATCAGATGGGTCAACACCTATAACCCTAACCTTTGACCCCTAACTCTTACCTTCAGACATCAGATGGGTCAAAACCTATTACCCTAACCTTTGACCCCTAACTCTTACCTTCAGACATCAGATGGGTCAAAACCTATTACCCTAACCTTTGACCCCTAACTCTTACCTTCAGACATCAGATGGGTCAAAACCTATAACCCTAACCTTTGACCCCTAACTCTTACCCTCAGACACCAGATGGGTCAAAACCTATTACCCTAACCTTTGACCCCTAACTCTTACCTTCAGACATCAGATGGGTCAACACCTATTACCCTAACCTTTGACCCCTAACTCTTACCTTCAGACACCAGATGGGTCAAAACCTATTACCCTAACCTTTGACCCCTAACTCTTACCTTCAGACATCAGATGGGTCAACACCTATAACCCTAACCTTTGACCCCTAACTCTTACCTTCAGACATCAGATGGGTCAAAACCTATTACCCTAACCTTTGACCCCTAACTCTTACCTTCAGACATCAGATGGGTCAAAACCTATTACCCTAACCTTTGACCCCTAACTCTTACCTTCAGACACCAGATGGGTCAAAACCTATTACCCTAACCTTTGACCCCTAACTCTTACCTTCAGACACCAGATGGGTCAAAACCTATTACCCTAACCTTTGACCCCTAACTCTTACCTTCAGACATCAGATGGGTCAACACCTATAACCCTAACCTTTGACCCCTAACTCTTACCTTCAGACATCAGATGGGTCAAAACCTATTACCCTAACCTTTGACCCCTAACTCTTACCTTCAGACACCAGATGGGTCAAAACCTATTACCCTAACCTTTGACCCCTAACTCTTACCTTCAGACATCAGATGGGTCATAACCTATTACCCTAACCTTTGACCCCTAACTCTTACCTTCAGACATCAGATGGGTCAACACCTATTACCCTAACCTTTGACCCCTAACTCTTACCTTCAGACACCAGATGGGTCAAAACCTATTACCCTAACCTTTGACCCCTAACTCTTACCTTCAGACATCAGATGGGTCAACACCTATAACCCTAACCTTTGACCCCTAACTCTTACCTTCAGACATCAGATGGGTCAAAACCTATTACCCTAACCTTTGACCCCTAACTCTTACCTTCAGACATCAGATGGGTCAAAACCTATTACCCTAACCTTTGACCCCTAACTCTTACCTTCAGACATCAGATGGGTCAACACCTATTACCCTAACCTTTGACCCCTAACTCTTACCTTCAGACATCAGATGGGTCAAAACCTATTACCCTAACCTTTGACCCCTAACTCTTACCTTCAGACACCAGATGGGTCAAAACCTATTACCCTAACCTTTGACCCCTAACTCTTACCTTCAGACATCAGATGGGTCAACACCTATAACCCTAACCTTTGACCCCTAACTCTTACCTTCAGACATCAGATGGGTCAAAACCTATTACCCTAACCTTTGACCCCTAACTCTTACCTTCAGACATCAGATGGGTCAAAACCTATAACCCTAACCTTTGACCCCTAACTCTTACCTTCAGACACCAGATGGGTCAAAACCTATTACCCTAACCTTTGACCCCTAACTCTTACCTTCAGACATCAGATGGGTCAACACCTATAACCCTAACCTTTGACCCCTAACTCTTACCTTCAGACATCAGATGGGTCAAAACCTATTACCCTAACCTTTGACCCCTAACTCTTACCTTCAGACATCAGATGGGTCAAAACCTATTACCCTAACCTTTGACCCCTAACTCTTACCTTCAGACATCAGATGGGTCAACACCTATTACCCTAACCTTTGACCCCTAACTCTTACCTTCAGACACCAGATGGGTCAAAACCTATTACCCTAACCTTTGACCCCTAACTCTTACCTTCAGACATCAGATGGGTCAACACCTATAACCCTAAC
>CM035802.1:3003347-3110847 GCA_020466265.1 Siphamia tubifer | reverse complement strand
GGTGTCCTACATGTTTTAGATATTTCCCTCTTCTATGTGATTCAGTTTAACCCTTTAACTCCTGAGAACTAACAAAATAATTGGTAACATGAGCAAAGTAAAACACAAATGGCAGAAAATCAAAGAAAAATTTAAAAATGAAAAGAACCAAAATGTAGAAAAATAAACAAAATTAACAAACAATTAACAACAATTATGTTAATTTTGTTAATAACAATTAACAAAAACTAATAAATATTTACAAAATGACAAATAATGTGGAAAATTTGGGGGGAAAAAATTACTAAAGAAGAAAACTAGTATTGACATTAGGTCACAGCAATTTAAAAAAAAAATGGTGAAATAAAATAATAAAAAAAATACCTCTTGCTTTTTGGCACCTTTTCCATTCACAAAAACAGTAAAACTGTTGAATTTTTCTTAATATTTAAACTAAATCATCCATTCACAATGCATCAGCGCTGACATTTAAAGAGTTAATAATCAGCTCCTCATCAGACTGATAATGATGTAATGACCTCCAGGTGGAATGGAAGAGGGGAACATCTAAAACATGCAGGACCCCGGCCCTCAAGGACCACACTTTGACACCCCTGTTCTAGAGGGACGTAGAATAAAATCAGGTTAATTTTAACAATATTCTGCCTCAGTTTATCATTAGTCCATGTGTTTTATTATAGAGCAGGGTATTTTAGTGGATATTTACTGCATTTTAATCTATTTTTTTTCGTACATTTTAGTGTGTTTTTAATACATTCTACTCTATCTTTACCAGAGGTGTTCAAAGTACTCACATTCTGTACTTAAGTAGAAGTACTGCTACTGGTGTGGAAAAAATACTCTGGTAAAAGTAGAAGTACTGATTCAACTCCTTTACTGAAGTAAAAGTAAAAAAGTACAATTTCACATTTGTAATAAAGTAAAAAGTAAAAAAATTTTTTTTTCCCCCATGAATGCAATAATACTTTAACATGGAAAAATCAAAAGTATCTAAAATAAAGTATTTAAAAGTGAGTCAGTGTAGATAATGTGTTTGATAGGGTCACTGTACTCGGTTTTGTGAGAATGGACAAGAAATTTAGGAAAAATTGGGAAAAAAGTCACAATTGAGATAAAAAGTCATCATGGGATTTAAAAAAAATTACAAATATGAGATTAAAAAAATGCATAATGTTGAGAGAAAAAGTCACAATTGTGAAATAAAAAGTCAAAATTATGAGATAATATTCATATAACTATAATATATTTAGTCACAGTTTCTCTCCACTGATTTTTCTTCTGAAGTGACTTATTTTTTTATTAATGTCACATCTGTTTAGTTTGAAAAAGAAACACATATATTCTGAGAATGTAAAGAGTATAGAGTACAGATATTTATACAAAAATGTAGGGTGTAAAAGCGAAAAGTTTGCAAGGGGTAAATAAATAAATAAATAAATACTGAAGTAAAGTACAGATACGTAAATAATCTACTTAAGTACAGTAATGAAGTACTTTTACATAATTACCTCTGATCCTTACTACATTTTTGTGTATTTTTACTGCATTCTACTCTATTTTTAGTATATTTAGTGTATTTTTACAGCATTCTATTTTTAGTATATTTAGTGTATTTTTACTGCATTCTACTCTATTTTTAGTACATTTAGTGTATTTTTACAGCATTCTATTCTATTTTTTAGTATATTTAGTGTATTTTTACTGCATTCTATTCTATTTTTAGTACATTTAGTGTATTTTTACTGCATTCTACTCTATTTTTAGTATATTTAGTGTATTTTTACTGCATTCTATTCTATTTTTAGTATATTTAGTGTATTTTTACTGCATTCTACTCTATTTTTTGTATATTTAGTGTATTTTTACTGCATTCTATTCTATTTTTAGTACATTTAGTGTATTTTTACTGCATTCTATTCTATTTTTTGTATATTTAGTGTATTTTTACTGCATTCTATTCTATTTTTAGTATATTTAGTGTATTTTTACTGCATTCTACTCTATTTTTTGTATATTTAGTGTATTTTTACTGCATTCTATTCTATTTTTAGTACATTTAGTGTATTTTTACTGCATTCTATTCTATTTTTTGTATATTTAGTGTATTTTTACTGCATTCTATTCTATTTTTAGTATATTTAGTGTATTTTTACTGCATTCTATTCTATTTTTAGTATATTTAGTGTATTTTTACTGCATTCTACTCTATTTTTTGTATATTTAGTGTATTTTTACTGCATTCTATTCTATTTTTAGTATATTTAGTGTATTTTTACTGCATTCTACTCTATTTTTTGTATATTTAGTGTATTTTTACTGCATTCTATTCTATTTTTAGTACATTTAGTGTATTTTTACTACATTCTATTCTATTTTTTAGTATATTTAGTGTATTTTTACTGCATTCTATTCTATTTTTAGTACATTTAGTGTATTTTTACTGCATTCTATTCTATTTTTAGTACATTTAGTGTATTTTTACTACATTCTATTCTATTTTTAGTATATTTAGTGTATTTTTACTGCATTCTATTCTATTTTTTGTAGATTTAGTGTATTTTTACTGCATTCTACTCTATTTTTAGTACATTTAGTGTATTTTTACTGCGTTCTATTCTATTTTCAGTGCGTTTAGTGTATTTTATTACATTTTTGTGCAGGTGTCTCATTGATCTCCAATGGATCAAACCAGTAAAATGAAAACATAATAACCTATAAATAATGGCAACTACATATTTATGACATTGTTTTAGTGCAAAAAAAGCAAAAAAATTAAATGATGAAAATACTTTCTTAAATTATCCAAACACAAAAAAAGGTCAATTTCATTCATGAAATCAAACATGCGGCCTGGGGGCTGACTGGGTACCGACATCTGCAGAGACAGAGGACGGCACCCTGGGGTGGGGGGGGGGGGGGGGGGGGGGGGTGTTCAGCCCACCCCAGATCTTCAGAGAGGAAGAACCCAAAGCAAACTATCGATATGACAAGAGGAAAATACCCCCAGGGGCGTCTGAGAGGGGGCGGTGAGTACCCCAAGACCACAACGACCCAGGACAAAGGAATGATGACGACAGTACAGTGGATCTGCAGTGGAGACACATGAGGACAGAATGAAACGTTTGTCAACAATCACTACAAAAACAACTACTACAACAACAACAACAACAACAACAACAACTACTACAACAACAACAACTACTACAACAACAACAACAACAACAACAACAACAACAACAACAACAACAACAACAACTACTACAACGACAACAACAACAACACACAGAAGTCACTTCTCGTCAGACGCAGGAGGAGCCAGACCTGGAGGAAACCCAGAGCGCCTCCTAGTGTCGCCTCCATCATCTGTGGTCAACCCACAAACGTCCAAAACCAGGGAGGTCCAACCATAAGAACGGGTCCAGTGTTCTGTCAGTTTAGGCGTCCCGTCACATTGGGCTCCAACATGAATGTTACTGACAAACATAGTCGACCTGTTGAGTAACTTAATCTAAATACAATATTAGAAAAATAAAATTGTTTTAAAATCTCCACCTACAATAACATGGAAGCATTATATGATATCAATAGTTTTATACGATATCAATAGTTTTATACGATATCAATAGTTTTATATGATATCAATAGTTTTATACGATATCAATAGTTTTATACGATATCAATAGTTTTAGATGATATCAATAGTTTTAGATGATATCAATAGGTTTAGATGATATCAATAGTTTTAGATGATATCAATAGTTTTATACGATATCAATAGTTTTATATGATATCAATAGTTTTATACGATATCAATAGGTTTAGATGATATCAATAGTTTTATATGATATTAATAGTTTTATATGATATCAATAGTTTTATATGATACCATTTTATATGATATCAATAGTTCTATTTCATCCCTACTGAGCGCCAGAGGCGGGGCTGAAAGCACTGAATGATCCCTTCGTGCATGCGCAGTTGGAGTAGTAATACCAAATGACTCACACCTGTGACCCTGGATGACACTCCAGAGGTATTATAAACCCTCATCATCCATGGCTCTGTTCCTCTTTTCTTCTCACGTGCAGTTCATGGTTTTAGCAGTTTGCTAAATGCTTGACTTGCCCTGTCGCTGGACGCCCATCTGATAGTTGGAGCTGCGATTTTCGCCCTCCAGGGGCTGCGACGGGCTTCTTTTGTTGGAGGTATATTACCTTGCTGTGTGACCATAGTGTTACGTGGCTAACGCAGCTAATGGTGTTAGCATTTTGTTTCTTCCTGGTGAAGGTAACGACCACGTCCCTCTCCAAGTTTTTTTTTGTATTACTGTCGCACCCATCCCATGTGGTCAGTGTATGGACTGACGGTGTTAGCTCCCCGTTTCTTTGGGTTTCCTGACTGGTTACTGGTGAGTAATCGAGTTATTTTTGCATGTGTTTGGGTCATACTTGGTGATAGAATGTGTTCGCGCACTCGCTCCCAGCTCTGGCCCGGGTTTTTAATGTTCTGTATTATTACCTGGCTGCCGCCTTATGTTGTTCGAGTTGCTTTTGCATGCAATTCGGTTCCTGTTTGGTGACGGCAAGCGTTCGCGCACCCGCTCCCAATTTTGGTTTTCTTGTGCAGATTATGGCTCCATACCTGTGTGCCATCTGCTGTTATTGTTGAATACTCATATTGTTACATGTCGTGGATCATAACTGGTGAAGGCACGCGTTCGCGCACCCTCTCCCAGCTTTCATTCACAAGTGTGTTGTTTTGTATCTGATTTCCGCCTCTTAGTTGGTGAAGGCTACCGTCCGCACACCTGCTCCCAGCTTTGTTTTTTTGTTGCAGATTATGGCTCCATACCTGTGTGCCATCTACTGTTGTTGAATACTCGTATTGCGTCATAATTGGTTGTTAGTGGCCAGTTGAGTAAGTTGAATGAACCATTCATGTTCTGGGATGATCCACAAGCTGAGTACCTGTGCCGATGCCACACCTGTGTTGGTTTGCCATACTTACCTGGGTGATCACACAGAGAGGAGGTTATGTGGAGCAGAGCAGAGAAGCAGAGTAAGTCTAAATGTTTGACATTTTATTTTGGTCCATTTATATGCATATAAGCATGACATTGATGTGAAATGTTTTTTGTTATTCAAATGCAGTTTGGGCCAGGCACTTGTGGCCTTCATTATGTTATTGAAGAGTTTGCACCCTTGGTAGGTGGAGCAAGGTTGGTTCATTCTCTTAATATTTGTGTGTGTTGCTTTAATTAATTGTTGTTTAATCATATACAAAAATGGATGATGATATTGGGAGTTTTATGGATGGATGTATAATGAAGTGTGTGTTTTTACAGAAAACTGAACTTTGTACCTATTAATATTGTTATGTTTTTTAGTTTCACGGTGCTTGAAAATGCAATAAAGTTTGTACCGGTTGAACTCTACACTGTCTCATTGATGCCAAGGGCTGCTACAGTGGTGAAGGCACACGTTCGCGCACCCGCTCCCAGCTTTGACCTTAACTCAAAAGTGTGTTTGATTTTTATCTAATTTCCGCCTCCTAGTTGGTGAAGGCTGGCGTCCGCGCACCCGCTCCCAGCCTTGGTTTTCTGGTGCAGATTGTGGCTCCATATCTGTGTGCCCTCTGCTGTTAATTGTTGAACACTCATAGTGCTACATGTCTTGGGTCGTGACTGGTAAGGGCACGCGTTCGCACTCCCGCTCCCAGCTTTGGCCTTAAGTCACGAGTGTTGATTTATCTGGTTTCTGCCTCATAGTTGGTGGAGGCAAGCATCTGCGCACCCGCTCCAAACTTTGGTTTCTGGTGCAGATTATGGCTCCCTACCTGTGTGCCATCTGCTGTTGTTATTGGATACTTGTCTTTGGTCATAGCCGATGAAGGCACGCGTTCGCGCACCCGCTCCCAGCTTTAGCCTTAGGTTGTTTGTGTATTTTTCCGTTATCTGGCATAATATGGATGGTTTCCATTGTTGTGTTGATTTTGGGGCTGGGCTTCAGGCAGATGATGGGCACGACCGGTGTCCTGCCTGCCTTGGCCTTGATCACCTGCGGGAAGCAATGTCAGTCCGTGCATGGACTGTAGTTTCATGCCACGGGCAGTGAGACTGGCAAGGATGGCACAGGTGTCCCCAGGAGGTGCACCTGACCTCCCACCTTCAGGTCAGGTACCCTTGCCCCCACCTCGACGCTCCAAGCATCTCTGTGAGCTTGCTGCTGCAGCGGCTCCTCCGAGGAAGAAGACCAGGTCCACCCGGGACCGGTCTTCTAAGGTTCAGCAGTTGTCTGCGGAGCTGGACTTGATGAGGTCTATGTTTCATGCCCATCATCAGAACGTGCCTTTATCAGAGGCGGGGGGTTCTTCTCCTCCCATGCCGACATTTGCCAGGGACGACAATGTTCTTTCTCTGGCAGCGTCAGCCTCCCATTTTCATGGGCCGGAGGAGACAGTCTTCTCGGGCTTCTAATACTGGCTCGTTGTCATCTGGTCAGAGCTTGGTTGCTGACAGACCATTTTATGCAGGACGTCATGCGTTAGGCTTTGGGTTGCTTGCAACTGGAGGTTCCTCTGCTGGAGCAGCCTGGTTCACATAGTGCCTTTTTTAGGCGTGGACATGCTTCCACACCTTTTGCTGTTCCTCCCTCTGAAGATTATCTGAGGGAGTTGCATTCCTGTTGGAGGGACGCTCATGCTTTTTCACGCCTGTCATCTATGCATAATGCTTCTGCAGCTGGACTGGATCGTTCCGGCTGTGGAACCTGCTATTGCTTCCCTCATCGTGTCACCTGAGGAAGCACTACGCAGAGATGTTAGGTGTCCTCGGCCTCAATGTCGTGTGAAGGATGACTTTATCAGCAAGGTTTATAATGCTGGGGCTCGGGCTGGCTTTCTGGGTAATTCCCTGGCGCACCTTATGTTTGCGTTGTCTGCCTCCCTTCAGGGTATTGAAGGTGCGACTACAGCTAGTGGTTTCAGTGATGCAGCCCTGCAGGACTATGTCTTACATTGTCCAGGCTTGTTGACAGGTGTGGCTTGCCCAGTCTAGCCAGTCCGAGGCATGTCGGCGGTCCCTCCGTAATGTGCCTGTGGAGCCGGGGCAACTGTTTGGTTCAGCTGCCCTTGAGGCTCTAGAATGGACGGTGCAAGCCCGGCAAACCAGGCAGCAACTTTGGGAGCTCAGCCGCACTGTGCCTTCTTCCTCTTCTCGGGGGTCAAGGCACATGACCGCTGGTCCACGCGTTCACCTTCCTCCTCAGGGTAGGCATAGTGACCCACGCTATTCTCACCAGGGATGCAACAGGGGCACTTTTGTTCCCCGCCTACCAGTACAGCGGTTTCAGGTCTCGGACTCTGGTCGCTGCCACCGCCGCCCCCCCCATGCCCTCTAAGGGCCGTGGGGCCAGCCGGTGATGCCGGTGGGCCAGCCGTCAGATGTTTTTCCCAACAGCAGCTCAGTTTCTGGGTTGCCCATGCAGTAGACCTGTGGGTGGTTGCCACTCTGACTCACGGGTACAGACTGCAATTTCGACGCCAGCCACATATCTCAGGCCGGGTGGTGATGACAATCATTCACGACCTGGCAAAGGCACAGGCTCTGGACCAGGAACTTTCTGCCCTCCTGGCCAAGGGTGCAATCGAGGCAGTAGATCCTCTGCGGCAGCCCAGCAGCTACTATTCCACGTACTTTCTCGTGATCAAGAAAGATGGTGGATTTCGTCCCATATTAGACCTGAGGGGACTCAATCGCTATATGAAGGTGTTGCCATTCCACATGCTCGCTACAATGGAAGTCATTCAGTCTCTGGCGGACCAGGAGTGGTTCACGCTGATAGACTTGAAGGACGATTATTTTCATGTACCCATTGCCCCCGAGGCGGTTCCTCAGGTTCGCTTATCGGGGCCTCCATTGGCAATTCAGGGTGCTTCTTTTTGGCCTTTCCCTCTCCCCAAGGGTGTTTACCCGTGTGGTGAAGGCAGTGCTGGCTCCCTTGCAGGCCAGTGGACTGAAGATTTTCCCGTACCTGGACGACTGGCTATTGTGTGCTCCGTCGGAAGCGTGTGCAGTCCGGGATACGGACCGCTGCTGGACCATGTAGCCCAACTGGGGCTCAGGGTCAATTCTGACCCCATCCCAGACTGTGACATTCCTTGTATTGTCCTTGGACACGGTAGCCATGGTGCTTTCCCATCAGCTCGTCGGGTGGACGACATACTCGGTATGGTCAATCATTTCAGGCTAGGCAGTCGCCTTCCTCTTATCACTATCCTTCAGCTTCTGGGGAAGCTAACCTCTGTGACGTATGTTGTGCCCCTAGGTTTGCTGTCGCCGCGTCCTTTCCAGAGATGGCTGAACAGCTTCTGACTGGACGTGACACGACACAGGTATCGGAAATTGAGGGTCACATGGCAGTGTCTCCATGCGCTGGCCCCATGGAGGGACAGGATGGCTCTGTCCAGGGGAGTTCCCATGGGGTTGGTGGTGTGTCGCAGGGAGGTGGTCACCACAGATTCTTGCCCCACAAGGTAGGGAGCTGTGTGGCAGCACAGAGCAGTTTGTGGGACCTGGCCTTGGAGACATTGTGCCGAGCACATAAACGTGCTGGAGCTGCGTGCTGTTCATTTGGCTCTCAGGCATTTTCTGCCTCACTTGAGAGGCAAGCATGTGCTCATACAGTCAGACAGTGCCTCTGCCGTTTAAATAAATAAATCAGCAAGGGGGTGTCAGGTCGGCGCGGCTCCTGTACGTGTCCCGCCGTCTTCTACTGTGGGCTGCGCCTCGTCTTGCTACCCTGCGGGCAGTATACCTGCCAGGAGTCGACAATCAGGTTGCAGACTCCTATGTCTCACATGTCTATGTCATGTGATTATGTAAAGGACACATTTAGTCCCAGTATAAGTGATGAGTTAGTCGATAGTACCATGCTCACACTACAAACTACGTTAGATATAGTTGCCCCCCTTAAGTTAAAAACTACTAAGATTAGATGAACCTCCCCATGGTACAACGCTGACACCCGCTCCATTAAACAAGCAACACCTAAATTAGAGGCAATGGCGCCGATCCAATTCAGAAGATTCTCTCAATGCCTGGAAAAATAGCTTAATAAAGTATAATCAAGCTTTGCGTACAGCCAAAACTAGATATTACTCATCCATAATAGAAGAAAACAAGAATAACCCTAGATTCCTGTTCAGTACTGTAGCCAGACTGACAAACAGACACACCTCCATGGAACCAGTTATTCCATCCACGCTCCATCCTGATGATTTCCTGCAGTTCTTTAACAATAAAATATCAACTATTAGAGAGAAAATAGAAAAACCAGCGGTTTCAAACCTCGGCCCTTTAATAAATCCCTCTGTAACACTAAATAATTTCATCACTGTAGACCAAACTGATGTCATATCTATTATCATGTCTTCCAAATCAGCCACCTGCCTCTTAGATCCAATTACAACAAAACTCTTTAAAGAGATTCTGCCCCTAATCACTAGCACTGTCCTAAATATAATTAACACTTCATTAATTACTGGATATGTGCCGCAGTCATTTAAATATGCTGTTATTAAACCAATTCTGAAAAAGCCTACCCTAGATCCTGACATTTTAGCCAATTATAGGCCTATATCCAATTTGCCCTTCCTGTCAAAGGTTTTAGAACGAGTAATAGTTAAACAGCTGTGCCAATTCCTGCAGGATAATAGTTTATTTGAACAGTTTCAGTCTGGCTTTCGTGCCCATCATAGCACTGAAACGGCGTTAGTTAAAGTTACTAATGACTTATTATTAGCCGCTGACATCGGATTAATATGGGTCCTGGTGTTATTAGACCTTAGTGCAGCCTTTGACACCATTGACCACAGTATCTTAGTGCACAGATTAGAATATGATATAGGTATTAGAGGAGCAGCCCTCTGCTGCTTTAAATCATATTTATCTAATCGCTACCAATTTGTTAATGTTAATCAACAATCATTGCAGTCCTCCAGAGTTAATTATGGCGTTCCTCAAGGGTCAGTCCTTGGGCCTATTTTGTTTACACTATATATGCTCCCTTTAGGTAACATCATTAGAAATCATGGCATTAATTTTCATTGTTATGCAGATGACACACAGCTATATTTATCGATTAAACCTGATCAGACCAGACAAATAGATAAACTAAGTACTTGTGTACAAGACATAAAGACTTGGATGAGTGACAATTATCTTTTATTGAACCCTGAAAAAACTGAAGTCGTTATAATTGGTCCTAAAAATGCGACAGACTCCCTACCTGACCAGATAGTTACTGTAGACAACTTAAGTGTAACACCCAGTGCCACAGTTAAAAATTTAGGAGTTTTATTTGATCCAGATCTTTCATTCAAAATGCATATTAACCAAACTTGCAGAACAGCCTTCTTTCACCTGCGCAACATTAGCCAAAATTAGGAATATTCTGTCTAAAACGACTGCAGAAAAATTAATTCATGCATTTGTTACATCACGATTAGATTATTGTAACTCCTTACTTGTAGCGTGTCCTAAATATTCCCTAAAAAGCTTCAACTGGTTCAAAATGCAGCAGCAAGATTATTAACAGGATCAAATAGAAGAGAACACATCACGCCTGTGCTCCAAACCCTGACCCCTGACCCCTAACCCTATCACCCCCTCCTCCTTACATATAAAACCATTAATGGTATGGGTTAGGGTTAGGGGTCAGAGGTCAGGGGTTAATGGTATGGGCCCCTCTTATCTTAAAGATGATCTGGTTCCGTACCAACCCAATAGAACCCTTCGTTCTCAGAATGCAGGTTTATTGAAAGTTCCTAGGGTTTCTAAAAGTACAGTAGGAGCTAGAGCCTTTAGTTACCATGGTTACTGTCTTATGGAATCATCTTACCTTTAATATTAAAGACGCCGACACAGTCTCTACATTTAAAATTAGGCTTAAAACATTCCTGTTTGAGAAAGACTATGGTCAGGTTAGTTAAAAATTATGTGACTCATATATCATGTATACATGATGTATGAGTCACAGTTCAGTCTAGGCTGCCCTAGGAGTTAGGTGTGAGGGAGAGAAAGAAAGAAAGAACTCAGTGTCTGTACTTCCCCCAGCATTCTGTTTCTGTCATTTTTATAACATATCTTTCATACCAAGTCTGTTCATGACTAGTCACCTGGTGTCCCCTTTCCCCCCTCCCCCCCTGGGGGGAGTGGTGGCTCTCCTGACAGTGCCTGCACGGGAGCCATGGACGACAGGATCTGGAGTATCTCGCCTGTGCTGACCTGTGACCCCGGACCACCGCCCCTGCCTGTCTGGACCAGCCCCCCTTCCTGCATTTATACATGGACGTTCATCTATAGTCTGTCCGTCCATGGGAGTGGATCTGTCCTTCAATGTGGTTCTCCTCAAGATTTCTTCTTTTTCCCACTGGGTTTGGAAGTTTTTTCTGCTGAGAAGGAGGGTCTAAGGACAGGGGGAGGGTCTAAGGACAGGGGGAGGAGCTAAGGACAGGGGATGCCTGGGACTTTTCATATATCTCTGTAGTTGATTGTGTTTTTGTAAAGTCCTGTGAGACGACTTTGTTGTGATTTAGGGCTTTATAAATAAAATTGAATTGAATTGAACCTGACAATGACCGTCCATAACATGTAGGACAGTGTCTCTGGAGGACCAGGATGGAGCACCCCTGCCAAGGAAGAAACCTGAACAAATATGAACAACATGAAATGTCTACAGAAAATTCATAACAATTTTGACAGTTTTTTTTTGTTTGTTTCTTCATGTAAAAATATGTTGAAGATTTTTTTTTTTAATTACTTTTATTTTTCCTGCAAAATGTGAGTTTTTTTTCTGTTTTTTTCCACCTGTTTTGTTTGTAAAAGAAAATAGTTTCATAATTTAATGTGGGTGAGACAAAAGTTTGCATTTTTTCTTTAAATGTTATTCTATTATTTTACTGTAAAATAATAGAATAACATGGAAAGAACAGGAGTTTTAGAGTCCTGGTTTTATATTACCGTATTTTCTAGACTATAAAGTTCACTTATAATACTTTAAATTTCTCAAAAATAAACCAGAGCGCCTTATAATTTATATTTTTTATCTAATAATTTGGACTTTTTATGAAATAGTTTTGGCTTCACATAATGTGGCTTATATATATATATATATATATATATATATATATATATATATATATATATATATATATATATATATATATATATATATCAATAACCTAAGAAATAGAGCATTTATTGACAGTGCAGTTTATAGTGTAGACAATATGGTATATATCTTTTACTTTTTGTATATTTTTTTCTTTCTTGGTTCCTGTAAGAATGTGTAAAATATATCTATATATTTATAAATATAAATTATGTTGCTGTAATTTTGTAAATCAACATTTTTAAAAGCGACCAAACGCTTCATTTGATCCATTGCAGCTAAAACGTAAACGTCTCCAGAAGCAGAGGTTATAAAAACAGATCCTCCACTGTTTTTTCAGCCTCTTCTTTGTTGGTTTTTGGTGCGTTTGCGACACTCCACTTCCTCTTTAACCCTTCCTGTTCTAATGAACGTGGCCTTTACACTGAGTGGATGTTTTTGCTAAAGCAGCAGAGTTAAAAATAGAGTGTGTCCTGGTGTCATCAGTGGTAGAAGGTTACAATGGTCTGATCTGTGGCTTTTAATCCCACTGCTGCACAAACAATAAATACAACAATTCCATATTATCTGCACCAGGACAAAGGAAAAAAACTCTTTAAAAATGAAACTAAAATAAACAAATACATATAAAGATGAATCTAGTTTAGTTTTAGATTTTTTTTACTGCTTTAGACACAAACTGTAAACCTGAAGGTTCAGAATAATTAAATATATTCACTTATGAATCCTCAAAGTTTCAGTAATAGTTCTACTAAGTCAAAAGTATTCAGTTCTTTTTCTGACTAATATTTTTTATTAAAGGGAACTAATGTTAATATAAGTGAACAGAACTGAAAAAAACATATGAGGAAAAACTGAGTGGAATTAAATAATTAAATAGTGAGCATGAATTATTATTGTTTTAAATAAGGATGATTGAAAAAAAAATAAACTTAACTGATGTAGTAGATGATTAAATATCATTTCAGAACATTCCAAATAACCACCAACATCTATCACACCAAAATAATTACAATCATAAAACAGTTTATTCAGTTGGTAGAGCGGCTCCAGCAATGACTGAAGGGTCAGAGGTCTGTCTGTCCACGTGTCCACGTGTCCACGTGTCCACGTGTCCAAGTGTCCTTGGGCAAAGACACTGAACCCTGCCTTAGTGTCCCAGTAGGATTGAAAATATAATAAGTTATTACATAATGCATTTTGGACGTTTATTACAAAATGCAGCTCAACAACATGCCCCAACACATTATGGAATGAATTATTATATTTTGAGAAGATTATTACAAAATGCACTTTTTTATTCTCTATAAAATGTAATAACATGGTACATTAATAACAATTGTAAGGCATAGTTTGTTTGTTTGTTAATTGTATTTTATTTGACTTTAAATGCTAGGTCTATTATGTCGTATTCAGTCTAGTATCAGTACTTAATTATTACTATCAGTAAAGGTTGAATTAACAGAATATTCTGTTAATTCCAGATTTTTTTTATTGGAACAAAAACCACATCAATAATAAATACAACCAACACATGCAGGTGTGTGGACAATTTAAAATAATAATGAACCAATGAGTATAAGTTGTACCACTTCTGTTTGTTTCCAGAGCTGCTGTGATCACATCATTTAAAACTTTAACTCCTGACACTTTAGCAATTCCACAGTAAAACATCAAATAAGATCAAATAAGCAACAAAACGAACAAAAACTGCCAAAGTGATCAGTAAAATGAACAAAAATTAATATTAAACGAAGAAAATAATATGTAACATGACACTAACAGAACACCATTAAAGAAAAATAATACAATAAAAAAAAAAAAAAACATCAACAGAAACTAATACATATTCACAAAATCACAAATAACATGAAAAAAACAAAACAAAATGAAGTTAAAAATCAATCAATAAATAACTAGTGTTGTAATTTGGTTCCAGTAGTTTTAGTTTGAACTTTTTAACACCTGTACATCAGTTCCATCAACACAACAGTTAAAAAACACTTGAATTTGTCTGAATATTTAAACAAATATGAAACTACCTGAAAAGGTTCAACAAATGGATGTTGTTCTAAAATATTTCTGTCATTTCAAATTGTCCTAATGTAATTTATAAAATAAATAACATAAACTACTCTGAATGTTTCCCAAACAGCTTCTTTAGTTTTAATGTCAAACCACTGCTGGAAAATATAACAACTGACATAATGAGGAAACATTTATTACAAAATGAAATTAAAAAGTGATTACATGTTGGATGTTTGTTACGACATGTGGCTGAACACGCCCACAGGACAACAGGACAACAGGACAGGACGTCAGTGCTTGTCCTCCGTCTTCTGTGGACAGTTTATAAAAGCATCTGTGCCTCAGGAAGGACAAACACATTCTGCACATGCTCTGTTTGAGCTCATACCCTCTGGTACACGCTATAGAGAAACTGGAAACAAATACATTAAGGCTCTGAACCCCTGAACATGTGTAACACAAATATTAATACTGCTGTAATATTAAATATGTACAGTATACTTCAGTATAATATTAAATATGTACAGTATACTTCAGTATAATATTAAATATGTACAGTATACTTCAGTATAATATTAAATATGTACAGTATACTTCAGTATAATATTAAATATGTACAGTATACTTCAGTATAATATTAAATATGTACAGTATACTTCAGTATAATATTAAATATGTACAGTATACTTCAGTATAATATTAAATATGTGCAGTATACTTCAGTATAATATTAAATATGTACAGTATACTTCAGTATAATATTAAATATGTGCAGTATACTTCAGTATAATATTAAATATGTACAGTATACTTCAGTATAATAATAAATATGTGCAGTATACTTCAGTATAATATTAAATATGTGCAGTATACTTCAGTATAATATTAAATATGTGCAGTATACTTCAGTATAATATTAAATATGTTTAGTATACTTCAGTATAATATTAAATATGTACAGTATACTTCAGTATAATATTAAATATGTACAGTATACTTCAGTATAATATTAAATATGTACAGTATACTTCAGTATAATATTAAATATGTACAGTATACTTCAGTGTAATATTAAATATGTACAGTATACTTCAGTATAATATTAAATATGTGCAGTATACTTCAGTATAATATTAAATATGTGCAGTATACTTCAGTATAATATTAAATATTTGCAGTATACTTCAGTATAATATTAAATATTTGCGTATATTTCAGTATAATATTAAATATGTGCAGTATACTTCAGTATAATATTAAATATGTGCAGTATACTTCAGTATAATATTAAATATTTGCAGTATACTTCAGTATAATATTAAATATTAATAGTGTGAGTGAATGAACTGTTGTTTGAATGATGTATGTTAGTCTGTGTTCTTTTTATTCATATTTTATTCCTATTTATAATTTGCAATTTTTTATTTTTTATATTTTTATACCTTAATCGTATTATTCTGTGTGTGTTCATATGATGATGATGTCATGCTCATATTTTGTTCTCGATTTTGTATAATGACAATAAATACATTCTATTCTATTAGACACATGTTCTGGACTTTTCTGCCACCTAGTGGTGAAATAACAAACTACACTAATACAGTGGTGCAGTATTTAACACTGGTGGTGCAGTAGTTAACACTGGTGGTGCAGTATTTAACACTGGTGGTGGAGCGGTTAACACTGGTGGTGCAGCAGTTAACACTGGTGGTGCAGTAGTTAACACTGGTGGTGCAGTAGTTAACACTGGTGGTGCAGTGGTTAACACTGGTGGTGCAGTAGTTAACACTGGTGGTGCAGTAGTTAACAGTGGTGGTGGAGTAGTTAACACTGGTGGTGGAGCGGTTAATACTGGTGGTGCAGCAGTTAACACTGGTGGTGCAGTAGTTAACACTGGTGGTGCAGTAGTTAACACTGGTGGTGCAGTGGTTAACACTGGTGGTGCAGTAGTTAACACTGGTGGTGCAGTAGTTAACACTGGTGGTGCAGTAGTTAACACTGGTGGTGCAGTGGTTAACACTGGTAGTGCAGTATTTAACACTGGTGGTGCAGTAGTTAACACTGGTGGTGCAGTGGTTAACACTGGTGGTGCAGTATTTCACACTGGTGGTGCAGTAGTTAACACTGGTGGTGCAGTGGTTAACACTGGTGGTGCAGTATTTCACACTGGTGGTGCAGTAGTTAACACTGGTAGTGCAGTATTTAACACTGGTGGCGCAGTAGTTAACACTGGTGGTGCAGTGGTTAACACTGGTGGTGCAGTATTTCACACTGGTGGTGCAGTAGTTAACACTGGTGGTGCAGTATTTAACACTGGTGGTGGAGCGGTTAACACTGGTGGTGCAGCAGTTAACACTGGTGGTGCAGTAGTTAACACTGATGGTGCAGTAGTTAACACTGGTGGTGCAGTGGTTAACACTGGTGGTGCAGTAGTTAACACTGGTGGTGCAGTAGTTAACAGTGGTGGTGGAGTAGTTAACACTGGTGGTGCAGTATTTAACACTGGTGGTGGAGCGGTTAATACTGGTGGTGCAGCAGTTAACACTGGTGGTGCAGTAGTTAACACTGGTGGTGCAGTAGTTAACACTGGTGGTGCAGTGGTTAACACTGGTGGTGCAGTAGTTAACACTGGTGGTGCAGTAGTTAACACTGGTGGTGCAGTAGTTAACACTGGTGGTGCAGTGGTTAACACTGGTAGTGCAGTATTTAACACTGGTGGTGCAGTAGTTAACACTGGTGGTGCAGTGGTTAACACTGGTGGTGCAGTATTTCACACTGGTGGTGCAGTAGTTAACACTGGTGGTGCAGTGGTTAACACTGGTGGTGCAGTATTTCACACTGGTGGTGCAGTAGTTAACACTGGTGGTGCAGTGGTTAACACTGGTGGTGCAGTATTTCACACTGGTGGTGCAGTAGTTAACACTGGTGGTGCAGTGGTTAACACTGGTGGTGCAGTATTTAACACTGGTGGCGCAGTAGTTAACACTGGTGGTGCAGTGGTTAACACTGGTGGTGCAGTATTTCACACTGGTGGTGCAGTAGTTAACACTGGTGGTGCAGTAGTTAACACTGGTGCCTCACAGACAGAAGGTTGTTGGTTCTATTCCCACACCAGACCTTTCTGTGTGGAGTTTACATGTTCTCCTCGTGTCTGTGTGGGTTTTCTCCAGTTTCCTCCCACCATCCAAACACATACACTGATAGGTTAACTAGTTAACTGGTTAACTAGTTATTTACATACCTGCAAACTCATGAGGGTTAAAAAAGGTGACAAACTAATCGTTGCCCCCCCCGGCGCTACCAAACAAAAGACAATATTTCAGTTAATAAATCGTGCACTTTTTATTTTTGCAATTTTGAGAGAATTACTTTCATTACTCAAACTATGAACAAAACTGCACAGAAACTGAACATAAATTCATTGATTGTTCTAGGTCTTTTTTCATCCTCAGAAACCCTCACATTGGCCCCGTGGTGAACAGCTCTAATTAAATCATGAAAGGTATGTGTCATTTGTTTAAAGGTAGGTTTAATGTAGTCCACCATGTTTTTTGGACCCCGCATCTCCCCCCGTTGCAGCCCGGGCGCACGGCGAAATCCTCCCCGTGTGCCCCGCACCGCCTGTGCATAAATCCGAATGAGGGATTGGGGGCGACCGGTGGGGATAATCCTCCGGGGTGGCACTGGCTCAAGGTTGGGGTTATAGTGGTTGCGGACCCCGGCGTTGTGAAACACCGGAGCCCTAAATGTCCGTCCACCGGAGAAAATCATCCCCACCGCGGCGTCCCCCTTCCCACTCCCCGGGCGCGAAGCGACCTGGCCGGCGTCCCCTGTGGACCACTGTCCAGCCTTCTCCGTTCGTAAAATTCTGCATTTTATTTTATATATGTATGTGTCTGTGTGTCCCGTGTTGTGTGTGTGTTGTGTAGTGTGTGTGAGTGTGCGTATTTTAGTTTTAACAAAGAAAAGAGACAAAAAGAAAAGAAAAAGAAGCTAGCTAACACGGAAACCTCCGCCGAAGCCGAGCGGAAAACTCCCGTGAAAGTAAAAAAAAATTAAAAAGTGGACGACGTTTCGACCTAAATAGGTCTTCTTCAGGTCCAAATAAATAAAAACCAGAAAAAGGAAAAGGTTTTGTGGTGGTTTTCGACCAAAATAAAGCTTGAAAAAAAATTCGGTCAGCGGATAGATTTGACGGAACAGAAATTTCATTTTTGACGGATTAAATAAATAAATAAAAAAAATAAAATAAAAAGCTTTATGCGTATTTTTCAGTGATTAATCGTAGTTTGGTGTCAAAATGTGTAGTTGCTACGCAAAATGCGTAAAGGTCGGCAGATATACAATCTATCGCACTCAGTTATGACATAAAACCAACAAAAATGTTTCTGGACTTACCTCAGCACACGTTGCAGTCAGCACAGCAAAAAAAAAAAATCTTCACAGTGCAGTTGTTCAGGTACTCCAAATCCGAGGCCGCGACAGTGAACGTGACAGTTTCGTTTGTTTGGAATGTGAAAGTTTCATACTCGCGCGTTAACGTTACGAGATCTCCCGACTAGGTTTTAACTTTGTAACTGGCAGTCATGGAATGACCATTGAGAGTGTATGATGTATGTACTGTAGGTTATCTGAGTGGGAACGACAGGCAGAGTGAGACAGACCAACATTATAGAATATAGCTCTGTAGTCTGTCTCTGCCTGGCCTGGCCTGCCTGCCTACCCCCCCCCCCCCCCCCCCCCCAAAAAAAAAAACAAAAACTCTTCGGATCTACACGATTCACGTAAGTGACCTATTTCAGGATCAAAACGGCGAATTTCGCCGAAAGGTGACTAGTTTGCAGGTATGTATTTAAATCACCCATAGGTGTGAATGTGACAGTGATAGTTTGTCTTTATATGTTCAGTCCTCAGATGAACTGGAGACTCATACAGGGTGCATCTGGATTGTGACCCCAGTGAGGAAACATTTGGTTCAGATGACGAGATGAGACAGTGGTTCTCCAACTTTTTTCAGTGTTATTCCCTCTTAGAACATATTTTTAGTCCAGTACCTCCTGACATGAGCAAAGCATTTTTGGAAGAACAAAGAGGTACAGCGCTGTGTCTGATTTATTAAAATCCAAACGTATATCAGTTTTTATCTCAGAATTTTGACAGTTTTTTTTAAAGCTTCACATACCCCCTGCAGTACTTCCAAGTACCTGCTGTTAGCTCTGCTGTTAGCACTGCTGTTAGTCCTACTGTTAGCTCTGCTGTTAGCTCTACTGTTAGCTCTGCTGTTAGCACTGCTGTTAGCTCTACTGTTAGTCCTACTGTTAGCTCTGCTGTTAGTCCTACTGTTAGCTCTGCTGTTATCTCTACTGTTAGTTCTGCTGTTAGCTCTACTGTTAGTTCTGCTGTTAGTCCTACTGTTAGCCCTGCTGTTAGCTCTACTGTTAGCTCTGTTGTTAGCTCTACTGTTATTTCTGCTGTTAGCTCTACTGTTAGCTCTGCTGTTAGCTCTACTGTTAGCTCTACTGTTAGTCCTACTGTTAGCTTTGCTGTTAGCTCTGCTGTTAGCTCTACTGTTAGCTCTGCTGTTAGCTCTACTGTTAGTCCTACTGTTAGCTCTACTGTTAGTCCTACTGTTAGCTTTGCTGTTAGCTCTGAGGTTAGCTCTGCTGTTAGCTCTACTGCAGCAACAGTGTCACATGCATTTAGGATTTGGTTTACTCATGTCATATATTTGGAGTTTAGATCACAGCACTTTATTTTTTAGGTCAAAATAGATAATTGTATTTCTGTTGAATTTTGTATTTATATTGTGCTTTTAATTTATTTTTAGTTTAGCTATGTTTGCCTAAAATGTGCCACCTACTGACCTTTTTAAGAAGTGTTTTTTTTTTATATAATTGTTGATCATATATTTTGATCACAACAGGGCCGCATGCAATATACTTTATTTTCATTATAAGTTGCATTCATGATAATTGTTGAGTTGTATGATTGTGTGTGTGTGTGAACTGTTCAACTTTTTCTCACTAAAGGTTAGTGTGTCTGTTTTATTTGATCAATATTACAGTATGTTCAGAAACTGAAAAACAGAATAGTATACATATATATAATGTTGAAGTATTAAAACATTAATACAGGTAAACATCACTAAACACAGATGCAGGAAGGGGCAAATGATTGATTACAGCAAAAGGGTTGTAAAAATGCTAAGCAGACAGATAAGAATGTAGTGGCGTCAGGTAAATTTAAAATGTCAGAATACAGGGGGGTTGTGAGGTCAAAGGCCGTGATACACCTTGCTCATGTGGATCCAGAGACATGAGTAATGGATCAAAAACCCAGCTGCAAGGGGTCTTTTATTTTCACAGTTGTCAAGTCGTAAGTCAAAATAGCTAGTCGGTACGGCATCAGCCTTTATTCCCTGTCATAAGTCAAAACAACTAGACGGTACGGTGCCAGCCTTTATTTTTTTATCTGTCATAACGTCAAAAACGACTAGACTGGACGGTGCCAGAGGGCGTAAATCGGGACATCAAATACTAAAACTCGTCCCACTGCACGTTAAGAAAACATTCAGCGGAGACAGAGCAAGAATAAAAATCGTACCAGACGGAATGATTGACAGTGGTTAGGTAAGATAGGAGGAGTCTAGGGGCGTGGATAGCTAAGATAGGAGGGGTCTAGGGGCGTGGATAGCTAAGATAGGAGGAGTTTAGGGGTGTGGTTAGAAAAGGTATATGAAGCAGTGT
Source organism: Siphamia tubifer (assembly GCA_020466265.1). Taxonomy (NCBI): domain Eukaryota; kingdom Metazoa; phylum Chordata; class Actinopteri; order Kurtiformes; family Apogonidae; genus Siphamia; species Siphamia tubifer. The sequence continues at coordinate 3,089,903 of CM035802.1, read as the reverse complement.
GTTGTATCGTACGGTAGGTTGTCTCGGGTTGTCTCTCTCTCTTTCTCTCTCTCTCTGTGCCTGTGTGTGTGCGTGTCTCTCTCTGTGTCTGCGTGCGTGTGTGTGTGTGTTCTCTCTTTCTCTGTCTCTGTCTCTCCGTCCGTGTGCCTGTGTGTGTGCGTGTGTGTCTCCGTGTGCCTGTGTGTGTGTGTGTGTCTCGAGACAAACCTCACGAAGTGTTTAACTTGTATTTTGCAAAATAAACACTTGTCTGGACCAAAGTCTGTCTTTGCAGGTATTTTTGTGCCATCCTAGCATCATTTAACTAATAGTAATACAGTGTATAATTTAGTTAAAAATATAGATCACCACAGCCCAGCATAAGTTCACGACTTGAAGTTTTTCTTCAACATTTGGCGAGCCAGCTCACAGGAGGGTACGGAAGAAAATTGCCTGCAACCATTGGGAGTCGCTAAGAGGAGAAGAGAGTCACACCCAGGGCCCCAAATCCACCAAGGAAAGGTGAGATACAATCTTTTATACTAAATTAAAAGGGTGTGTCTCCCAAAATCCTCTGTGTGACTCTTTGGTCGCAGGTACTGTCAACCCGCCCTAAAAAACCTAGAAAGTAATTGTTAAATAAGTAATTGTTAAATATTGTATTTATATACGTTGCCATCACAGCCTTTGGTCCAGAATATGTAGTGTGAATGAATGTATGTGCTGATATATGTTGCTATTACAGTCTTTTGTCCTGAATATAGATTGTGCATGAAAGGATGATGTGTTGATATGGATAACAAATGTGACAGATTGATATTTAATTGTTTGATTTATAAGTGGATATGTCTAACGTTAATCTGTGGAAGTTACATGATATATGTGTTAGTTAAGCATGCTAAAACAACAACAAGAGTACCTATTGGTTACAATCAGACTTTTAACAGTAGCCATTAAACAGGTTACAAAGGTATAGTGTGATAGCTATTGATAAATGAATAGTCAGAAATAAGAAATGTGTAAAAAATAAAGTCTATGCCAGAGAGGCGATAGATTAAAGATAATTAAAAAAAAAAAAAAAAAAAAAAAAAAAAAAAAGGTGATCATCGTGCCCTCTCAGGGATGATCAAAAAGATAAATACGGGACAAAAATAGAGAATCGCTGTGCCGACTCAGGAGCGATCTTTTGTCGAGAGACCGTAAAAATAAAGTCTATGCCAGAGAGGCGATAGATTAAAGATACTTAACAAAGGTGATCATCGTGCCCTCTCAGGGATGGTCGTTAAGTATAATTAAAGTACCGCTCGGGCAAAAATAAGAAATCGTTGTACCGACTCGGGAACGATCTTTTGACGAGATAAGGGAAAAAGTTAAGGTACCAAGTGACAACGAGTGTCAGAAAGATAGGATCCAAAAACAAGACTGAGAAGAAGCCTTGTGAGTAATAAAACCTAGGTAAAGAAGCTGAAGAAAAATTTAAAAGGCCATTGTAAATATTAATGTAAATACACATATAAACTGTATAATTAAATAATAGTAGTAACTAAGTGTGTACGTCATGTGTGAAGAAATATTGTAAGAATGTATAATCAAGGAAAAAATAATATGTATAACTAGTAAGGTGAGAAAATAAAAATACATAGTGTGTAAAAATAAAAATAACAGTGATACACCAGTACAAAATAAAACCTAATAATAGGCCTCATTAAGTTAACACCAGTATATAATTAAATAGCCCGAAAAGGGCTCGGTGTTGAGGAAGAAAAAGGAAAATAACACGTGTGTCGATCAAAAGTAAAAACCTAACTGTATGTGTAAAGAATTTTTATAAGGACAACTAAAAAAAAAAAAATTAGATCCAAAAGAAAAGTCCAATTAAACAAAAAATAATACTAGTCCAAAGAAAATATCGGAAAAACTAGAAATAATTTTACAAGAAAACAAATTACATGTAAAAATGAACGAATGAATGAATGCTTTATTTCGGTTTAAAAACAAAAATAAAATCATATTTTATCAGATAGCAATCGAAAAAAGGAGTAGGCTGAAGCCCCAAGGCTTATTTTTGCCTATCCTATACCATCAGAGGATTAACTAAATAAGTCGCAATAAAACATTAGTACTAGTACATCGTTACAAAACACATAACGTATACAGAAAAACTGAATTGAAGTCATTAAAATGAATCCAAATTATCAAATTTCATTATAACTTGCGATAATATTAAATTTTAAAAGTCTACTTGAAGACTAACATAGAATTACACATTTTTATTTCATTGTTCAATCCATTCTATAATTTTACACCCAAAACACACACATCTGTACTTTAGATTAGTTCTGACTTTGTGAGTTTCAAACACTAACTACCCCTTTAAATTATAAACCATCGGCCTTAGCTTAAAACATTTTTTTTAATACAAACTGGAATTGTCGTATTTACCGCTCGAAACATAATTTCTAATGTTTTTGAATATACAATGTCCAAAAAATTTTAATGTGCGTGATCTTATAAAAAGCTGATTTGTAGAATCACGATATTCAACTCCATTTATTATCTTAATAGACCGTTTCTGCAGTTTAATTATTGGATCTAGGTTCGTTTTGTATGTATTTCCCCAAATTCCAGCACAGTATGTCATATAAGGCATCGCAAGTGAAAAGTACAGTAAATGAAGGCAGCTTTTAATTCTATAAATCTCTTGTTTTGTAATGAATAGAAATAGACTTGGATAATTTCTGTTTTACGTGTTTTATGTGCGGCTTCCAGGTAGCGCTCCTTAAAATCTATTATTACTCCAAAAAACTTAGTTTACTTCTTGGTGATTACTAAATTTGACCCGGGTCAGAAGGAGTGATTGGCTAAGGTAATGTTTGTGATTTATGAAGGTTGTGAGAGTGCGTGTCTGTGAGAAAGAGGTGAAGACGGAGTGGGAGACCTGTGCTGCAGGTTAGAATCTGTGGTTGGCTAAAGTACTGTATGTGTGTGTATATGTATATGTATATGTAGATATATATATATATATATGTATGAATATGGCATAAGTATTAAAAAGATATCTGTTCCTAGGAACAAGTGTGTGATTGAGTGATTGAAGGTGCACCTATTTGTCTTTGTTTATATATGTGCTTGTATGTTCGTATGTCTATAAATCTATGTCTGCATGTCTATATGTTCAAATTGTTCTTTTCTCTGAGGCATGAGAATGGGTGTGATGAGCGGATTAGAAGTCAGGACAAGGGGGGCTTGCAATTCGTTATTTTCAGGTTTAGCGTGTGTTTTGGGGCACAGAGGACACGAAATCGGTGAAAACTGTGGAATTACGTGTTACGTTTAAACAGTTTGCTGTGTACTTTTGTCTAAAAATAAATAAAATAAAAGGGGATTTGTTTTGCACCTATGGCCGTAGGAGCAACGATGTGTGCTGAGAATGGTTTAAGTCTGTAGGGTCTAATTAAAGTTAAAACATATAAACAGAAATATAATGAAAAAAGGAAAGTTAGAATATACAGAATCTTGGAATAATTAAGAGAGGAGCTGATTAGGACTCAGATGGAGTCAAAGAAAGAATCAAGAATAGATTTAAAGAAATAAATAATAACTAATAATAATAACTAAAACAATTCAAAATTTCAAATAGAATAAATAATAATAACTTTATATTTCAAGAACAACAAAAGACACTAATGTTGGTTGATACTGGAGCAACGGACACATGTGTTTGGGTGAACTTATTCAGTGTGTGTCTGTGTCCTTCTACTTTGTTGTGTTTTGTGGAATGATAACAAAAGTGTCTGTGAGAGGAGCAGAGGAGAGGTTAGCTTAAGGTTAGCGAGAGAAGCTAAACAAAAAAGAGTGGGATCCCAGGTGTGTGACGGATGGAGGACTGAAGTTGGGGAATGATCAACCTACGGACCAAAGAGGTCGTATCCCTGTTGGTAAAAACAAAAACCAAAGGACAGGGACCAACAACGGCCTCTGTCCCACACCACTGAGATCTACATCTGAAGGGGAACCATGATCACACTCTGTGTGAGAGTTTTAATGTGGGGTTAAAAGGGTTCTTGGTCTGAAGCTCACATCACCTACACTACTGTATGTGCACAATACAGTAGGGTAACATTTAAATTTATAATTAGACTAAATTGGGTCCTACTGTGGGCTAATACATAAGTGGGTGGTTTCTAACATTCTTCACCAAGGGTGGAAAATCGAGTCTGGGAAAAATGTCCCAATTGATGTGAGTAATCGACCAAGTAAGGGTGACCTTTGGAGAGGTTCAGATTTTAAAAGATAGGTTTAAAATATAGGAAAGGTTTTCAATTCACTGATTTAAACAAAGTGGGATTTCCCAAAATGTGAACTATAAAAATTAAATGAAATAAAAAATGTGGAAAAATCAAATGAAAACTCATGACTAAACTCATGACAGTGTGAATCTTGTAGTTGGTCAGATGTGATGCAGACTGATTAAAGTCTTTATCGGAAGGAATTACTGATTTTGCGCGGCGACGTACGGTGAATCACGGTGATAAACGGTTGCGTCATTTTTATTTTTTTTTTAAGATTATTTTGACCCAGATCGACGTGTCTGGAAGAGGAATGTTCCACCATGGAACATGAATAGATAATAACTAATAGGCGATTTAGCAAATACATGTCCTTGGTTTATTTAATATAACTCTAGTCGCATTAACAGAAGTCTCTCTCTCTATAAGATTCACATGTATGAGTAATAAACACATTAAATGTCTTAATGGGTCTGAGTGTTACATATGATCAAATGCTCAAAAATGATGAAGTGAAAACTAGATGTTGGGAAACAGTAAGGCTTGAAGATAAGATGGGTAAATGGAAAAATAGAATAATAAAATAATAAGGTGACTTTGAGTTGAACATTGGAATAAACAGAGATAAGAGACAGAAATGTTCAAAACCTTGTTTAAAATTATGTCTAATGCAGAAAGTTTTTTTTTTTTTTTTTTTTTTCTCACACACAGGAAAATGCATTTAGTGCGTCACCTTTGCTCCAAAACCCCCTCCCCTATCTGTCTAAAGCTCACAGCTCTGAGCTGTCTTCCAGCTCCAGTGCAGTTCCTTCCTGAAAGATGAAAGGCCACACCCACCAAGTGTCCGTCACAACAGAGGGCCCTGCAAACGCGCTCCCTCCCCCTCTGTTGCATTGGAACTCAAGATAAAGGCAGCTGGGGTGAGAATGTGACTGAGTACAAATGTATGAAAGACTGTTGTATGTGAATGTCCACCAGACTGTGAAGGTAAAAACATGGAAGACCTCACATGTCCCATGGTGAAAAACTTTGGTCGGGATGGTCCAAGTCTGATGCATCAACACAAGAAAACGTCGAGACAAAGGAGACCAATGGACAGAAGGAGCAGAGAAATGGACAGAGACAATGAAACCCAGGAAGTGACCAGTGTCAGCAACAGCCTGGAGCTGCAGATGATGATTCCTGAAGCAACTAGACTGTGAGGCACATGCAGCCACACCCCCTCCCCCTCCCCTTTTGGAGCAGAGGCTTACACATGCTTACTAACATATCTTATGTATTGCAACGGCACATCCGCTGTCTGTACTGACGTCACACACCTTCGCCAAAGACACATTAGCATGTTTTACAGCTGCTAAAAACATCTGTAGTTTTATGACATAATGACACTAGTTCTTCATGACACATTCAGGAACTGTGTATTTGGTTTTATCAAAAGTAGCAGAGTTTATCTCAGGAAAACTGAGATAAACTCTCCTTTTCTTTAAGGAAAAAAAAAAAAAAAAAAAGTAAAATAAAATAATTTTAAAATAGAAAGGATGTTAATCATTTAAAGGTTATTTCATTAACCCATTCTTATGTTCATTGTCTGATACTTTTACTTTTATTTTGGTTTCAAACAGCATGTCATACCTTTTAAATGTCCTGGACAGAGATTTATTGGTTACCCTCAGAATAGAATAAGAATAGAATGCCTTCATTATAAAGAATAGAATGCCTTTATTATAATGCTGATGCAACATGAAATGTCTAAATCTCCATGCATGCATTAAAATCTGAATCTTAGCTGGACACACATAAGCAGAAGTGTTGTCAGAAAAAAAAAAGAAAAAAAGAGACGAAATCTTAGATTATATGTCACTAAACTGCATTACATTGCACCCAATGTTTGTTTTGAATAGAATAATAGAATAGAATATTTCCGAATGGAAGGGGGATGGTTGACTTCCCAGGATCCAACCAACCCACCTTATATGGTCTGGTATTAGATTTACCACATGGTTCATTATCTATAATTTAGGGAAAAGTTGGTCCATTGGTTTTACTGGACGATCAATGTTGTCAATGTCTAATGGGTAACTTATGACCATGGGGGACAACACCCATGTACTTTGGGCTAATTACATGGTTTCTAATTATTTATTAAGTATTAATGGTTGCATTAAACCAAAATGACTTTTCTGGGAATCAAGATAAGGGTTGGTAAGAATACTAATTAAATTATATCTCAAACAAAGAGAGAGAGAGAACTAAAAACAAAACAAAGCAAAACAAAACGGGAAAAAACAAAAAAAAACAAAAAAAAACAAAAAAAAAAAAAAAAAAAAAAAAAACACAACAACAGTCAGTTGTGACTGTAGAGTGATTTTTGTAGAATGCAACCATTTGATTTGGTCAGTAGAAATTTATCAGTGTTATGCCTCAGACCCATCTGTTACACACAAAATCCAACATGTTTGATTTTAATCTTAAACTGGTCTGAGCTGAACGTAAATACTATATAGATCTATTTACAGAAAACAGGATATATCATCTAGTCCACAGTGAAACTTGTCATTGATGTTATGACAGTAGATTTGAACTCCTTCCTTTGTGCTGGAGTCAGTGTGTTTGTTTAACCAGTTATTTTCTATAGAGGAAAGGGGATCCCCTGACAATTATCATAGGATATTGTTTTTTGTTTTTGTGTATTTGTTTGTTTGTTTTGTGAGTACTCTGTTGTGTTGTGCCATGGCTGTATGTGAGAAGGCTGTCACATGTGTGTGTGTTTTGTGAGTACCGGTATGTGTGTGTGTGGTTATCATTACTTAACATAAGGGGGCGTGTCCTAGGGTTAAGTGTTCTATTAATGAAGTATAGTTTATGCTTAAGATTTAAGCTTTTGGTCTCAGGGTGGGAAGTGTTTATGAAGCTAAAGTAAATACTGGATAGAACAGATACAGTGAAGGAACACATTAGTCGAAAGCGGAGGTGTCGAGCATGCGGCCCGGGGGCCATACCCGGCCCGCCTGGTGGTTCAATCCGGCCCTTTGGATGAATTTATGAAATGCTTACAGGACGACCCATGCCAATGCCACAGAACAGGGGCCCATCGGAGGGGCCGACCCTAGGGCAACTGGAACGGGAGCTGGGAGACTATCTGAGGGCTTTAACTCAAATTCACAGACTTGTGTTTCAACAGGTTAAAGAAGCCAACAAAAAAGCTGAGACTAACGTTCCACTAGACGTCCGTGATATCCAAGTTGGGGATAAGGTATATATCAAAGTCTTCAGACACCACTGGAACGAACCCCGTAGAGACGGGCCATTTCGGGTAGTGCTCACTACACCCTCTGCCTTGAAGGTCGAAGGTAAGCCACATTGGTTCCACCGTAACCATTGTACCCGCATCCGTCCGCCTGAACTGCCCGGCAACTATCCTGGTCCATCCTCTGCGGGACCAGTGCATGCTGAAGGGGCTGCTCACAGCAACCCTCCGACCTCTCCCCCGAACACTACTCTTACTTCCGCAGGTCACAGTGCCTCCCTATCACCCCAAGGGGCTCGAAGGTCGGCTAGACTACTAGCCCGGGGCGAACGCCGCCGCAGCTCCTCACAGTTGACACACTGACCCAAACGACTTAGGTGACATTCTGACCTGGCGGTGGTGCAGGAACAGACGATGAAGGTTCTACAGGTACTGAGGACCATGGCCCAACAGACGAAGAGGCTGCTGACGACAGTACTAGTGACATTACTGATACTATTGCAAGACCACAAGTGCATTCCCCGCCGCCCCCACACCCGTCCCTTTCTTTGTCATGGGCAAGTGGCCCGCAAATGTCACACCCGCGCACGCCGACGTGGGATGAGCATGATACACATTAGTGTGGTTATGCTAACCCTTTTAGCGTTAGCAAGGGGGGAATTGATGTTCACAAACTTGTCTACACATAACAAACCACACCCACTAGATGACTGTGCAATGGCTATGATCACATTAGCAACTAATAAAGGGATAGTAAATGCGGGAGGGAGTAAACAAATAATGTATGTAAAAGCCGACATATATGATTTTGTACTAACATCTGCTTTTGATACAGAGGGACCGCAGCCAATAAGTAAATACTGGTTGGGGGATCCAAACGATGCTGAGTGCCAGGGAGAAGGGATGGTGATCTTTCAGGTAAAATGCACAAACACAATATGCCATCACCTCGGAACAGGACAGGTAATGACAGCAGAAGAAGCAAGGGAAAAGATACGATTGAGGGACAAAAGACACAAAAGAGACATAAGTAAAATACAAACCACACACTGGGAGGCAAACATGTTCCAAAATTGGTTAAATTACTCAGTTAATGCACTATTTAAAGCTAAAAAGAAAAAAGGAGATGGTTGCGTTGCATGCTATAATGCTAAACGGTTACCTAGGATAGAAATACTACCAGGAAGTGCAATAGGGAGCTGCCCAAATCTTGCAAAATGTTTTACTTACTGTGCAATGAATATGGCAGGAAAATATAAGAGTTGGAGTCGTGATATCAAAGTGTGTCCACACCTCCACCAGGACGGTGATGAATATAATCTATTACCACCAGTGATTCAAAAAACTGATAGACTGATTTTCCCTTTCTGTATAGCACGGGGAAAAAAGATAGAGGCTCTCATCAAAGAATCAACTAAAGTCTCAGAAGATACTGCAGGATTAGTGCAATGCGCTATAGAACGGTATCCCATCATAAGACCCACAGGAAATACAACTACTGCAATTAAAATATGCAAAACAGGCCCAAAAGCCCGAATCAAATGTAATCAGGTGGTGACGAACGGAGGTAACGTAATGTATGACCTACCAGTATACACACTGAACTTATTCAAACTACCAGACTTCTCAGCAGGAACTGCCCAACTAGGTGACATCTTTTGGCTATGTGAAAATGGAACCACCTTACTGCCCCGGTTGACAGCTAATTGGACGGGCATTTGTGCTCCTGCAATGCTAACAGGACAATTATCACTAATCACTCAAGAGGACACCCAATCACGGAACAAAAGAGACACAGACAGTACACATACGGGGAACTCATGGGATTGGAATTGGAAACTGTCACAGGAAGTGTACATAAGCTGGGACCAGGTCCCATATGGGGTCCCGGAAGAACATACAGCTATAGGGAAAGATTGGATACAAGCAGGAAGAGGACTAGGGGGTGCCCCTTTTATAGGACCTATAATGAATGCTCAGTACATTGCTAGAAATAGTCGGTGGGTTAACCTTCTCTGGTACAACCAACAGAGGTTTATGAATTTTACAGTTACTGGAGTGGGCCTAATAAAAGAACAACTACAAGCCACATCACTGATGACACTACAAAACAGGTTCATCTTAGAATCACAAATAGCAGGGGATCAGGGGATATGCGATATGATTGGGGATGAATGTTGTGCTGAAATTCCATTACATACAGGTACAAATGGTAGCTTGACCCGCATCTTAGACGGTATGAAACAAATGAGAGATGAACATGTCCGTAATTCTAATTGGAACACCCAACTAAAAGGCTTCTGGGATTGGTGGAGTAAATTAGGATGGGGAAAATACTTACAGGCTATAGGGATGGTGATAGGGGGAATAATGTTGCTGGTATTAGTAGTAATTTGTTGCATTGCACCATTACTGCGTAACATGATCACTAATCTATGTCATTCTATAACAGGACAGTACCCAATAATACAGATACAGTTTGATGCAGAACAACTAGATCCCACGTATATAGGAGAGAATAGATATATAGCAGATAGATATCTATAACAGAAATCACCATCCACTCTCCGACTGGTACCCGGCATCGAATTTTGTAAATAATAATGTATGTGTAAAACTTAACATGTAATCAAATCTGTAAAATGTGTAGTTATGATAGAGGTACATCATAAGATATAAACTGTAATAATAATAATAACACATATCTCCACCACAGACTGAGCACACAATGGCGGAAACTATCTTAGACTTGGACACTTGGAGGGACCTTGACCCAAATGGACCCGGAAGTGTACACACAACCCCAGACATACGACTTGTAGGTGTAGACATACACACCCTCAACAGGTCATCTGTGCGTGCTGAGGGAGGACCAGATCAGGAGGACGAACCGGGCCCATCGAACCAGGCAGAGACCAGACCACAGTGGTATCAAAGCCAGCCAATGCCGCAGGAGAATCGGGAACCGCTGAGAGAACAACCAGTCCTCATCCCCTGGACACCAGTCATCAGCCCACCAGAGCAGCGCTTCAGCCCTGAGAGTCCGGAGAATCCAGCAGACCGAGGGATCCCACCAACAGCCATCAGAGGGCAGCATGTTGTGCCAATAATGCCTACCATCAGAGAGGAACAGCGTCGTCCAGAACAACCAGATGTCAGCAATGAGGATGCTCTACACATGAGCAGATTCCTGACACGTCCATACAGTCAGTACACCAACCCCAACGATCTGCGCACTGAAGTTGCCAGAATGTCTACTGCAGTATTCATCGCCCTGCTGCGAGGACTGTCTCCATCGGCTCAAGCAAAGATAAGGCGGATAAGACAGAATGAGTATTGCCGCAAATACTCGGGAAAAGTCAAGCAGCAACGCAGAGAGAACGAACAGTTGATTATGCGGCTGCGAGCTGAAAACGACTACTTAATGCAAGCAGAAGAAAGGCAGCGTGACAGAGCCAAGTCACTGCAAAGACAGGCCACCCAACTACAGGCCGAACAACTTCACATGAAAAATGCCCAGCGACTCCTCAACCGCACTAATGAGACTCTGATCCGCTTCTGTCAGAATCGACTAAGGAGCCAGACCGCAGCTATACACGGACTAGAGGCCCTAATGAGGGAGAACATGATAAGAAATGTTTCACCTCCAACTCCTGGACAAAACAGTATGACCCAGACAGAACAGTTGTAAGATAACTCATCATGAACTTTGATAACCCAAGACGATATGGGACAGATGGAGGACGCAGAGGTGATACCTTATTACGACAGATGGACACAATGGACAACATTGCGTGACTACGTATGATGCTGTCACATATATATACTGTGAGAATTATCACTGATGTTATTATGAAAAATTATTGTTCATGTTACTTCGTGTTAACTAGTTGGTGTACTCAGGTGTATGTGTGATGTTTGATATTGTAATCCCGTATTACTCCGTTGAGTGTTCAGTGCATGTTAGTTATTCTTATTTACTCTCATTGTTTATGTGGTAAGGTGCAGTTAGATATAGTACCTATAATCTGTGTGGTGTGTAATATTTTAGATGTGTGATCCTTGTCAGTATCAAAGGGGGGAATGTTGAAGTATTAAAACATTAATACAGGTAAACATCACTAAACACAGATGCAGGAAGGGGCAAATGATTGATTACAGCAAAAGGGTTGTAAAAATGCTAAGCAGACAGATAAGAATGTAGTGGCGTCAGGTAAATTTAAAATGTCAGAATACAGGGGGGTTGTGAGGTCAAAGGCCGTGATACACCTTGCTCATGTGGATCCAGAGACATGAGTAATGGATCAAAAACCCAGCTGCAAGGGGTCTTTTATTTTCACAGTTGTCAAGTCGTAAGTCAAAATAGCTAGTCGGTACGGCATCAGCCTTTATTCCCTGTCATAAGTCAAAACAACTAGACGGTACGGCGCCAGCCTTTATTTTTTTATCTGTCATAACGTCAAAAACGACTAGACTGGACGGTGCCAGAGGGCGTAAATCGGGACATCAAATACTAAAACTCGTCCCACTGCACGTTAAGAAAACATTCAGCGGAGACAGAGCAAGAATAAAAATCGTACCAGACGGAATGATTGACAGTGGTTAGGTAAGATAGGAGGAGTCTAGGGGCGTGGATAGCTAAGATAGGAGGGGTCTAGGGGCGTGGATAGCTAAGATAGGAGGAGTTTAGGGGTGTGGTTAGAAAAGGTATATGAAGCAGTGTGTTGTATCGTACGGTAGGTTGTCTCGGGTTGTCTCTCTCTCTTTCTCTCTCTCTCTGTGCCTGTGTGTGTGCGTGTCTCTCTCTGTGTCTGCGTGCGTGTGTGTGTGTGTTCTCTCTTTCTCTGTCTCTGTCTCTCCGTCCGTGTGCCTGTGTGTGTGCGTGTGTGTCTCCGTGTGCCTGTGTGTGTGTGTGTGTCTCGAGACAAACCTCACGAAGTGTTTAACTTGTATTTTGCAAAATAAACACTTGTCTGGACCAAAGTCTGTCTTTGCAGGTATTTTTGTGCCATCCTAGCATCATTTAACTAATAGTAATACAGTGTATAATTTAGTTAAAAATATAGATCACCACAGCCCAGCATAAGTTCACGACTTGAAGTTTTTCTTCAACAATATATATGCACATATTAATAAAAGTAATGTTAATGTTAATACATACAGTATATAGTAGGTCTGCAGGAAGACTGAAAGATGTTTAGACTTCAGTTATAGGATCGACTGTTGACCTTTTCACTTTAACATGAAATATTAGTGTTTATTAGCTATACTAAGATGACATCTGAAAAGTTTACTGACAAAATAATACAAACCTGTTCTTAATAACATATATCATGTACTTTAGACAAAAGGAAATATGGTGACGGCAGGAAGAGGATGAGATAAAAGTACTGTACTGAGCTGTTGTCATGCATTAGTTTAACAGTGTGCTGTTGTGTCACAGCCAGTGGAATAGTATTACTTTAATTACTATAAGGAAATGACAAAAGAACACCCGCCCCCAAAGGTGTTTTTTTTTTTTTTTTTGGTGCTGGAATTGGCCTGGATGCTGTGGGATATTCCCGGCCGGAAATCCTGATCCAGTCCGGCCCTGGTACAGCAGAATACGTTATCAAAACTGATGGGTATATTATCTCCTCGTTAAGACGATTACACGGACGAGTGGTCCGACCAAGTATGTGGACTGAATGTCAGGTGGAAGAATTTAAAAACAGGCATAGAATGGAAGGACAGAAAATGAGTTAAGTGTAAAGATAAAAGCTGACGAAAACAATTAAACACTTTGTCAAAGAAAATAAGTTAATTCATGTTATTGGTAACAACTGCCGAAAAAAAGTCATGTTTCTGTTTATGTCCAGGTTGTCCTCCTGTCCTGGTGTCCTCACTGAAAAAGAATATCTGTGTCACAGGAGTGGGTGCACTTCAGTATCCAGCCTTCAGGTCAAAGAAGACAAACAGCACTTTAACTCACTGAGGAATAAAAGGAAACAAGACGTCAAAAGCACACACCATAGTCCAGGAGCTCACAGAGAAAGGGAGTGTTGTTGGACATTTGGGGAGAGCTGCATCACATACTGTGTTTGCAGAGACACATCCTGTATTTAGAACAGTTCACTATATTGTGAGGATGAACCTTTACTGACCATGAGTGTCATTGAGCTCCAGCAGAAAAATGGTGCCGACATGGGAAGTAATCTGCACTCACTACACTTCCACAAACAGAACAAATGAGATGCGCAAACAAATAATGGCGTCATCAAGCAAGTTGTCTGTCCTCGTTGACAAGGCTGGAGCTAGTCCTCAATTTATATTCCTGGAGCAAAGGTCAGAGGTCAAATGCTTACATGCTGCCTTTGTGTCAGATGGAGCCAGTGTCATACTTGGGAAGCACTCTGGGGTGGCACCCAGGTGAACAAAGAGGTGTCCCCTTTACCTGGCCTTGTATGAACAACCGCTTAGAGCTGATGTTATAGATGATGTTCAGGCTGTTATTGTAACCATTTAAACAGTTCATGGACAAAATTCATACTCTTTACAGCCAATCAAACAAGAACTCACAGGAGGAAACAGCCCAAGAATTGGGATCAGATGTGATGAACATTGGCAGAGTTTTAAACACTAGGTGGATTTCAAGCAGTTTTCGTTCTGTTAAGGCTGGAGGTCGTATGAGGAACGAAACAACTGATACGACGAGGCAAAGAACGGACAGACAAACTTACAGAGGCCTTGTTCGTCAAATGCAAAGCAAGGAATTTCGGTGTGACCTCGGGCTCATGTATGATGCACTTTCTGAACTTGCTAACTGTTCTCAGAAACTCCAGGTCCATTCTATCAGCAGAGCAGCTCCTAAAACGCACTGGCATCATTCAAAGACTCTCCAGGAGAGAAATTAGAGGAGGTGCTGAGTGCTCAAGCTTTGGGGCATTTTGGATCCGTTCCTTTGGAACCAAATGCAAAACTACAACCAATCAATTCAAAACAATTCCTAGAAAGTCTGACCAACAACTTGTTGAAACGCCTCTCATTCGATGGTGAAATGTTTAACGACCTCAGTGTTCTGGATAAAAGCTACTGGCCATCAAACCCGGACATAGAACCTGAAGAACTACTCTGAAGAACTGAAGAACTACTCGTACAGACCCTCCCAGGCTTCAGCCTCATGAATAAAATATGTACTGATAAACGATCTACACTGTTACTGTCAAACATAAGTAACTTAATGAAGCCACGCCTCCTTTCATACGTCAGAACATGGCTGTCATGTCACTACTCCGCCACACGACCAAGGAGACGATGCACACGTCAAAAAACATCTGGAAAGTTCTGGGGCTGGAGGACTAACCAACTGACTCTTGAGGCTTATTTGTTAATTCACTACTTTGTTTGTTCTTTAAAGCAAATTAATCTTGTAACACATCGAGAATGTATTCTTGTTCATTTAAGCTAACGTTCACAGTTTGGCAAAAGTAAAACTGAACAGGTTTGAGTAAATAAATAATGCATTGACATATGAGATGTGTTAAAATCGCTGTGTATGTTATGGCCTGGGGCTATTTAAGTGCTTAATATTGATCAATTTTGATTTGTTGTTCAACCTTTAAAGATAAACAAGCATTAAGCAAGGGATAATGTATTGCCCATGCGTTACTATCAGAAAAATATTTCCCAACGGGGCTGAACAACACCCCACCCTGAACGACACCCCAACGCAGAAGGCGCCGCAGGGAAATATTTTTCGATAGTCACGCAAGGGCAATCCATTATCCTGCTTATTCTACAGCTTATTACTGCTACCAATCTAACAGATTGGATAAAATAGCCGTTACAACGTAGCGAATATTTACTTTCAAAGTGGCCGAACTACCTGCGGAGTGATACGGTAACGTGAATCTGAAGTGACAAAACTCGTTGCCATTGGCAGTGGCCGGGTCTGGAAAAAAAATCCACCTGCAGAACGTTGGGAACATCTATTCAAAGTGAACGGGAGATGTCGGAACATTCTAGAGGGACGTAGAATAATGAAATACATTGACACGTTGAAGTCACATAATCAGCCTCAAGATTAGTGAGTGTCGTGTTCTGCTTCTTCAGAACCATCACTGTCCATTTCCGTATGGGAGCTGAGCACAAAGGTAAGAACAGGAGCTAAAGTCCTCTTCAGTTTTTGGGGCAGGGGGCGGCTACGGCAAGTCTGCAAACCTACAGCCATGGAAGAAATTAAGAGGTTTTTTTTTTACTAAATGAGTATTGTTTCACTCTATAAACTGCTGACAATGTTTCCCCCAAAATTCTAATGAAAATATTGTACTTTTACTGGCAGCTTTTATTTTAAATGTCAACAAAGTAGATGCAATGTTTTCAGACCTCAAATAGTTGAAAACTGAACTTCCAAGTTGTCTCTTAATTTCTCCCAATTCTGTATCTGAAACATGCCCCCCCCTCCCCACTGCCACCTAGTGGTCATACGGGCTAAAGTAGAAAAACAGCAAAACTGCACAAATTCCATATATTTATAAAATTGATGGAATTTGATTCATTGTTCATCCCTAAAAGATAACAGAGTGGTTTTATTATTGACTTATTTTTCATTCATGAAATATTAATTATATGCAGGGCCGGACCTGGCCTGATTTGCACCCAGGGCGAGACACAAACAAACAAACAAACAAACAACATATTTGATCAAATTTGATTTGGTCAAGTAATAAAATAAAAACCAAACTCAACTGAAAGTGACGGTTCCATACTTTAATGCATGATATTGTTTATTTATTTTACAGTTAATATTGTGTTTTTCAGTTACACACAAAAACAAGGAGAAGAAAAAAGCAGCAGCTGTTTAATAAAAAATCTCCCAGAAACAGAAAGTTTGAGTTTGTGTTGAAATGTGAAACAACTGCACTGACATGTTAGTAAAACTACAAATAATAATAATAATAATATATAGGATTTCATATTAAAGGAGAGGCATGTCCAACTTTGTTCATAAAAAACCCCTTAGAGCACAGGTGTCAAACATAAGGCCCGGGGGCCAAACCCAGGCCGCCCAAGGGTCCATACTGGGCCACAGTGACGATATTAACGATCAATAGTTTCATTTGAATTCAGCTTCTACATTCAGAATAATTAGATGTACACTGGGTCAGAGCAGTAAAATATAATCAGAATAATCTATAAATAATAAAAGCTGTAGATTTGATCTTTGTTTTAGTGGAAAAAGAGAAAAATACACAAAAATCTTTATATTAAATTTTTTACATAAAATGTTAAAAACCTGAACAAATATGAACAACCTGAAATGTTTTAAGATAAATAAATGTAATGTGACCAATATTCTGCCTGTTACTAAATGTTTTGTCAAATATTGTTCAAATTGCACATTTTTCTTCCAACATTTCCAGTTGTTCGTGTTAATTCAGATTTTTATGGGAACGTTGTAGCATAATTAAAGCTGCACAATATTAGAAAACAACCCCACTGCAATTGTTTGTTTAACCCTGCGATATATTTTAACATCTGAAAAAGTCGTCAGGAGGAAATAACAGCTGTGTGGTGACGACGCTAACGATCAAACAGATGAGTGGTCGATACTGAACATACGTTTGACTGTCTTTATGTAGATGAAATAATTAAATACTATTAATTAATTAATTTAAAATACAAAAATAAATGAAATAAATGAATACAAATATATAAATGTAAAATAAGAATAAATAAAAAAAATTAAGAAATAAATAAAAAAGACAAATAAAAAATAAATAAATAAAAATACATTAATAAAAATTAAAAAATAAATATATAACAGATAAATAAAATAAAAATTTTAATTAAATAAAAACTAAATTTAATACAAAATAAAAAAATTACTAAATTTAAAAATGAATGAATAAATAAATAAATAATAAATGAAATAAATGAATGAAAATAAATGAAAATTAAAAAAAATACATAAAAAAGAAATAAAAATCAATAAAAAATTAAATAAAAAATCTATTAAATTAAAAAAAAAAAATTATTAAATAACAAATTTTCCAGGATTTGTCATGTGACTATTTCAGACATGTACATGGGGAGCCTAAGTCTCTGCCCCTTTCCAGTCGGTCCACTGGACCACAGTTTGGGAAAAATTTAACATGAGAGTGGATGAGGAGAAAATAATTATTTTCTGCTCCACTTTACTTTATGTCCTGAATCACACATTTGCTGTACTTCAATTAAAATCAGAACCAATGATGTGTGTTTGGAGTTTCTTTGATACGTGTTTTGTGTTTTATTATCGTGTAAAAATATGTCATTATTTGGACTCTGTTTGGACTACATATCAGACGTCGCATAGGTGACGTCACAGCAGAATCTTTCCCTGCAAACTTTTCTAAACCGTATACCACCTTTTCTATTTTTCATTTGTAAACACCTGTGTGCTTTGTGCCTCGGTGTAATCACAACACCATTTCCACATGTTCCCTCTACCGCTTCCCGGCTGACGAGAGCTTGTCCCGCATGCTGGCTCTCACTCGACCAACTATCTCTCCCCCGGAGTAGCTGCCACTTTCCACATGCCCCGATTTAAAGTGGGTTTTCTCCACGTTTGATGCTCTTGCCTTCGTCCTGAAAGAAGGAGGTGAAACTCGCCAAAGTCACAGCCATTTTCAAAGAGTTTGATGGTGAAGCTTGGTGATGACGTCATATTTGTGAGACGAACGTTGTAGTCCATTACTTACTCTGACATAAAACCTAACGTAACTTTGGATGCCTGTCCAAAGTGAGTGCTTTCTCAATGTGAAAATGGATCTTTAAAATTCACAGACATCATATGTGAAAACCGTAGCACATTTCAAACCGGACCAGAAAATTACTTTAATCCCTCCATTGACTCGCGTTCATTTTGTTAACTTAGGTCCCATTGCCCGGAAATCGACCGGAAATAGAATCGTGTCACTTAGGTTCCCTATAGTGGTGTCAAAGGTCAAACCTTATATTGTGCAGCTGTGACTATAATGTCATATTTCAGACGGTACCGACTGTAGAACGGATCTGGAACCAGTTTGACACGTGTGCATTAAGAGTTTGATAGAATGAGTTGTGTGTTTGACAATAATACTGGTAGGTTTGTCCTGTTTTCCAGTAGTCAATAACTTAAATTAACTAAGATCATAATAATAATAAAAAAAAAATAATAAAACAGTGTTTGTTGGTTGTTGATCTTCAGTCGTTCAATAAAAGGTGAAGCATCGTTACAAAAGTCAGATGAAAGGATAAAAACAGTTAAAATAAGACTTTAAATTCAACCTGAAGTTCAGTTTTTCTACTGAGGAGGTCAAAATGTGAGTTAGTGAAGAAAGAAAAAGCAAACAGCTGATATAAAAGCAGTTCAAACCATCTGAGATACAAACTATATATGGACAAAAGCAGAACCAGCCGATACATGACGGATACCAGGACGATATTTATAGTTTTATTCTATCAGTGCTTTATGGTCGTGTTGCATCGACAGATATGGGTTTATACCCTGATACTGACGTTTAAGGCAGATCTGTGTTCTGACAGATACTGGTGATACTAATGATACTGGTGATACTGGTGATACTAATAATACTGGACATACTGGATATACTGGTGATACTAATAATACTGGTGATACTGGTGATACTAATGATACTGGTGATACTAATAATACTGGTGATACTAATGATACTGGTGATACTAATGATACTGGTGATACTGGTGATACTAATGATACTGGAGATACTGGTGATACTGGTGATACTCAGACTGATATCAAAATGAAACATTATCGGCCCCAAAAAAATCAATATCTGTCGATCAGTTAATTGTTAATATAGAGTTAATGTGTTTGTTTTCTAACACACGTCTGGTATCAATAATAATAAGAACTAATGAAAGTTTTTATTCGGTCACTGTTGGTTTGAGTTCAATTAAAGCTTTTTTTCTACAGTTCCTTCAACTGCAGTTTTATTCAAGGACATTTAAGGATCATTTAAGGGTCATTTTAAAAGACATTTAAGCATAATATTCAAGGACATTTAACGATAATTTCATGGACATTTTAGTGTCATTTTTGTGGACATTAAGATGTCATTTTGAAGGACATTTAAGGGTCATTTTAAGGACATTTAAGGGTCATTTTAAGGACATTTAGGGGTCATTTTTACATCATGATTAAACTTACTGTTAGACTATTATCAGGATCTGGAACAAATGGTGATATGTTATAAAAGTCAAATAAAATAAATATGAGGAGGAATTAAGTCAACATTCATGGTGACAGCCCTGCGATGAACTGGCGTCTCATACAGGGTGACCTCTGACCCCGCCTTCGCCCATTGTAGCTGGATTAGGCTCCCAGTGACCCCCGCGACCCTAGTGAGGGTAAAGCGGGTTCAGATGACGACATTAAGTCAAAACTATTTAAAGCAAACTTTCCAACACAAACATATTTAATCCAGTCTGAATGTATATGATATGTATATGATAATAATTCTATGATAGTTAAGTTTCCCAGAGTCCTGCTTTTGTCCATATAAATATGAAGTCGTCATGTATAAAGTGTAAACACAGTGGTTGTAGTTACAGTTTGGGAGACGTTCGGCACATGTTGCAGATCGCACGGCGTCAAAAACAAAGAAACAAACAAAAACAAAGGCACGGAAGCAGGTTTTTATGGTGAAGTGCGAAGGCGTCAGGAGGGGGCGGGGTCCGTGTCCGCTCCCTTTGCGTTGGCTCCGCTGATGGCACGAGGCTCCGCCCACACGAGGATGAAAACTCGGGGTCACCTCGCTTCGTCCCACTGTCGTCTTCTTTCAGCGAGCAAGTTTGAAAACGAGTGAGCGGAGGAGAGAGAGAGCGATCGAGGCGTGCTATAAATAGCATGTGGGCGGGGCCTCAGTTGAGGAGCTCCAGGTAGGTGATGGGTACTTTACCCTTCTGACTGCCTCGCTCGCCCATCAGCCAATCTGAGTCCATGCCTGCGACGCTGCTCACTGTGATCACCTGCAGGGGGCGACAAAACAACAACCACAGACTGTGATCACATGACCTGCTTCACAAGTTAATGTAGAGAAGTAGCATCTGGTAAAATACTAACACTCTGTACTGCAGTACAAGTACAGCTACTGGTGGGTAAAAGTACTGATTCAACTAAAAGTAAAAAAAAAAAAAAGTACAACTTCTAAATTGTAATAAAGTAAAAAGTTAAACTGCATTTAACAAGTAATACTAATTTAAGCAGAAAAAAACTGAAAAATGTCAAAAATATCCAAAAATAAATCCTATAAAAGTGAGTTTGAGTTTAGTGGATATTTATGGAAAATTCATAAATGGGGTCAATAATTATGATAAAAAATACATTGTGAGACAAAAAGTCAAAATGATGATATAGTCACAATTTATGATTTATGACTTATTTTTCATACCGTCATTCTCTATTCTGAGAATGTAAAGAGTATAAAGTATATATATTTATATAAATGTAAAGAGTATAAAGTACATATATTTATATAAATGTAAAGAGTATAAAGTACATATATTTATATAAATATAAAGATTATAAAGTACATATATTTATATAAATGTAAAGATTATAAAGTACATATATTTATATAAATGTAAAGAGTATAAAGTACATATATTTATATAAATGTAAAGAGTATAAAGTACATATATTTATATAAATATAAAGATTATAAAGTACATATATTTATATAAATGTAAAGAGTATAAAGTACATATATTTATATAAATGTAAAGAGTATAAAGTACATATATTTATATAAATGTAAAGAGTATAAAGTACAGATATTTATATAAATGTAAAGAGTATAAAGTACATATATTTATATAAATGTAAAGAGTATAAAGTACATATATTTATATAAATGTAAAGAGTATAAAGTACATATATTTATATAAATGTAAAGAGTATAAAGTACTTATATTTATATAAATGTAAAGAGTATAAAGTACATATATTTATATAAATGTAAAGAGTATAAAGTACAGATCTCTCTCTGTAACAGAAATAATTAAATAAAATTAATAAATAAAAATGAAATTTAAAAAAATTAATAAATAAAAAGAGACAAACATAAATGAAAATACATTTACAAAAGTAAAAATAAATAATATAAAAATGAAATAAATACATAAATGAATAAAAATATATACAAAAACAAAAACAAAAAATAAATAAATAAAAATAATTGCAAGACCTGTTTGTCTTCTTTACTACTTTGTTCCACTTGTTAATTATTTTGGTAAATTTATTATTTTTTTACTCATTTTGTGGATTATTTTATACCTTTTTTGATTAATTTGTTAAATTTAGTTTGCTTTGTTGAGTATTTTGTTCCACGTGTTAATTATTTTGGTTAAATTCTCATTTATTTTGTTGATTATTTTATATATGTTGTGATTAATTATTAAGCAGAGTCGATCTCTATCAGGCTGATGATGTCATCGTCTTAAGTCACCAATGATCTTGACTTGTCTGATTTATTTTTCAAGATAGTACAGATGGTTCTGTGAATAAAAACCACATCCAAGCAGTGTTCAAATCCTCCTGCTGTTCATTTAATCATTCTTTTTATCAGCAGAATTATTACACACTTGTTTCACTAATCCGTGGGTTTTAGAAGTGAAGTGTAGTTTGTATTTAATCTGCATTTATTTGCAGAGTTTGTGTTCATTCTAATCCTCCAGTGGAACAGATTAAACATCCACAGTCTGTCTAATTAATGATCACACTGCAGTAATGAAGTGGGAAATATGGATGCACATTTGTGTCAGAAAGAGCACAATTATTAAACATTTACACCAGTGGTTCTGATCAAACTCTTTTCAGTGATGTTCCCCCTGAGAAACATTTTTAGTCCAGTACCCCCTGACATGGACAAAATATGTTTGTAAGAAAACAGAGGTAGAGTGCTGTAAAGTCAGTGTCTGACTTCTTAAATCCAAACTTATATCAGTTTTTATCTCACAATTGTGACTTTTTATCTCAGTTTGACTTCACTTAATGTGCCTTACAGGCCAATGCCCCTTATAGTACAGACAATACATTAAGTATTTTCACAATTCAGTGGGCTTCTTGGACTAAAACAAAGACAAACATTTGGAGTTGTGATTATTTATAGTTTATAAAATTGTTTTACTGGTCCGACCCTTTGGAGATCAAATGAGGCTGAATGTGGCTTCTGAAGAAAATGAGTTTGAGACCCCTGCATTAATGAGTGTAATATAGTCATAATATGTGAGTAAAGGGGAGATAATATTCCAAATATATGGTGTTATTATAGGTAAAGTGGGTGGTAGATGTGGTAAGGCCAGTCCTGAGCCTTCCATCTGCAGAGGTGTCTGTGGATCCTGTCTCATATCTGAACCCTCTGGGACCCTCTGGGGCTGAAGCTGCTCTTAAATCTGGGCTTGGTTTCAATCTCTTTTTTGTCAGAGGGGGTTAGTCAGCGTTTTGTGATGGGCCTCACATCTGGCTCAGCAGAGGCCAGAAAATGTTCCTGAATGAGCTAATGCTGCTGCACTGTCAGTCAACCACACACTTGTAACTCAAAGCTAATGCTTTTCCAAGAAGGGGGGGGGGGTGCTGGTGTGAACGGAACAGAATGACCTGTGGTTTCATAAATGCATCAGGAGATTTAGACTGAGCTGCCTCATTCTGTTAGCCTAGCCTAGCTGCGCTATCTCTATTCATTCCATGTATGGGTCTAGTGGTGCTTCATAGTCAGGGGAGGCGGGGCTAAAAGGTCGTCTTTCAAATCCCTCTGTATGCAATAGACAAGGTTTTGATCCATTTCCGCTTTACTTCCTGAACTCCTCCCACAAATGCTTTTCACTTCCAGTGGCGTCCGGTTTGTTTTACTAGTTGACTCTGATATAAACGCAGTGATTCAATGTGAAAAATAATGGATAACTTCAAGAGGAAAAGAGGTTCAGGACCTACGTGTGCTGTCATTGGTTGTAAAAATGTGAGAAAACACCTGAATGAGTGGTTACATAGAGAGTGTTTTGACCACAAACCTGACACAAAGAGGCAATGTTCACGCTCTTTTTTTTTTTTTCATTTTTTCACAACCCTGATGGTGACTCTGAACCACAGGCCTGGACCATTGAATTTAAAAAAAATCAACAAAATCCACTGGCTTTACCCACAGACAAAGAGGCAACGAGTCACAGAGTGGACTACTGTCTCCCTAAAGAGACTTAAACTTCAATCTAATGGTAAATTCAGCAACTTTAGTTATGGAATGAAAGCTTTAGATATGAAACTGACAATACTGTTAGTTCTGAAGAAGTTATCATGCTCTAACATTGCTACCGCTGTTTTGCTAAAACAGCTGATTGGAGATGGGACAAACAACGTCTACCATATAAGCTAATGTTCATAGACAGTAGAGCTAACGTTACCCCACTGCTGTATGTGTAAAGGTTCATAGATAGTCTACAATGCTCTGTGTGTAGGGTTGACAAACGTCCCTGGAAATACAGAAATGTTCCGTATTTAAAAACAAAATTACATCCGGTATTGAGCTGAGCTGAAATGAGACAAAATTCTTATTTGTCCACTGAGGATTACATAAAAAAATCAGAGGTCTATGAATGTGATGGGATTTGCCAAAGTGTCCCATATTTTCCTCTCATGGAGTTGGCAGCTATATCTGTGTGTGTGTGTGTGTGTGTACGTGTGTGTGTGTGTGTGTGTGTGTGTGTGTGTGTGTGTGTGTGTGTGTGTGTGTAAGCGTTATGCCACACACTAGTCAAACATTGACTCGGCTCTACATTTGCTTTCAGATACACAAAATGATTGTGTTTGTATGACATGACACAACCGACTGTATCGCTATGCAGACACTGATACACCTGTCCATAACTTTCCCGTCTATTGTGATGGAGTCCACGAAATACCCAGAAATCTTGCTGTATGTTGGGTCACGTCGTCATATTATCCTCCCAGGTCTGCACTAAATTCGAGTGGGGGATAATAACTCCATCTCCAGACAAAGTTCCCAGGACACTATATATTCTAGCTATTCTGTAGCTGTTTGTGTTTTTGTAAAGCCCTCTGAGACGACTTTGTTGTGATTTAGGGCTTTATAAATAAAATTGAATTGAATTGAATTGAACTATAGCTCACGAAAAGGTATCAATGGAAGTCTGTTTACCTTAGCAAACACTGTGCAACTTACCTCAGACAGAAATAAATTGCACATCTGGATGGTAAAAGGACCACCCAGGGTTTGTTGTGTAAACTTGTCAATAGGACGGTACTACAACCAATGAGCGTAATCTTTTGGATGACGTAGTTAGAGCGCTGGAAAGTTGACAGAGGAGTCCGGAGAAAGTTAGGAATGACTAAACAAAATGGTGGATTATGGAGCTGAACGACTGTTGTCGCTTCTGTAAAAATAATTTATAAACTGCTGATGTTTTCTCACATTCTTCACTCATCTTTGATAAAAGTAAATCTACACCCATTGTTGTTCTTCTTCTAGGGTTGTTTCCGGTTGTTTCTTTTCTAATCGTCGCAGCATCACTTTGTTAGGCCCGCCCTCTGATTCTATACTTCACTGTGATTGGTCGACCAGTTTCAGGGAAATCTAGACAAAAGTTACAATGAGCGAAACTAGACTACTACGATAGAACATTAGATTTACTGATGCTAGGAGGAGCTAGTGTGGCTAAGCTACAAATTTCATAATATTCACATAAAACCAGGACCAATGGGCCTGGATCTAATGTTCTATTAAGACGCTCAAACAGATTAGTGGTCAACCCTGAAAATATGTTTGACTTCTGTAGCTGAAATAATTATTTATTTATTCATAATTATTAATTGTATTTAAAGAATATTCCTACATAAATAAATAATAAACAAAAAATTATCAAAAATAAATTAAGAAAAAATACATACATTTAAATAAATAAAAGTGAAAATAAATAAATAAATAGACAAATAAAAATAAATGAATAATAAATAAATACAATTAAATAAATAAATACATCTAAATGAAGTAAAATAAATGCAAATAAATCAAAAATAATAAAACACTAAATAAAAATACAGACAGGTCCAGCCATGTGATAATTGTGCACATGTACATTACACTGTGGATACTCAAACATTATAGTGTACAGTTTTATTATGGTTGCCTGTGTGTAGTCATACCTCATCAGCCAGCAGTGACAGCTCACTGCTACTGGCGGCGTCGTAGTCATACAGAACGCGCGCTTTACGGCTGACGCTGGAGCCGCGCAGTTCATGGAAGCCGCCAGATGCGGCCGAGTCGCTCCGGCCCGACGACGGATTGGGCAGCGAGGCTGACACTGGGATGGTGGGCACCGAGATGCTGGCTCCGCCCGACATGGATGATTGGTTGTTGTTGGTGAAAGAAGAAGGAAAACTGGAAGGAAAAGATGAAGTCTCAATAATAATAAAAACGTACACATATACTCAAAGCGCACAGTGGATCCATTATTCATTCACTCTCACATGTTCCCTCTGATGGTGGCAAACTACATATATATCCACAGTTGTCCTGGGGCAGACTGACATTTTGCACCTACAGCCCCACCCACCGCCACCACTCATCCATACACTAGTGTGACACTGGAGGCAGAAGGGTGAAGTGTTGCCCAAGGACACAACAGCACAAGACAGAGCAGGGTTCCAACCACAGCTGCCCTAGTTTAACTCAAAGACAAAAAACTTACACTGGTGACCAAAATGCAGCCTGTCAGAAGTTCCAATGTGTCCCATGGAATAAATTTACGAAGGTCAAAAATGGAGATCTGACTTTGAATTTTGACATTTGAATATAAATCGAATGTTATAAAAAAATATTTTAAAAAACAGATGTTGGAATCAATAAAGCTCTTAATATTTGAACTTGTATATGGTCTCATTCTGAGTATTTTATTTCTGTGAATATGGTTGTAAATGTTTTCAGTTTAGGTTGTGGTTTGTTTTTTTGGAGGGGGGGGGGGTGACGTCTGGGGAAATATGTGAATCGCGAACACAAAGATCGTTATCTTTGAGTTTATCTGAGCACCTGTAGGCGTTAGCGTTCAGCTGGTACGTAACCAACAGCAGTGGTCAGTGGTCAGTCCTGCTCATTCATGAACAATGGCTGATGTAGATGGAACGTCTGAGATTCACTCTGGAAAAAGTCATAAGTTAAAGTGAGCAGGTAAAACTAATGTGTAACTGTTTTAAATATGGTGTCTGTTTTTGTACCTCCTCATTTTGTAAATGTTCCCTTGTGATTGTCAGTGAGGCTAACAGTTTAGCTAACAGTTTAGAGGCTTTCATCAGTACAGGCAACCAGGAAAACCAAGGAACAGTGTTTCACACAAAACAAGGCAATGGACAATAGCTATTTGTGGATTGTGTAACGTTAAACGTGTCAGCTGATAATAATGTTCATTATTGCATGTAATGGTTGGAAACGCGACAGAATATTTGACATATTTGACTGAATATAATATTTAATTTTGATGCCGAGGTGTTAGTGAGGCATTTTCAGAGTAATATACTTAATAAATATTTTTATATTATTTGAATATCTACATTAATTACCCAAATTAAATTCGAATATGATTTTTGGGCAAAGGTCAAACAAACCTCTAGTTAAAAATTCCACAGGCTGTCGAACTGATTTTAGTTCAGGTTTCACGTACAGACCAATAATATCTACAGGCAGATAATAGCAGAATCTTCTCATTTTGATGTGGAAAAAATTATGCATATAAATAATGGATTGGATGTGTATATATATATATATATATATATATATATATATATATATATATATATATCGCTTTTTTGGCCACTCAAAGTGCTTTACATTAGTTCATTCACTCTCACACGCTCCCTCTGGTGGTGGTAAACTACATATGTATCCACAGTTGTCCTCGGGCAGACTGACAGAAGTGTGGCAGCCATTTTGTCCCTACGGTCCCTCTGACCACCAAAAAACATTCATACACCAGTGTGAGTGACACTGGAGACAGGAGGGTGAAGTGTCCTTGCCTAAGGACACAACGGACTGACTAGGACAGAGCGGGATTTAAACCACCAACCCTATATATAAACTTTTTTTAACAACATATCCCTCTCCATCACACCTGGACGCCATCCCATCATCAGGCTTCTGGTGTTATAGAAGAGGGAAGTGTGCGTACCCCTGGGAGTACGTGGAGGTACTGCAGGGTGTAAATGAAGCTTTTCAAAATTCTTTTTAAAAATAAGTAGCCTACCGCATTTTCAGCACTATAAGGTGCAATAAGTGAAATCAAAATGATGAGATAAAAAGTCAAAATTATGCAAAAAAAAAAAAACAGTAATAAATTTGGCTTTTAAAATTCAGACACTTATTTTACGGCACTGTATCTATTTTTTCTTACGTATAAGAAAAAAGTGGGCAGCTGTGGGTCAGTTGGTAGAACAGGTCACCCAATGGCAAAAGGGTCGGCGGTTCGCATCCCAGCTCTGGCTGTCCACATGTCCAAGTGTCCTTGGGCAAAGACACTGAACCCTTTGTAAGTCTCCCAGTAGGACTGACCTTTGACCTTAGAAACCTACTGGTGTATGAGTGTGTGTGAATGGGTGAATGTGAGGCTAATGTAAAGAGCTTTGAACCATGAAGGTGGAACAACTATAGAAGAGCAGAACATTTAACATTCTACAAAAATGTTTTTCCCATGTCAGGGGGTCCTTGATTAAAAATATGTTTCTAAGGGGGTACATTCGTGAAAAAAGTTTGAGAACCACTGGTTTAGGAGAACAGATGTGTGTGGTGAGGGTGAGAAGAAGGTGTTTGGTTCTTTACCTTCCCAGCTGCTTCTGCAGGTCCACCATGTACTGGTAACACTGGGCATAATACGTCGACTGAGCTTCCACAAAGTCGTTCAAGCAGCGTAGGTGATGCGCCTGGACACAAAGCAGAGGGGAAAACACACATGACACAGTCAGAGACGTCAAACTCAGCTGATGCTATGAAAGGCTTTTCCACCTCTGGCCTGGAGCCTCAGTACAAGTACTTCCTTAACTGTACTTAAGGACATTTTTTAGGTATCTGTACTTCACTTGAGTATTTATTCTTCTGGAAAACTTTTTTTGTATAAATATATGTACTTTATACTCTTTACATTTATATAAATATTTGTACTTTATACTCTTTACATTTATATAAATATTTGTACTTTATACTCTTTATATTTATATAAATATTTGTACTTTATACTCTTTATATTTATAGAAATATCTGAACTTTATATTATAATAATAATAATGGATTAGATTTCTATAGTGCTTTTCAAGGCACCCAAAGCGCTTTACATTATTGATCCATTATTCATTCACTCTCACATGCTCTCTCTGGTGGTGGTAAACTACATATGTAGTCACAGTTGCCCTGGGGCAGACTGACAGAAGCGTGGCTGCCATTTCGCACCTACGCCCCTCTGACCTCCACCAAACATTCATACACCAGTGTGAGTGACACTGTAGGCAAGGAGGGTCAAGTGTCTTGCCCAAGGACACAACGGACTGACTAGGACAGAGCGGGAATCGAACCGCCAAACCCTTCGGTCAATGGACGACCCACGCTCCCAACTGAGCCAGCTTTACATTTATAGAAATATCTGTACTTTATACTCTTTATATTTATAGAAATATCTGTACTTTATACTCTTTATATTTATAGAAATATCTGTACTTTATAGTCTTTACATTTATAGAAATATCTGTACTTTATACTCTTTATATTTATAGAAATATCTGTACTTTATACTCTTTACATTTATAGAAATATCTGTACTTTATACTCTTTACATTTATAGAAATATCTATACTTTATACTCTTTATATTTATAGAAATATCTGTACTTTATATTTATAGACATATCTAAACTTTATACTCTTTACATTTATAGAAATATCTGTACTTTATACTCGTTACATTCTCAGAATAGGCTCATTACTTTTTAAACTAGACAAATGCGACAGTATGAAAAATATCATAATTTTGACTTCTGTCTCACAATGTATTTTTTATCCTCATAATTATTGCCCCCCATATACGACTTTTGAATTTTTCCTAAATGTCCTGTCCATATCCACTAAACTCAGTTAAATGCAGTTTAACTTTTTACTTTAGTATAATTCTTAAGTTGTCCTTTTTTTTTTACTTTTACTTCAGTAAGTTGAATCAGTACAGTATTTTTTTAATCTCATAATTATCCATTTCTTATAATAACCGTACTAATTGATTAGATATCCATCGTGCTTTTCAAGGCACTCAAAGCTCCTTATATTAGTAATCCATTATTCATTCAATCTCACATGCTCCCTCTGGTGGTGGTAAACTACATTTGTATCCACAGCTGTCCTGGGGCAGACTGACAGAAGACTGGCAGCCATTTTGTGCCTACGGTCCCTCTGACCACCACCACCAAATTCATACACCAGTGACACTGGAGGCAGGAGGGTGAAGTGTCGTTGCCCAATGACACACTGGACTGACTAGGACGAAGCGGGACTTGAACTACCAACCCTTGGGTTAAAGGACGACCCACTCTACCAAGTGATCCATGACCGCCCCGAGTTATATACAGTTTATGGTCAGATAAGCAGCATATAAACGGCGACAGTTGATAATTAGCCTAGCCTATAGGATGTTGCTATGTTAGCCTTGTTCGCTCTGTATGCCTCACAATGTTCGCTGCTCTGATTGGTCATAGCATTGGGCTAATACCTATCTCCAGAAATTATTTTAAGAGGATCCACCCAGAACTTTCTGTGCAACCCTGCTGACAAACAGCAGGGTTGCACAGAAAGTTCTGGGCACCTTGGTGGAGTGAACACATCCCCTGGTCAGTGGAATCAACCACATGGTCAAACAAACAAACTCTTCCATCTGCTGGATGGAGTCGTCTGCAGGATTTTTATATCATGGGAAATAGATTTCATTTGTTCCCATAAAAGATCACTTTCTTGTGTCTGTACCTCATCACGGTTGAATTATGGTGACAGGCTCTTTACTTATCTGACGCAAACATCTACTGATGGACCTCAGGTGGTCCAGAACTCAGCTGTCAGGTTTTCATGTGATCATGTCGCTGTTGTTTGAGTCTCTTTACATCCACTCCCATGGCTTTACATTTTACTGAGGACCCTTAAAGCTCATTCCTGCTTCTGTCTCAGCTACAGCAGGTTTTAACTCCCATATGACAGTCATGGAAATTATTATTAGACCACTGCTTGTTTTCTTCAATTTCTTAACTGCATAACAAAAATAGCTCAAAGTACTGTATTTCGCAGACTATAAAGCACACTTAAAAGACTTAAATTTTCTCCAAAAATGACAGTTTTTCAATTCTGGTTGCGATTAGTGATGTGGAATTTTGACGTTTAATGTCATGATTTTGACTTTTTATCTCATGAGTTTGATTTTTTTTTTTCAGAATTTAGATTTTTTTTAAAAAGCTTGATTTAGCAGAATAAGAGTGTGTTTTGTTCCAAAGAATTTTCAATCCCGTTCCCATCCACAATTTCTGTAGGATTCAGACGCAAGTTGAAATATGGCGTATGGAAGACCGCTTGTCACTTGGGAGCCTGAGTCCTGCTGACCAAGGCTCAGGCCATGGATAGTGTGAGGCTGGTAACGGCCCCTGTGGCACCGAGGTCCGGTCTTCTCGGACTCGGGTTGTGTGTGAATGCAGCCCAAAGCTCCATCTAAGGCTAAACACCCCCAACGCTAATGCTAACATAGAGTGGGTAATGAAGTCCATCTAAGGCTAAATACCCCGAACGCCAACACTCACCCAAAGTGGGTAGTAAACTCGGCCTGAGACTAAATCCCGACACAAGTCTAATAGTTGACAAGTACCTTAAGGGAAAGTTGAAGAGAACTTTGAAGAGAGATTTCAAGAGGGTGCAAAACTGTTGAGAGGTAAACGGTGGGTTCTGCACAGTCCAACCCCAGGATTCAACCACAGTGAGTCAGGGCTGGTCACTTGGTGCTGGGAGGATTCCCTTGCAGGACCTCCCCCTTCTAATTAGTAGTCGAAATTAATAATTTATAGTGAGCATTTTAGTGAGCGTGCCTGCAGCTTATCACTGCCCCAGCATTGTGCCCCCCCCCCCTGGCCCAACAGTGAGCTGTGAAAATTAGTCCCGTGCCACAAAGCTTTGTGTTGGGTCTGCGGGACCCCTGCGGCAGTGCAGGGCTCTACTTCAGTTCTGAGATTAATATCTGTCATTGGACTGAAAAAAAAAAAACTGCGTTCATTCATTCCATGTTTCCATTTCTTTCTGTTTTAGTCACATGATCCACACAGCAGTTAGGACTTGTTGCATAATTATTGTTGTTTCTGACTTTGGATGATCTAATCATTTTTTCCATGACTGCATACAAATGCCCCTAATCTACATAGTTCCAGTTGACTGTTATTTGTTAAATGAAGTAGTGGATTAAGCATGGAAGGTTTGGACGTACGTGGGTGCTGCTGACGCCCTCTAGCAGCAGACGGGTAATCTCTGCCTGCCGATCAAACTCGCTCTGTGTCATCCTCAGCTCCTGTTCTGCCTGAGGATGGAGAAACAAAACTGACATTTAATAAGGACCATCAGTAAAAGGTCAGACCATCAGTAAAAGGTCAGATCATCAGTAAAAGTTTAGACAATCAGTAAAAGGTCAGACCATCAGTAAAAGGTCAGACCATCAGTAAAAGTTTAGACCATCAGTAAAAGGTCAGACCATCAGTAAAAGGTCAGATCATCAGTAAAAGTTTAGACCATCAGTAAAAGGTCAGACCATCAGTAAAAGGTCAGATCATCAGTAAAAGTTTAGACCATCAGTAAAAGTTTAGACCATCAGTAAAAGGTCAGACCATCAGTAAAAGGTCAGACCATCAGTAAAAGGTCAGACCATCAGTAAAAGTTTAGACCATCAGTAAAAGTTTAGACCATCTGTAAAAGGTCAGACCATCTGTAAAAGGTCAGACCATCTGTAAAAGGTCAGACCATCAGTAAAAGGTCAGACCATCAGTAAAAGGTCAGACCATCGGTAAAAGTTTAGACCATCAGTAAAAGGTCAGACCATCAGTAAAAGGTCAGACCATCAGTAAAAGGTCAGACCATCAGTAAAAGTTTAGACCATCAGTAAAAGTTTAGACCATCAGTAAAAGGTCAGACCATCAGTAAAAGGTCAGACCATCAGTAAAAGGTCAGACCATCAGTAAAAGGTCAGACCATCAGTAAAATTTTAGACCATCAGTAAAAGTTTAGACCATCAGTAAAAGTTTAGACCATCTGTAAAAGGTCAGACCATCAGTAAAAGGTCAGACCATCAGTAAAAGTTCAGACCATCAGTAAAAGGTCAGACGTCAGTTAAAAAGTCAAAATCATGAGATAAAAAGTTCTGCACTTCTTTAGTTCTTTTTCACCTTCATGGTTCAAAGCACTTTACATTAGCCTCACATTCACCCATTCACACACACTCATACACCAGTAGGTTTCTAAGGTTCTGTCAGTCCTACTGGGGGATGAAGTCAGGATTCAGTGTCTTTGCCCAAGGACACTTCAACATGTGGACAGCCAGAGCTGGGACATGAACCACCAAACCCTTCAGTCATTGGATGACCTGCCCTATCAACTGAGCCACAGCCGCCCCTTAGACAATCAAATTCAATAGTCAAATTTATGAGATAAAAAGTGAAAACTCCAAGTCACTAAACACAACAAGAATTAGTCCATATATAAGACACACTGTGGATTTTGGAGAAAACGTAAGTATTTTAAGCGTGTCTTATAGTGTGGAAAATACGGTATATATGTGTGTTGTGTAAAATGCTGAAGCTTTTCTGTCTTTGATCTTATAGAAGTGACATGTGGTTTCAGATCACATCCTGGTCACGGACTCTGTCAGGGTTTACCTTCACACTGCTTCAGCTGTACATGTTAGAAAACATGTTCTGCTGTGTGTGTGGGTGTGTGGGTTGAGTGGTCTGTGTCACACGGGGAGACGGAGGCAGCTGTGTATGTGTGTGTATGTGTGTGTGTGTGTGTGTGTGTGTGTGTGTGTGTGTGTGTGTGTGTTGGAGTTAAAGATGGCTCCAACATTCCACTCACCTCTGTCACTTCCTCTGCTCACATCTGCTGCTTTGAGTTGTGAAAACAGTGACATAGTAGTTAGAGCTACAGCTGCTGCACAAACACAGCCAGCACAACACAATTACACCAATAACACACACACACACACACACACACACACACACACACACACAAGCAACGTTTACATGATGGTTTTTAATTCTGAATTATTTATTCTGAATAAAATAATTCAGAATTAAATCTATTTCTATTTACATGGACAAAGTTCATTCTAAATAAAGGTTTCCATGGAAACAGTTGTATTCTGCTCCAGTTAATTGGTCTGTCAGAGCTGGAGGTACTGATTTAACTGAGAGGCAACTGACAAACCCAAGGTTGAATGGATGAATGTTTTTAGTCCTTTTATCTTCAAAACCACATTTATCCGTTTATCAATGTGGAGATGTTGGAATGTTTTTATTCATTTTATTTTGCCTATTTTTCATTTTGCAATGGCGTGCACGTCCTTTTTTGCATTGGTTTTACCTATCAACATGTTAGATCAGACACGGGATGTTAACCAATGACTGTTTGACCCATGGTTGGCCGCATCGACGTTGTCCGGTCATTATTTTCTATCACCAGTTAAAAAAAAAAAAAAAAACACCCTCCATCAGTCATTCCACTGCACAAACTCTTTTTCATTGTAGTGTAGACTATAAAGAGGAAGCTTTGTGATCTCCCCATAGCATTAACAATACAAGACGGAATTTATTAATAGCAAACGCAGAGCTCAATTAATCTTTGTGGAATGAACATGTCACACCAGTCTGAATGTTTGATCAAAAAACAAAGGGACAGTAAGTTGACACCATGAAAACCGAAAGTGTGGAAACACTTAAAAAAAAAAAAAAAAAAAAAAAAATCAACAGTAGCGATGTAAAGTGTTCACTCTGTGATACGATGCTGATCCATCATCATCCCACATTCCCAGTTTTCCCTGAACCCGACGAGTGAGCGAGATCCAGACGGTCCGTTACCCTCAGGGGCCAATGATACGGACCACCACGGCCCGGTGCGTTTCGGGGTTGCGCTCCAGCCCCGTCCCAGCGACAACAGCCCGGGCGAGTCCCATTGAAGCTTAGAGTTTCTCCAGAGCCTGGAGCCCTAACTCCAGGCTCTGCCCCTCTGGCACCAGCCGCGATATTTAGCAGCATCATTTACTTTTGACATCACATGTTTTCTTTATGTGTGACAGTTTAATATGAGCTTTTAACATAGCACTACACCTGCAGTGACTGGTGTTGAAGAGCACCGTGGCACGTAAATGGCCTTGTGTGTGTGTGTGTGTGTGTGTGCGTGTGTGTGTGCGCATGCGCCAATAAAGCAACAGTTTTATTTTCTCAGTAACCGACGAATGACCAGTTAACGAGGCTCGGTGGTCGGTCAAGATTTTTTATGAATTTTGCCATCCCTAGATCAGATACTACATGTGATGTTTGACTTTATTTTTGTCAGAATTACGAAGCAGCAGGTCGACCCAATCAATCATAGGAGTCAACAAACTTAGACTTGACTTAGGCTCCCAGTAGATAAGATATTCTTTATTAGTCCCATTAAGGGAAATTCCAGGTCTGGCAGAACCTTAGAAACTTACTCTGTCCTACAAAGTAAAAAGGCAGTAACTGCACAGATCACCAAACTGAGGAAAATGACAAAGTTATCTTGTTGTCCAGCCCCGGTAGTTGTAGGTAGATTATTGGACATGAGGCAGTATTGTTACTGCCTTGAGAGTGTAAGTCATGCCCTTCTACTTCCGGTCCATGGGTGCTTAGCTCGCAAAAAATTTTAATGGGAGTGAATGGAGGGAGTCAAGCTAAATTCTGATTCCGTTTGACAAGTGTTGAAGTTCACATATGATAGCGGTTAATAATAAATATTTGTTGTGTCATACCCAGACCACTTCTTTTTAATGGGAAGCAAACGTGACGTTAAGTTTTATGTGGGCTTAGTAAGACACTACAATGCATCGCGTATGTGACAAATGAATCAGCCGTTGGTTAATGGACGCAGTTCAAACACATCAATAATTATCATTTATTATGAGGTACAACATGTGTGTGATTCAGGTCACATGATAAACCAGATACCATTTTAGCATTTTATTTCCCATTGAATACTATTCAATAATTTTCTGATATAGACCCCATGAGCCTCCCGGAAGGGGTTAAAGTTCCCCATATTACCCAGTTCTTTGCAGATAGGGCAGTATTGTTATCCCATATTACCTACTTCTTTACAGACATTACTTTACAGACTTTACGCAACTGAGACTGATGTTACATTATGTTTATTTATTTTGTTTACATTTGGATTTATTCTGCTGTTTCTGTTGGGGAATCCAAGAAATAATTAATAGGAATAGAAGCTCTTTTTCCAGTCCTCGGGGCCTCCAGTGCACACTGTTTGAAGGGGAACCAATCAGAAATGGCCTCTGAATAAAACAGCAGATCAACAGCAGCTACAGCCATCTGTGAAAAGTGGGTTATTTTTGCAGAAGATTCCAGACATTAATGCAGATACATCTGCACTAAACTACCAAAACAACTCACACTGCTTCAGCTTTCTTCAAAGGTGGATGTATGCAGTATTTACTTTAAAACACTAAATAAAATTAGGGTTGGGACCCGGAACCAGTTCTGAAACTGTGGAACTGGACCTGGTTCCATTATTTTTTATTTATTTTTAAAATGGTTCCTATATGGGCTCCTGGACATTCTCATCTGTGCACTGAAGCAGTGATGGGGGGACACACGCCCCCACACTGCACTGAATGGTGTACAAGGACAGGCCTTCTCAGTTGGGAGGTGTGGGCACCTCTCACCTGTTAGCAGCTGAGAGCCTCTCTGTCCACAGTCCAGGTGTTGGAGCACCACCTGTGACCACCAAAGCTAAGTTTCACTCTGCAAAATCACAGGAAAGTCACCCCTCCCTAGTATGCAGGCCACCAAGTACAGTGTGGTTCCAATGCAACAATGGTGAAGGCAGCAGTAAAAAGTAAACGCTCCAAAACTTGGTTATACTTTAAGAGAGATACATAGGGTTTGGTACCAAAAGTCAGTATAGACATTGAACCAGGGCAAACATTAACCAGACCGAAATCTAACATGAACTTCGGTACCATATTTCAGTACCACACATATATGCAGCAGTTTAATTACTTCCTCTGTCCACTGTTAAGTGGAAGCACACAGACGACATGTCAAAGGTGAAAAGGTGGAACGCGCAGTTCCAGTTCTCAACAAGTTCCAGATGTTTCCATATGTTACAGGTGTTAAATACATTTTCATGTAAAGGCTGGAATACAACTGATTTAATGAAACACTTGGTGACACGCAGTGTTTACTAAAGCCTCTTTGAAGAGCTAAGTATCCTAGCACTGTGCTAATAGCACTAGCCTAGCACTGTTCTAATAGCATTAGCCTAGCAGTGTGCTAATATCCCCATCATAAATGTAAATATCCAGTGTGTTGATGTCAGAACCAGGTGATAAATGTTCAGATCATTGACTGCAGATACTGGACCATGACACTAACATAGTCACTACTTTTAATAACTACTACAAATAAGTAACTGGTGTTTGTGAATTCCTCAACAGGTGACATGACATGTGGTGCTAGCTTAATAATAATAATAATTATAATAATAATAATAATTGCGTATGTCTCTGGTTGCAATAATTTTTTTTTCTTTCTAAAGTACAGATTTAAATACTGTTGAGGGACCAATACAATTTTCAATGTACTGATTTGGTATCGGTATCTAATGAAACCCTTTTGGTACCCAACCCTAAATATACAAATGAACACGTAAAGTGCAATAAACACGATTCATTAATTTGGTGCAATGGTGGAAGCACGTCCACACTGAAGGAGCATCTTTCAAAGCAACATTAACATAAGCACATGTACCAAGTTTGAGAGCCTACAAATGTCCACCTCAAGAGAACCCCTGCAGGGGGATGGTGACGAGTCTGCACCCGCTTCCTTCTCTTCGGGCTAATACTACATTATATAAAGAATATACTATAATCTATAAAGAATGAACTATATTATATAAAGATATACACTACAATCCACAGAGATTCAAATGCCCATTGAACTAGGCAGCTAGACATGTTGTACTGTACATCTGTTAGAGTTAGAACACTGATAAATAATGTCACCTTCGTCTGACTATTTATAATACAAAATGGTGTCAATTTGGCAAATGTTATAGGAATCTGTAGGAACCAGAACTGTTTAAGGGGAACTGTTCTGGACCTGTAATCGTTATAATTCAAAGGGGAACTAACCATAGACAAATAGATCAGATGACGTCACATTAGCTGCTAAGCAAACTGGTTCATGTTCTCTCTGTGGAAATAAAGCCTGTTTTCTTCCCTGCACGTTTTCAGAACAAGCAATGACACAAAACCTAGCTGGATGTTACTGTGGTAAAGGTAAAGACACACAGAGAGCGAGGGGGGGGGGGTTGTTCCTTCAGGCATTCTGAGCCAATCAGAGACGTGTCGACACCGCGTCATGGACATGTATGAGCGGTACCGGTAAACTCTGTTGTTCGACCTCAAGTAATTTTTCTGCCGTGCAAAACAGCTTGAAACAAAACAATCCGGACGTTTTTTTAAACTAGAACCCACACACAATGTATTCAATAACAGTGGAGAACCCAGTAATATTAATGAAATAACCACAGAATGACACCTATAAGAGTCCTTCTTCAAGACACAACATTAAAAGAGGTATTAAATACTGGGAGAAATTTAACTGAGAGGCAACTGACTAACTAACTGTTGAATTTTGATCCTTTTATTTTCACAGCCACATTCATCCTTTTATCAATGTGGAGATGTTGGATTTTTTTTTATTTTTTTTTTACTTGTTTTATTTTGTCAATTTATTTTTTTTTATTTTGCAATGGCATTCACTTCCTGTTTTGCATTGGTTTCAACCATCAACATGTTAGACTATATACTACATGTGATGTTTGACTTCATTTTTGTCATAATTACAAAGCAGCAGCTCAACCCAGTCAACCAGAGGAATCAACAAACTAATGCCTACAGCCCAATTTGTGCATCATGACGACCAGACCAGGAGCATGTATACCAGGAATAATGTTGCAGAGAAATTAAGAGTTTCCATGTGAGAGGAATTATTGAATTTAGAATTAAGATCAGAATATACCAGTTTAATAGTTATCATTTTCAACTGGAATTAGGTGTTTATATGGTTCATCTGAAAGAGGAATGAACCTTTATTCTAAATTCAACTAGCTTAGCTGTGCTATCCCCATCCATTCCATGTATGGGTCCAGTGGTGCTTCATAGTCAGGGGAGGATGGTACTACAACCAATCAGTGTAATCTTTAGGATGACGTAGTTAGAGCACTGGAAAGTTCACGGAGGAGTCCAGAGAAAGTTAGGAATGACTAAACAAAATGGTGGATTATGGAGCTGAACGACTGTTGTCGCTTCTGTAAAAAGTATTTAAAGATTGTTGACGTTTTCTCTCATTCTTCACTCATCTGTGATAAAAGGAAATCTACACCTGTTGTTGTTTCTCTCCCAATCGTCACAGCGTCACTTTGTTAGGCCCGCCCTCTGACCCTATACTTCAGGGTGATTGGTCGACCAGTTTCAGGGAAATCGAGATAAAGTTATATTGAGCGAAACTAGACTAATGTGGTAGTACATTAGATTTTCTGCCACTGGGGGTGGGGGGGGGGGGGGTCTAACACCTCTCCTGTAAACAGGTCTAATGTTTCTCCAGATGACAGTTTAAAGGTCATGTGTGTTGATTATTGTTCTGCATTTTGTTTTTTATTTTATTTTGTTCAATATGTGTCTTAATTTGTTCATGTTACTAATTATTTTGTCAATTTCTTCTTCTTCTTTTTTTTTTTTTTAAACAAATTTTGTTGTACTGTGGAACTGCTCAAGTCTCAGGCGTTAAAGGGTTAAACTGAATCATGTAGAAGAGGGAAATATCTAAACCATGCAGGACACTGGCCCTTGAGGACCAGAGTTTGACACCTGTGGTGTAAACCATGTCACACTCATCTACAGTTTCTTTAACAGTCGTCTTTTCACAACAGACGAAGCCACTGGTGTCATTTACACCTCCATGTCTTGGGCCATATTCTCCCTTTTCCACCAGTACACAAGTCTACTCTGATAATCCTCTGACAGCCTGGGTTTGTTTGTGTCCATAAATTGACAAAAGCCTCCAGACAAGCCTCTGCTGTGGAGAAGCCGAGGGAATAAAACAGCTCCACAAACACCAGAGGGAATACAACTGGACTTTTTCCTAAAAGAGGCTGGAATTTAACATCTCTACCAGTGTTTTTGTTCTGTTCTGTTCTGTCTGCACTTCTGGAAAACTGTTCAAATGCTTGTACTTCACACCAGGGGACTCCACATGTCTGCCTCTAACATAGCATCACTGTGTTGTGTGTGATGATACTGAAGAAAAGCAGCAGCTGGATCTGGTTTCAAGACTCTATGCTAACTTTTTGCACCAGCACAACAGTTAGGTGCACCCAAATTTTTTAACAGCACTGCTTTTAACACCACAGTTTAACATGTTCACTTTTTTTAAATGGTTGTCCATACAGACAAAATTGATTTGTAAATGATGAACAAACAGTATTGATAACATAGAGTTGTTTATTTGGAGCACAGCTCTACAAGAACGATTAGAACTGAACTGAAAAGTGCTATTTCTTAAAGTGTTTCACTGAGCTGAAATTTACACTGAAAACATCAAGATATATAATATATAACCACGCCCATCTGCATGAACTGACATGCAAATCGTGAGTTTTGTCTCATGTTGATCACTCAGAGTCTTGTAGAGACTCTAAGGGCTGGTCGCACCGGTGCCACCACAAAAAAAAAAATTTTGTCGCACTTTTGAGAAATTGGTCACACTCTAGAGCCCTGGATTTCCTGTGGCACAGATGGATTTTTCTTCAGAAAAGCTTGGATGAAATCAGGCACTGATAGTTTTATGACAAAATCTGCAATTAATGAAACATAATCCATGTATCATTCATTCATTTGTTTTTCAAAATAAAACCAAAAATAAGACAACAAAAAAACACCTCGTTTCTTCATTATTTGTTTCCAAAACCAAAATGCAAAAACAGATAATGATCTGTTTTTAATTTTTAATTTTTGTGTTTAAATGAATAATGGAAAAATGGATAACGGCTGTTTCCCGTTTTATCTCATTGGACCTGAAGCAAGTTGAGTAAACCAGAAATGATCGTGACCCACAGTGACAAAGATAGAAACCTATGTCCTATTTGGGGAAACTAAGAGGGTCACCCTAAGACCTGAAGATATGACCATGGAGAAATTTAGTGTCATATTCCAGGTATGTTCTTTTTATAACACACAAAAATATTTATATGACAAGTTTATATGTATATCTTGCATATGTGTACAGCTTGTACTTACCTTATGTATTGATGACAGGATAACAGTTTCCAGTTCTGCATCTGACATATGTCATTTACACCCGAGTTGGTGTTGAGCACAGAATTCTCACAGACATTTCCGAGGATCTCGGAATACCTAACTGCCGGAGCGTGTTAGAAATCTCAGCATTTGTTTTTCCATCGCCCAACAGCTGTTCAACCTTGACGTAATGATCTTCAAGTCAGGTGGACATGTTTCTTTTGGTTGTTAAGATTAACCCTTAAGCCCCAAATGGAAATTTGTTTAAACTTTTGCTCAAAGTTAAGACCCACATATAAAGTGTATTTTAGTGATAAAAGTCACCTTTAAACATGATCTTTAATGTGTGTGTGGTGAAATATAAGCTATTTTTAATCGCCGATACGCGCAATTAATTTATCTCTATCTTTTTCTATTGAGTGGTAAGGTAGCCATTGACACGTCTCATTCCATGAACTACATTTCCTTCTGGACAGGAAATGCATGCGTGAAAGGTTGCATCGTGGCGCATGCCGAGAGCGCATGCACAGGACCGGCCTGGGGCAGACACACACAGCTGCAGCAGGGAGAGTGCTGCAGATCGGTCTGCTGGTTATAGTCATATTTACCAAGTTTATTCTTAGTTTTAAGTCATTTTATAGAGTTTTAGTGAGTAACAGTGAGTTTTCCTGAATGTTACTGACTGTGGTAAGCTTTATGAAGTGCTATTAGTGTTAGCGATTAGCCGCGCTAGCATGTAAACAACAGCAGAGACAGACAGAGGAGCAGCTGATCAGTTCAACATCTGACTGAGATCTGACTGGATATGAACTCAAAACAGGATGAACATCTACCCAGTAAGTTGTTGTATCTTACTGATATCTGTTTTACAAACTAATAGTAATAATAATAACAATAATACTACATTTTATACTATACACATGCAAACACTGTTGACTATAGTAGTATTTTTTCAGTGTCATTTCTTATTTTAATGTTATTTTTACACATAAGTAGATAAGTTTATAATTAATCAATGATTGAGGATTTATTCACTTTCTCTGTCAAAAATAAATCACATTCTAACATTCTATCATTTCATGAGAAGGAAAAATAATGTTATTCCTACTTTGGGGAATAGTTGTAATAATATTCAACACTACTGAAAAGTATTTTACATACATGAAGTACATTTATCTATTTATTTTGGCCAAATGTCCATATTTTATTATGTATTTAGTCTCAAATCATGATTGTCTTCATTTTTCCTAGGTAAGAGGATGACAGCCTTATTTGACACAAATAAAACTGCTTTTTGCAGAAACACATGGACCAGTTCAGTCTGCTGCCAGCCCCTCCACCTAATGATAAACCAGCCCCCACCTGATGATAACACATGGACATTTTTGGACTTTATTGCAATTGTTTGTGTTTTGAATGTTTGTATTAGTTATTTTGTTTAGTAAATTTGCACTAATTTTGATATTTATATTTATTCTAATTGAATTTATCATATATTTTTGCACATTTGTTCAACTTTATATTAGATTTTTACTGAAGTGTATTATTATTATTATTATTGATATATTATTATATTGTTTGGAGTAAGTTCTTAATAAAACTACTCCATTTGGAGACAAAATAATCCATGTTTATATGGTTTTATTCATTTTAGTTGTGCACAAAGGTAGAAGTTGATGAAACACAAGGTAAATTTCATTTCTAAAAGCTCCAGTAGACAGTAATAGACTTCTGTAATGGATATGAGTTGTATTTTCCAGACAGATTTTACTGGAAAATTAAAATAATGTATATGGAACAGTTTGGCACAACAGTGTGCCAAACTGTGCCAAATGCAGTGTCCGCCTGGTGTTATCTGGACTTAAACCTTTCTGGAGGCTTTGTCCTTTGCTCTAATTCTATCAACTTTTGTTCCTGTGTTGTCAAGGAGTTACTGAAGGTGATCAATAGTGTCTATATTCATGGAATCATTGTTAGCAGGGTGTTTTCTTTTGTCAAATAAATAATAAATTCAGGCGAGACCAAAACATTCTATTTTATCTTTTAGTTTATTCCAGTTTATTCAGTCATAGTAGTAGCTACACTATTTTAGACAATGGGAATATATTCTGTGAAGCCTGTAGATGTCCATAGATACAAAGAACATCCATATAAACCTTAGGATTGTGCAGCAATTCTTCATTTACTTTGGGTATGTTTTTTTAGGTGTTTTTCCTGAAAATAGGGTCAGGGTGGAAGAGGTTAATTTCTGGTTTATTCAACTTGCTTCAGGTCAAAAAATTCGATAAAACGTGAAGTGACCGTTTTTTTCCATTATTCATTTCAACACAAAAACAAAAAATTCAAAATGGATCATTATCCATTTTTTCATTTTGGTTTTAGAAACAAATAATGAAGAAATTACTTGTTTTTTCATTGTCTTATTTTTGGTTTCATTTTGAAAAAAGAATGATACATGGATTAAACATAATCTATACTTTTCCGAGAAAGAATGAACAAAGAATGAAGTGTTTTTAAGCACAATATTCTAAGTAGTAACACCAGTGAATGGAACAAACTACAGTTCAGATGATACTGCATTAATACTAGAGTGGATTTTTGGGACCAATGCCGATAGTGGAGCATAGAAAAGCAGATACCTGATATATCAGCCAATAACTGATATATTGGCTGATATATGAAATAAGAACATTTGTCTACACGGGATATAATAATCTTATATTAGGTAATTAACAGTTGTATGACTCGATTTATCTCACAAAGATAATTGGCACAACTTTCAAACCCTGATATTCTGATATCAGTCTAATATTTGATCCATGTGGAACCACAGGTTATAGATGTGGTAGTTTTA
Organism: Siphamia tubifer; assembly: GCA_020466265.1. NCBI lineage: Eukaryota > Metazoa > Chordata > Actinopteri > Kurtiformes > Apogonidae > Siphamia > Siphamia tubifer. Next base: position 3,045,890 of record CM035802.1, on the reverse strand, counting down.
AGTACTAAACTGAAGTAAACTGGAGTAAGAACTAAACTGAGCATGTGCAGAGTGGAGTAAGGACTGAACTGAGCATGTGCAGAGTGAATGAGGTTAGTCCAAAGTTGTTCCTGATTGGAGCAACTACAAGTGTTATAACTGACCCCCATTTCCACTGTCCCCAGTCTCCTCTACACTATCTGCAGAATGAATTGTAAGTTAGATGGTGACTGTGTGTGTGTGTGTGTGTGTGTGTGTGTGTGTGGGGGGGGGTGACAGACTGATTGTCAGAGCAGCAGAAAAAGGATTTTCAATTCTTGATATGAATTTTGATATAAATCAAAAACTCAGGTGCCTAAAGGGTTAAAGGCCTTGTTGATGCCGTTACGCCACTGCTAATACCCTCTGCTTCTGCAGATTAGCTTAAGTGTAATGTGACACTAATTCATGCGGCACAAATCTACTGAAACTGCAGACAAAATGAAAACCTTATGAAGGAATAGAAGCTATCGTAATAAGGAAAAGGGAAGTCCCCACTTCCTGTATCTGCTCATGTGACGCTCAACAGTCACAAGCATGGCGTTGTGTAACTTAGCCTGTCAATCATAATCAGACACAAGAAACTGAGGTTCCGCCCACAGCGCCTCTCTTCCTCTGAAAAGAAAGCCAGCGGTGACTTTAGAGAAAGGAGAAGTGTTCGTTCACCATCACTAGAACAATAACAGCTGGTTTTCGTACTCACCGCAGCCCGAGCATCCGCCACCCTGGCTTTCTTTAACCTCGTTTTGGCAGCGTCCAGATCCAAGCGTTTGACCTGCAGCAGCTTCCGTTCTTTCTACATGCAAAAACAACACAAACAGAAAAACCTTGGATTCAAGCACCAGAGGATGATATTATTTGAGTAATAATTGACAGTAAACTCTGCTGGAAACTACACAGAGCATGTCATAGCTGTAATATACCATTATCACTCAGACTCCTATAGCACCTCCTCTGGGAGGTGCTATAGGAGTCTGAGAACCAGAACCACCAGGTTCAGAAACAGCTTTTCCCCCCACTGGACGTAATCTGGAAATTAACTAGTCATCCCCCACCTGGAAATAATGTATATACATCCAGTACTCATATACATACTGTACATTTTTTTCGATCGATTTATTTATTTGTTTTTATTGATGGACAGTTGGTGGTTGGGAGTTGCCGTCTTTAATTGCAATAGCACCGCCTGTTGGTTTCTGTCCCCGTTCGTCCTGTCCGTCCTGTCCAGTCTTTGTTTCCCCCACACATCACTGAGGTGTAGCACTGCCCTCCCTGGCTTATAATAGAGAGTTCTAATAAAGGATGTCTGCTCAGCTTTCAGGGAGGACCGCTGATGGTCACACACATGCACTAAATATTAAAATATTTGGCTGCAAGACTAAAATATGCATTGATCACAAGCAATGTTGACTCCCCCTCTGTGGAGTTAAACAATGAGAACAAAATACAGACAAATTAGAAAAATAAATAAATAAAAATTCTATTTGTGACCTACTTTCCTATCTGCTCATTTGTTGTTGTTGTTTTTTTTTGTTGTGTTTTGTATATATGTATATGTTTAGTACTTCAATTATTTATTATTATTTTTTATTATTATCATCATTTTTATACTATGTACTCTGTTGCTATAAGATGAATGCAGGTTATTGGGGAAGTGAAGAAGGCGTAGGATTAAATAAGTTTATGCTTCATCCTACTCCTTTTCGGACATGTCATTGTAATTATTATTATTATTATTATTATTATTATCATTGTTGTATTGATTATTGTTGCATTCTGCACATGTTCGAAATAAAGCATTCAAATCAAAACTCATGATTTCTATATATATATTCTGTTACTTGCAGTTCAGTTTCAGCTTTAAACCAGGACTTTCAAACTCATGTTCTTCATTTTCCACATTCAGTTTCATTTGATCTCCAATGGATTAGACCAGTAAAATGATAACACGTCAAGGATGAAACCATTACATTTTGAGCTATATAGGTCGAAGGTCAACAGCTAAAACACATAAGTGGTGATATCTCAGAATCCAGACCAGATAGTATCACAGTTTTTTTCCACTCACTTCGTCTTACCTTCGAACATCAGATGAGATAACACCGATAGGCTGCTTCACAGAGGTGCTTTAGTTAGTCTAGTTTTATTATGGATCAGTTCTACAAAGACACTAAACTCTTTAGTAACAGAAGCAGAAAATGGTTCAAATTATGTCTAATTTTCTTTAGACATTTCAAGTTGTTCACATTTGTTCAGGTTATTAATTTTATTGTTACAGGATAGTGTGTAAATGTCAATAGTTTCATCATTTAATCATTTTTGCAGTAAAACAATAATCATTTGAAGTTGTCATCATTTATAGGCAAAGAATAAATATGAGTCATTTAATATGTTATTCTGCTCTTCATCCCATGGGCCGCATTGCAATCATTGGTGGGCCGCATGTTTGAGACCCCTGCTTTAAATTATCTTTTCTTTTACTTTTAATTGGCGAAAATCAAACACATGCTTTAAAAGGCTGATCTTCTCTGCTGTTCCAAAGCCCGGTGCAACTTCTGCATGTTATTCTTAGTAACCGTCTTCTTCTATTCCACTTTATTTTTAACTGTGATTCTGGAATGTGACACAGGAAGTGGCTTTGTTGTTTCATTGTTGTATGCAGTCACAACAAAAATACATGAACCTTAAGCTCAGGGTAGAGCTGCTTCATATATTGTCTGAGCAGCGACATCACAATATATGCATGCCTTTGCCTCTGTAACCGGACATAACTGGGTCCATAACTGTGGGTTAGTTTGTGTCTTTTAATCCTCTCATGTGGTAACAGGCCAGTGCAGTCTGTGCCAACTTTATTGGTCTGATGTCAAATGTCTTTTCAGAACAAGTACAATGGGACTTGCATTATGATGGTTACGTCTGTTTCAGCCGCTTCTGCGTTTGAAATACGGCTTGGGTACCAAAAGGGTTTCATTTGATAACAATAACAAATTGGTACTTTCAAAATGGTATCTGTTCCTAAACCGTTAAATCTGTACTTTACAAAGAACGGGGAAAAAATTACATCCAAGAGACGTATGCGACTGAACCGTAACATCAAAATCAGTGACTTTAACAAGAGTCTGACAAACACACATCTGATACAACTATAGAAGCTATTATTATTATTATTATTATTAATTATTATTATTATTATTATTATTATCATTATTATTATTATTATTATTATCATTATTATTATTCTCACCCAACATTGGTTGGGGGAGATTATTGTAATCACCTTGTGTCCGTCTGTCTGTGTCCGCAGAGACATATTCTATAACTCAATGAATACTGTACAGTGCCGTGAAAAAGTATTTGCCCCCTTCCTGATTTCTGTGTTTTTTGCATAGTTATCACTCACAAAGGTTTCAGATCATCAAACCAATTTTAATATAACACAGAGACAACCCAATGAAATACAAAATGCAGTTTTGAAATGTTGATTCCATTTATTAAGGCACAAAAAAATCTAAACCTATCTGGCCCTATATGAAAAAGTAATTGCCCCCTGAACCTAATAGCGAGTTGGGCCACTTTTGGCAGCGATAACTGAAATCAAACGTTTGCGATAATTGGTGATGAGTCTTTCACAACGCTGTGGAGGAATTTTGGCCCACTCTTCTTTGCAAATTTGTTTCAAGTCTGCCATATTGGAGGGCTTTCTGGCATGAACTGCCCGTTTAAGGTCACACCACAGCATCTCAATTGGATTTAAATCCGGACTTTGACTTGGCCACTCCAGAACCTTAATTTTGTTTTTTTTGAGCCATTCAGAGGTGGACTTGCTGGTGTGTTTCGGATCGTTGTCCTGCTGCATGATCCAAGAGCGCTTGAGTTTTAGGGCATGAACTGATGGCCGGACGTTCTCCTTCAGGATCTTCTGGTAAACATCAGAATTCATTATTCCGTCTATCACAGTAAGTTGTCCTGGCCCTGAGGCAGCAAAGCAGCCCCAGACCATCACACTGCCACCACCATGCTTTACTGTTGGCATCATGTTCTTTATGTCAAATGCTGTGCCATTTTTACGCCAGATGTAACGGGCTGCACACCTTCCAAAAAGTTCAATTTTTGACTCATCCGTCCACAGAATGTTTCTCCAAAAGTCTTGAGGATAATCAAGATGCTTTTTGGCAAATGTGAGACGACCCTTTGTGTTCTTTTGTGACAGCAGTGGTTTTTGCCTGGGAACTCTCCCATGGATGCCATTTTTGGCCAGTGTCTTTCTTATGGTGGAGTCATGAACACTGACCTTAACTGAGGACAGCGAGGCCTGCAGTTCCTTGGAGGTTTTTCGAGGTTCTTTTGTAACCTCCTGGATGAGCCGTCGTCGCACTCTTGGAGAAATCTTAGATGGTCAACCACTCCTGGGAAGGTTTGCCACTGTTCCCAGTTTTCTCCATTTCTGGATAATAGCTCTGACAGTGGTTCGCTGGAGCCCCACAGCCTTGGAAATGGCTTTGTAACCTTTTCTGGACTGATAGATTTCAATCACTTTTTTTCTCATTTCTTCTGGAATTTCTTTAGATCGTGGCATGTTGATCATGTTCTTGAGATTTTGTGGTCTACTTCACTTTGTCTAACAGATTCAATTTAAGTGATTTCTTGATTCAACACAGGTGGTGGCAATCAGGTTTGGGTGTGGCCTGTGAAATTGAACTCAGCTTTCACAAAACTGTGGTTAGTCACAGTTACTTTGTGATATAACAAGGGGGGCAATTACTTTTTCACATAGGGCCAGATAGGTTTAGATTTTTTTGTGCCTTAATAAATGGAATCAACATTTCAAAACTGCATTTTGTATTTCATTGGGTTGTCTCTGTGTTATATTAAAATTGGTTTGAGGATCTGAAACCTTTGTGAGTGATAAATATGCAAAAAACACAGAAATCAGGAAGGGGGCAAATACTTTTTCACGGCACTGTAGATATCACTATGAAATTACATGGGAATATACATATAGCTAATGCGCATCAGATGCAATGATCCATTTGAGTAAAGGTCAAAGGTCAAGGTCAAAATCACATTATCAGTTACAGCTCAAAAACAGAGGGTCACAGAACTTTCAGATTGGTACCAAAGTGAAAGTTGGCACGGAATGAAGATTTATACAATTCTCATAATTGGTGTTATCACTTTGACCTCCAGAGATCTCAAAAACTTTTGGTCATAAGGTAACTTGTGTAACACTGTTTATGTGTGTCAAACATATCAAATCAAAGGACACATCATGCTATAACTTAATCAATACTGGATATATTTTCATAATATTACACGCACTGACGCATATATATACCGTAATTTCCGGACTATAGAGCGCACCTGATTATTAGCCGCACCCACCTCTTTGACCCGAAGGACCGCACAAGGGTTAAAGTCCACAGTCCAAAAATCACAGCCGGCAAAATGAAGGGAAAATGATACTTAAGGTTTGATGCAGACCTGCAGAGTCCGGGTCCCGTTGAAAGTAATCCAAGAAAAAAAAAGTGTATATTTCCAAAGGTAAGGGAGGGAAAAATATATATCCACTATTGTCCGCCGCATCCACAAACAGGTGGCTGGTCGCCGCCTCGCCTCATCTATCGCAGAGTCAGCGATAACTAATCTTTCGCAGAGAGTTCAGGTCAAACTCCTCCGTGCCAACGTGCAAAAATAATCCACAGGGTCTGGTCGAGCCTCTGTCTTCTCTCACACACCGCCGCGGGTTTTTCTTTAAGCAACTTTTTACCCCCTCTTCACCTGTCCGTCACCTTTACCGGTCCCACTTAAACCCGTCACCCCGCGTTTGTTCCGCCCCTCCTTTTTCATTCAGTCTTCCTCGACGCATATATTCCACCGATCTAAATCTTACCTTTTCTACTCGAGCGCCTCTGACGGCCGTTAGAAAAATTACATAAATTGGCCGCATCACTGAAAAAGCCACAAGGTTGAAAGTTTGGGAAAAAAGTAGCGGCTTATAGTCCGGAATTTACGGTATATATATATATATATATATATATATATATATATATATATATATATATATATATATATATACACACACACACATATACATACATATACCGAAATTATTTGTGAAACAGTATTGTAAAAGGTCAAAGGTCAAGGTTGCATTAAGCAGAAAGGTCAAAATCACATTATTGGCTCCAAGTCAAGAACAGATGAGATTAGGCATTCTCTGAATACTTGTTATCATTAAGCTAGCACCACAAGTTAATTAGTCATATTTGTGGTCGTCATTATAAGTAGTGACTGTGTCAGTGTCATGGTCCAGTATCTGCAGTTGATGATCTAAACATTTACCACTTGGGTCTGATATTAACACACTGGATATTTACATTTGTGATGGGATATTAGCACAGTGCTAGGCTAGTGCTATTAGCTGATGACAGAATCTTTCACACATGGTTCAGCTTCTTCTTTAAGGTAAACACCGTGTTTCATTAAATTAATCATATTTCAGTCTTTACAGGTAAATGTCTTTTAACACCTGTAGCATTTGGAAGCATCTGGAACTTTTCTTGTGAACTGGAACCATACGTTTCACCTTTTCACCTTTGGCCTGTGTGTGTGCTCTGCCGTTAACAGTGGACAGAGGAAGCCATTAAACAACAGCTGCATATATGTGTGGTGGTAGTGATGGGAAAATGAGGCTTTGTGAAGCATTCATTGTTTTTTTTTACCCTCTAGATCAGGCCATGTCCAAACTATTCCACAAAGGGTCGTGTGGCTGCAGGTTTTTTCTTCCAACCAAGCATCAGCACACCAGACTTGATTCGATTAATCAACTGTTTGAATGGTCAAACTGTGAACTCTTGGTTGGTTGGAACAAAAACCTGCAGCCACACCGGCCCGTTGTGGAATAGTTTGGACATGCTTGATCTAGATGGAGCACCCTGTTCGAGAAAGGGTTGAAGATTTCAACACTGTCGACCCTTTCTTGAACAGACAGCTCCGGGTCCATAAGAATTTGACATAATGTGGAATACTCCAATCACAACAACAAACTGTTTTTCAAATCAAATACATTAAAACTTATGGACGTTGTTGAATTGAAAACTGTGCAAATAATTTCTTCTACAGAAGCTGTTCAAAGAAAGAGTAGGATCTTATGATCACAGACAAACTAAACTTTCAACAGCCTACAGCACTGACCACATTAAACAGTGTGTGTTTCAGTTCAATGAGTGAAATGATGGAACTTACTTTCAGATGACATTAAAAACAGCAGTTATAGTCATCATTTCAAAATAAAGTTTAAGAAAACTAAAGTTGATGGATATGGTCAGTTTTTGGATTCTTCAGAGCAGGCAGAGGATGTTTGGGCAGGAAGGGTTTGGTTTAGTGGATTATGTTCAGGTGGTTTTTAAGACTTGTGTTTTAAATGTTGATTTGAGTTCATGTGTCTCAGTGTATTTATAGATGGATGATCTTAAGTTAATAACTTCTTTCACATTTCTGTTTTTTTTTTTTATTCTCTTCACTCGCTTCTAGTTTTCTTTTTCTTTAGTTGATGTAGATGATCTGTTCCAAATACTATTACTTTTAAATGTTTTAGTTGTAATGGCTTAGTTCTTAATAAGCCTTGGCTTTTAACCAATCCTTTTCATTTGTCATTCATATGAAATAAACATCAAAAATGAAATCTACAGAGTTAAAAAAAATATTAATGCATCATGAAGCCTCGTTTTCCCATCACTAATGTCCGGTACCGAAACACACCTTAGATTTGGGTCTGGTTACCACTGCTAATGTTTGCCCCAGTTCCAGACCTGTGCCCACTTTAGGTACCAAAGCCTAATTTGAACCGTCACTCATTTCGTCATCGTCCGTTTCCCTTCTGTTCAGGCTGGATGGGTAGAGTCACATGACTACACAGGCTCCTCACAGTCTTAAAGGATGGGCTTTGACGTCGCATTTTGACATTCAAATATAATTTGAATGTTACAAAAAAAACCCCAAAAAAACAGATGTTCGAACAAATATTAAGCAGCTCTTAATATTTGAACCTGTATATGGTGTCATTCAGAGTCCTGCACGGGTTCGGGTACCCGCGAGTGACCCGTGGGTGAACCGCAGATTTTCACGAAACGGGTGAAAAATGTTGTGCTGTGTCGGATACGGGTTCGGTTCGGGTCGGACGTGGGTGATCGCGGGTCTAATTTGCGGTTCATAGGCTAAAAACTGTTCTTTAGTTTGGACTTGTATAGCTGCCTCCTGTCGACTTCCTTCTTGATGCGTTTTTCAAGCGTGTGTGTGTGTGTGTGTGTGTGTGTGTGCGAGCGCGCGAGCGAGCTCACGGATAAAAATAGTTTTTGAATTTATTATTTGTCTGCTACTGTTTAACAACATTTTTATTTGGCTCTGCCTTGGCTATGTCACTGTTCAGTATATTCATGGCAATAAATGTTTGTATTTAAGTTTGACATTTTCTTCCGGGTTCGGGTCGGTTATCGGGTTCATTTATAGCGGGTCGGTTCGGGTGCGGATTTTTTTTTTTTTTTCGTCGGGAAACGGGTTGGATACGGGTTTGAACATGACGGGTACGGGTGGTTGCGGTTTGTCAAAATCAGAACCGTGCAGGACTCTGGTGTCATTAGGACAATTTAATTTATTTTTGTGAATGTAGTTGTAAACGTTTTCTTTTTTTTTTTTTTTTTTTTTACTTCTGGTGAAATATGTGAATGTCAGTATATTTTAGCTTATCTGGGCACCTGTGGACGTTAACAACCAGCTGGTACATAACCAACAGCAGAGTGGTCACTGGTCAGTCCCACGCATTCATGGACAATAGTTGAGGTAGATGGCATGTTGGAGATTCACACTCTGGAAAATTTAACAGGACTCTAATGAGCTGCACTAAATGAGCTCCTGCTAAAAGGAAAAAAAAACATCCAGTAAAGAGTGAAACCCCAGGAAACTCACCAGGATTGTTTTGAAGTCGCCTTCCAGAAAATTCCTGAAAGGTGTCAGGAAGTTGATGGCAGCACTTTGAATGAGCTCACGCTCCGCCCCTCCGATTTGCTTCTCCGTCTCGCCGCATTTTATCAGAGCATTTCCTGCAAAGGCGGGCGTCACAAACATAAGTCACAGACAGGAGACGGTACAATGAGCCACTGCATTCACACTGGAGAGTCTGAGCTAAACATTTAAGCCTTATGAAAGAACAGAACAGAGAGCTACTTCTAGGTACAGAAATACAGCAAACCACCACGGTCACCACTACAGAATGACACGCTTTATTAAGACGGTATGCGAAAAATATGTAGGCTGTGATACTCAATTTAATCCTTCCTTCCACCAGCGATAGCATTCGACAAAACATATTCTAAATCATAATCGCACATTTCATTTCTGTTTTACACTGCATTTTATGTAAATAATGTCCCAACTGCATTCTTTGCACTCAGTTTTGCCATTTTAATGACTTTGTTGCTAGATTTAGTGACATTTGTCCATCTCTGGGGACTGAAAAAAATCATCTAGCGACTTTTGGGCTGAATCTGGTAACTATTAAACATATATTGTGACAAATTTATTTCCCTGTGGTGCTATAGAAGCTGTGAGAGAAGAGCTGCATATGAGCTCTGATCTGTACAAGTACACACCAATATTAGGTTTAGCATTAGCATTAACTTCAGGATTAGGTTCAGCATCAGCACTAGCATTAGCTTTAGCATTAGCTTCAGCATTCCCCGATAGACGTTCAGACAGTTTTTCTGTCGACCAGTGTGTCGTGAATGATGCCGTGACGTCAGGCAGGGCGATTATATGATCGCAATACATTCAAGGTGGATTATGGTGATCAGCTGCGAGCCTCGATCAAACATGGCAGAAATGTGTGTTGAAGCGTAATTTGTTTCGCTAATGCACAGATATGCATGAAACCGGGCCTACACTGGTGGAACTTGTGGGGGCGCTGTAGTTCACAGATGATGAAAACAGGCGCAAGAACTTCAGCCAGAAGCACAGACACAGACAACAGAAAGAATGACAGACAGAAAGTGGAGCTGAGGGCAATGAAAGATATGACTGGAGTTATTCTACAAAGAGGACGATATTACTGAGAGAAAAGGTCAGTGGACATGGGTTGTGTGGCAGTGGTTTGGTGACCGTAAGAGTGACGTAGAGCTAATCAAGCTGGTGTGCAGGGTATGTCGAAATCTAGCAACACAACAAATCTTTTTAATCACTTAAAGAAAGAGTGATTATGGAGAATGAATGAAACTGTCAGTGGAACCTGTATAGACTGTTGACAGTTTAGACACTACTGGAGGCACAACGACCACAGCAGCAGGCCATCGTTTCATCTTTTGCATCCATTACACCATATGAGCATCATTCCAAGACAAAGAAAACAATGACACATACAACTGTTTTTTTGTCAAGTAAAAGATGCCATTAAAAACAGTGGAGAAAGATGCCTTTAATCTACATATTTATAGATTAACTTGAAAAACAATGTTTTCAAACAAAGCACCTTCATTATCTGTAAGGGAACAATGTTACATTTTTATAACCCTAAACCTTTTTACACCTCCAGGCTGTTAAGTATTGAACTGTTTTATTATATTTTTGCAGTTTAATGAAATTTTATATCTTATTTAATTTGCACTTAAAAAAAAACACAATTACGCCTGACCATGTGATGACGTGGTTACGTCATGGATGACATCACAATCCATTCTAGCAGCTTCTGGCAAATTTTTCAGAGTCAATAATGACTTCATGTGATTTTTTTTTTTTTGCAACGCTGTTTTAATTATTCAGTTATTGTCACTTTAATATGTCATTGCACCTCTACTTACGTGTTTTGCACCTTCACTGTTTGTCTGTTTTACTTTTATGTGAATGATGATGTGGTTATGAAGCAATTTCCCCAATTATGGGTTCAATAAAGTACTTCTATTCTATTCTATAGACTCCAGCAGCAGTGGGGTTTATCCAACAACTCTAGCTGTGTTTCCATTACAGTTTTTCACAAAACAATAATGATATTCCCAAAATGTTGACGGTTGTTCTAGGCAGGAGCGTCGTAACTCTGGTCAAATATCATCCCTCCAGATTTCACAGCTATAAGATGAACTTTTCCATGTGGTTGATATCACACTGCATTTTTCTGCTGTTTTCTGTCTCTAAAATGACACTGATGTTTTTCTACTGAATTATTTCCAGAAAAGTCTCCATCTCCTCCTCTGTCCATGTGCATCGCACCATTTTCCCTCCCAGAGAAGTGATCATGTGACCATGTACGTCAGATCCCGTGACATATAATTGTGGAAAAAGTGTTTCCATTGTGCTTTTGTGATAGATCAGAACATCGAAAACATCTGAAAAACCACCTAATGAAAGCGTAAAAACTTTGTTGATATTTGAGTGTTTTTTCCAAATTCAGGTGTTTCCATTAGCAGTTTTTAATAGCGATTTTTACATTTTGTGAATTTCCAAGGGTAATGGAAATGCAGCCACTAATGCACTGAATAAGAAACAAATGCACTACAATCCAACAACAGGTGCAGGTATGAGTATATTTGGATGTGACTTTAGCGTAGCACTCACTCACCATAAGCAGTTCCAGGACCAAATTCATTCCCTGATTCGATCATGGACTGGCCCAACAGCTCATGGTTGTTCATTCGTGAAGGGGCCTTTTTCTCCAGCTTCTCATATACAAATTCTTCTAATCGGACATCTGCAGATTAAAGAAGAAAACTCAATTACCAAGTCATAAGACTACAGTTCCAAAGCTAAACAGAAGCCGGGACTCCAGGACAACGGCCCCAAAGAGCCAGACTTAGCACAGAAAACCTGAAATGGCAGCTCCTGCACTTCCCTGTTAAACTGCATTTTAGTCGTCAGTGTTTGTATTTGTGTAACATTTGCTAAGCTTTCGTCGTTTGGCTAAAAAACACACACCTGGAACCAGCAGATGGTCTGTGTGTGTGTGTGTGTGTGTGTGTGTGGTCCTACAGGAATATGGCATCATGGTGTGATCTGAGAACGTACAGCTAAATGAACAGACTTCAAAGATACGCAGAGCACTTATGTGCTGTTCTGAATGTGGTCACTTTGTGTCCCCACAGGTTTAACCTCAAAGATTTTCATATAAACTAAATAGATTCTAAAACATGAAATGAAAATTTCATAAAACACACATATTTTGAAACATTTTCTGGCTTTCTGAGGCATAGAGTTCAGCCAAATGAGCATGTCCTCACTGAACAAAGTTACCGTTTTTTTACGTCCGCAAAGGAGGATATGTTTTACCGTGTTTGTCTGTGTGTTTATTTGTCAGGAAGGTAACTCAAAAATTTATGGACAGATTTTGATGAAACTTTTAGGGATGATTGACAATGTGTCAAGGAAGAAACCATAACATTTTGAGCTATAAAGGTCAAAGGTCAAGGTGACAGTAAAAGTCAACAGTTCAAACACATCAGTGGTGATATCTCAGAATCCAGACCAGATAGTATCAGGTGTTTTTTTCCATTCACTTTGTCTGACCTTCTGACCTCAGATGAGATAACACCCATAGGCTCCATGACGTCACGTGAAGGCGTCATGTGACATCAAGCCAATGATATATTTGGTAAATGTATGACCTTTACCTTAAAGGAGGTTATTGACATATTTAGTTAAATCAGACAATATCTTGTGCTTCATATTTAACATTAGATCTAACATGTGACATTTGGTCGTTGTGCGACGTCACATAACGTCAGAGTGACGTCATACGTGGTTGAATATCGAAATTGACATATCTCAAAAATTTCTTTTAATTTTTTTAGACCCTCTGAGGGATTGTTAATGACCAATAAAATGAATTGTTAGCAAACATGGAACACTAGTTTACAAATAAGTTATGAACATCCAGACCAAAACCTTAGTAGCCTGGTGCTGCTTCACAGAGGTGTGCGCTCTTGGAATGCTGTAGTTGAATATAAAAGTAATAAGAATAACCAGTAACTACAGTTTTTTCTGCTAATGTAATCATTTATCTGTCTACTTTAAACTTAATATAAGAAATATGAGAAAAAAAAAAACACTATTTCGAAAATCGCACCATTTAATTTTCTCCCCTAATTTCGTTCAACCCCGTAACAGGATATCAAACACAATAATGGTTTAGTCCAACTTCCTGAACACCCAGGAAGTGACATCACTCAAGTCTTTTCCCACTCAAACTGTAAAGACAGGTTAGTATTACCATACTTTCTGACCTATATTTCATAGTTATTATTGTCAGATTGACATTGTCGAGGTCAACCTTTCAACCCTGTTACAAGCATAAATTATATTTAGTATTGTTTGGGGGAAAAACTAATAATTGTCTTGGAAAACTATTAATTTCTTGTTTTCCCTCATACTTTCTCATGCGGATCTATGGCTATATTTACCTAAAATCTTCAACCCCGTAACATTCAACCCCATAACTAAACACTGATATGGAGCAGAGTCTTTGTTACAGGGTTAAAGGCTGGACTGTTCTTACATCAGCTTCCAATGTGCATCCAATTCACAGAATCACCTGTATGTCAAACATCACTGCAGAGGAGGAGGATTGTAAATATATGCTGCCTCCATCATCCAATCACACATGTGAGGACTTTCAGGTGCTCTGAGCCTTAAAGCAAGAAGCATTTGTGAGGAATCATATGCGTCAGCATTCTATTTGTCATTCCAGACAAGTTAAACAATGTGGTCTTACTGGGATTTGGCTGTAGTAAGACTTCTGTCTGCTTCATAATCCTTTCTGTCCATTGTTTGGTGTTCTCAGCTCGGATCAGAAGGTTCTCCAGATGGGCGTCCAACTCTGTCTTCTCAGCCTGGCCAAGTTTTTCCTCTGTGAACTGAAAATGATACCACCACAGAAGGTGAACACATAACACATAACACATAGACGAGGTGATAATAGTCACTAATAAAAGCTGACAAACTTAAAAGAAACATTATCTACTTACGTGACCGCTAGTGTAATTATCACAGTTAGCAGTTTATACTTTGAGGCCTGCTAAGTAGTCATGATAAAAAATTTAACTAAATGCCTTGCCGAATAGACACCTTCATCTACTATTCCTAAACACTACAATTACACTGTAACAACATAGTTTGTCTGGTGATAACGTGTTACTAAACAACACAATAACAAGACAACTAAGCTAGTTGTTAGCAGCTAAGCTAATTTTGAGCTAGCACGCTAACGTTAATTAGCACCAACTTCCACTAACAAGATGTGAAAACTTACTTGTACCGCGCGGCTCAGGAAAGTACCGGCGTCCGCTGCTAACCGCTTAACATTAAAATCCATGGTCCGGCTGGGTGAAAACAGTGACTTGATACAACAGTTATCTTCTGTCTGACTCAATTTGCCATCCCAAAAGAAAATGTCATTGAAGCAACTTTTTGTCGGAGTTCCACCCAGCTGTTGATCTCCACAAAGATGATGAAATGACAAGAGAACTCGCCTCCGTATTTTCGGCGCTTGCGTAAATCAAAGACACGACATAGACCTTCAAAATTTGACATGAAATACCAACTTATTCAGAGAATTACTTTAAGTAGTGTACTTATGTTAATACACTTCACTTGTACGCACGATTTAATAAGTTTTTTTTCGAAATATAGAACAAATTTCCCTAAATTACAGGGTACACGCTATCAAAATGGGCGCTGTGTGTGAAGAATCAAAGCAAGTTAATCACATTTACAACCACTTACCTCAATGATTAAGTTTTAATCAATACTCTGTCAATGTGGTATGCAGTCGTTCTCTGCTGTTCGATATGTTTAGCAAAGATGGTAGTTTCTGTGAATTACTATCTTGTCTCTTTCATTTATCTTTGCAGGGACTAATTTTCTGGTGCATTCAAGTCACGCGGAATTATCGTTATTATATCGCTGACAAAATACTGTAATTGGAAAATAGATGACTGAGGAGAGAAGAAGATAAGTACTGTATTCACAGCAGGGTTTTGGTTTATATTTTACACATGCATGAAAATTAGAGCAATTTTTATTTACACATTTACATCACTCTGTCAATTATAGCATCTGACACATCACAGTCTGTGTTTTTTTCTTTTTAAAATTTTATTTAATTTTTCTGACTTAAACCCATTTCCTCATTATTCAAGTGTATCGTTGTGTCAACTCATATTAACCCATAAAACTGGTATTCAAAAGTATCTACTGGTCTAAACACTGATCTAATACCCATTGATCCATTAATCTTATCAAAACATGTCAATAATCAATGTAAAATGCAGTTTTTCTTCTTTTCACTGTGATCAGATGTGGCCCATTTGGACATTCAGAGGCTCTGCAGTAACCATGGAAACAGTGTCATCTTCTACAACATTGATTCACCAGTAAAACCCATGGAGTTGGATCAATGGCAGTGGACAGAAACACTAAGTTTATATTCAGCTAATTATATATTTCACTGAAAAAGTTACTTTTCCTTCTGTTTTCTTTGAATTTTCTTTGAGTTTTTATGAACATCTACAAAATCAATAAATTAAATATTTTAAAATATATGATTTTTTACTGAAAAAATAATGAAGGAGATGATATTACAATAAAGGTAGAGAAATCACTTAAGGTTAAAGATAGATTTTTTTTTTTAAATCATAGCACTGGGTCTTTATGGTTTAAAACTCTCTGCAGCAGAATCTTAGCTAAAACTGGACAAAGTACAAACATTTTCACATTACATGCTTGAAATTTGTGCTTTTAAGCATAATAACTTGCACACTTCTGATATTGCCTGCACACTTGCCAATATATGTGGATAATGAGGACACTGGCAGAAAGCCCTGGTTGTAGAGAGTCTACTGAAAACCCTGATGTGCTGCAGAGAATGAAGCTGTTCTGTCAGATGACTGATGGTAAATGTTCTGCACTTATATAGTTCTTTTCCACCTTCATGGTGCTCAAAGTACTTTACAGTCACCCATTCACACACACTCATACACCAGTAGTTAGGGCATTAACAACTTGGACACTGAACCCTTAGTCTCCCAGTAGGACTGGCAGAACCTTAGAAACCTATTGGTGTATGAGTGTGTGTGAATGCGAGGCTAATGTAAAGAGCTTTGAACCATGAAGGTGGACAAGAAATATATAAGTGCAGAACATTTACTGTACACTTACCTCAACACTTTTAAATCCTTTGTAAAATCTAATTTATTTAAGATTAATTTTAATGTTTAGTACTTTCATTCTGACTGTTTTTATGTATATATTTATCAGTGTGTGTAATATTATGATAATATATCCAGTATTTTTACTGTGATATGTCTATGTTTGACACACAAACTGTTACACAATTTAATTTTGCAATATGTCACCTTTGACCTCCAGAGATCTCAAAAACCATTGGTCGTAGGTGATAATACAAATGATAAGAATTGTAGAAATATTCATTCTGCGTCATTTGGTACCAATCTGAAACTTCTGTGACCCTCTGTTCTTGAGTTTTAACTGATAATGTGATTGTAAACAATTAGTTAATTGTGACCTTGACCTTTGACCTTTGCTCAAATGAATCATTGCATCTGATGCGCAGTAGCTATATGTATATGTCCATGTAATATCATGGTGATATCTACAGTATTCATTGAGTTATAGCATGATATGTCTCTGCAGACACACACACACACACACACACACACACACACTGTGATTACAATAATGTCACCATCCAATGTTGGATGAGATTAAATATACAAGGACTGTTGTCCCGAATGCTTGTAGAAAATGTGTCGAGTTGACTAGAAATTATGTGAAAGCTGAAGTAGAGGTGTTTACCTTTAGTATTTTTTTGTAAAACATTTTTATTGTAGTCTTTAACTTTTAAAGTAAATAATTGTTTATTAATATTTAGTGCTAATCAGAATCTTGTGTTAATTAGTCAATGTCAGTGAATCTATTTCTTATCTTAAATCATTTGTGTTCATATATTTTTGTGCAGTCTATACTGCTGTGTTGCATTCATAGGTTATCTTCAATTTTTATATTCATATTTGTTAACATATTTTTTGTGCATTTTATACTTTTGTGTTGTTTTCAAGAGGTCAGTCTTTAACTTTTAATGTAATTAATTGTTTTTTAACATTTAGTGTTGATAATTGGTCCACAGGGTCATTAAATCTTATTCATGTATATATATATATATATATATATATATATATATATATATATATATATATATATATATATATATGTATGTATATATATATATATATATATATATATATATATATATATATATATGTATGTATAATAATAGGCCATTGTCAGTCAATAAAGTATATCATATCTAAAATGTCTACATTATTTGTGTTATATATTTATTTGTGAAATTGATAATGTATCATGTTCATTTGCACTTATTTCTTAAAACACACAGTGGTGGTCAAAGTACTCACATTCTGTACTATAGTAGAAGTAAAGCTATTGGTGTGAAAAAGTACTCTGGTAAAAGTAGAAGTACTAATTCAACTTTTTTTTTACTGAAGTAAAAGTAAAAAAGTACAGCGTATCTGTTGTAATAAAGTAAAATTTGCTATGGATAAAATTATACTTATTTAACCAGGAAAAATCTGAAAAAAACCCCTAAAATATCCAAAAATAAAGTCTTTAAAAGTGAGTTACTGTGTTGATGATGTATTTTATTTGGTCATGTTACTTTAGTGGGTATGGACAGGGTATTAGAACGTCAGAAATAGGAGATAAAAAAAAGCATCATTATGAGAAAAAATCTAAATCATGAACTAAAAAGTCAAAATTACGATATAGTAAGTCACAATTTTTGATTTACTGATTTGCAACTTATTTTTCATACTGTCACATTTGTGCTCTCATCTCAAAACCTAAGTTTGATTGACAGTGCTTTCAACAAACCACAAAGTCAAACACTGTTTCAACCTATTTCTACAAAGTTTAAAACAGATGCAGGTGGTTTGCCAACTGTGGGTTTGTGAGAGGTAACGCACAGAGGTTTTGGTTAACAGTGAGATATTGACATTTGAGACTCAGATTTCTCACACCTCATAATTGTTTGGAACTACTTTCTCTCAATAGCGATCAATGCGCTTACGTTGTCACTGCTAACAGCTGTGCACCTTATCAAACTACTTTCCTCAGTTGTTTGCCAGTGTTTGCAGCTGCTATGTGCAGGTATATTTCATTTTGTCTTAACGTTCTATTCAGTGAACAGGAAATGAAGTTCATTTCCTGTTCACTCACTTTTTGGGATGTATCATGCCACATGTGGTGAAGTGGGTATGGACTAAAATCTGCACAAATTAAATGTTAATGCCAGGAAAGTGTGGCTTTAACAATGTCTGGATACCCTGGGACATGAACATAAGTGTTAATTTAATGTTGAACCACATATTTATTTTATTGTTAAACCTCTGAGGGTAAATTTAAACTTTTTATTCTTATTGTTTAAAGTCCACTTGCATTTTTAAGAGTGCATAGTCATGGCAGTTTGCAGAAAAGTCATGGAAAAGTATTGGTTTAAAGTGTGTATGAAGCCTGAAACAGGGTTAATGTGTCAAAGCTCCAGGTCTCAGTTTTCAGATGAACTTTGAATCTCATCAATAATAAAAACAGTTCAGGAGTTTTGGTCATTTTCACCGTAAACATGTAAAAAGGGTTAAATGCTGGAACATAAACGTCAGCACTTTTACAAACACACGGAGGCAGATGGAAGCTGTTGTTTCAGTCGTAAATCTGAGCTTCTGCTCTTTCGCTTCAGGGAATATTAGAAAACTGAAACTTTCTGTGGCTGAATTATTTTCTCATCAGTAGAAGAAGTGAGTTCTGGAGAAAACACACTGAAACACCACAACTGCGGGAAAAAAAGGAGCTTTATTTAGGATTATATCTAATTATTTATTATATATAGGGTATATATAAACTATATGAATACTGGAACATTATCTTGTCTACAATTTGAAAAATGCCTCATTCATGATAATGGTAGATGTGATGAAATTAGATTTTTAATTATGGTAGAAAATTATAATTTATAGTCAGAACATGAAAAAATATTTTAGAAATTTAGAGGAAGATATTCAATCATAGCACAAAAAAGAAACAATACTGAGAGAAATTAAGTCAAAATCATATCCTCAGCATTAATTAACTTAAACCAAACAAACCAATGATATTTATACCAATATAAAACAAGTGGTGTCAGCCACTACAAACCCCACCACCTCACACACACAGTTTTGCTCTTAATGGACATCTCCTTCTTAAAGGGATACGCCACCCCCAGGCCAAACTATAAGAACTGACCACAGGTTGGATTCCTACGCTAACTGCATTCTTGTGGAGCAAACTAAGTATCTTGTATAAAGTGAATTAATGTACTTGATTTAGTCTCCTTATTCAATTCAATTCAATTTTATTTATAAAGCCCTAAATCACAACAAAGTCGTCTCAGAGGACTTTACAAAAACACAATCAACTACAGAGATACATGAAAAGTCCCAGGCATCCCCTGTCCTTAGACCCTCCCCCTGTCCTTAGACCCTCCCCCTGTCCTTAGACCCTCCCCCTGTCCTTAGACCCTCCTTCTCAGCAAGAAAAAACTTCAAAACCCAGTGGGAAAAAGAAGAAATCTTGAGGAGAACCACATTGAAGGACAGATCCACTCCCATGGACGGACAGACTATAGATGAACGTCCATTTATAAATGAAGGCAGGCAGGGGTGGGGGTCCGGGGTCACAGGTCGGCACAGGTGAGATACTGCAGATCCTGTCATCCATGGCTCCCGTGCAGACACTGTCAGGAGAGCCACCACTTCCCCCGGGGGGGGGGGGGGGGGGGGGGACACCAGGTGACTAGTCATGAACAGACTTGGTATGAAAGATATGTTATAAAAATGACAAAAACAGGTGTGAGGAAGAGAAAGAGAAGAAAGAACTCAGTGTCTGTACTTCCCCCAGCATTCTAACTCCTAGGGCAGCCTAGACTGAACTGTGACTCATACATCATGTATACATGATATATGAGTCACATCATTTTTAACTAACCTGACCATAGTCTTTCTCAAACAGGAATGTTTTAAGCCTAATTTTAAATGTAGAGACTGTTTCGGCGTCTTTAATATTAAAGGGAAGATGATTCCATAAGACAGTAACCATGGTAACTAAAGGCTCTAGCTCCTACTGTACTTTTAGAAACCCTAGGAACTTTCAATAAACCTGCATTCTGAGAACGAAGGGTTCTATTGGGTTGGTACGGAACCAGATCATCTTTAAGATAAGAGGGGCCCATACCATTAATGGTTTTATATGTAAGGAGGAGGATTTTAAATTCAATTCTAGACTCAACTGGTAGCCAATGAAGGGTTTGGAGCACAGGAGTGATAGGGTTAGGGGTCAGGGGTCAGGGTTTGGAGCACAGGGGTGATGTGTTCTCTTCTATTTGATCCTGTTAATAATCTTGCTGCTGCATTTTGAACCAGTTGCAAGCTTTTTAGGGAATATTTAGGACACGCTATTACTTTCTTCGTACTGGGCATTTACTTCGAGGGTGAATGATGACACAAAAGACTTGTCTTACTCATTTGTGGATGGGAACTATTTTTCGGTGCAGAGAAATACAGCCGACGCACTGTCAGTGAGAGCCTCATTTGTAGTTAAACAAATGAAATCTACACCTGTTGTTGTTCTTCTTCTATGGTTGTTTCCGGTTGTTTCTCTCTGAATTGTTGCAGCGTGACTTTGTTAGTCCCGCCCTCTGATTCTATACTTCACTGTGATTGGTTGACCAGTTTCAGGGAAATCTAGCCAAAAGTTACATTGAGCAAAACTAGACTACTACGATAGAACATTAGATTTACTGATGCTCAGAGAGGCTAGCGTGGTCAGACTTGACAAACAAACAGACTCAAACATAATCCCCATCTCAGTCCTTTTGTCCACACAGTGTAAACCAGGACTCTCAAACTCATGTTCTTTATTTTCCATATTCAGTATGATTTGATCTCCAATGGGTCGGAGCAGTAAAATGAAAAAAATAATAACCTATAAATAATGACAACTACACATTTATGTCATTGTTTTAGTGCAAAAAAACCCCATTAAATTATGAAGATACTTTTAGAAATGATCCCAAATGCAAAAATAGATACATTTCATCAGTAAAATAAGGTTAATTTTTACCAATATTCTGCCTCAGTTTATCATTAGTCCATGTGTTTTATTATGGATCAGTTCTACAAAGACGTTAAACTTGTCATACCCTCCGTCCCTGGCTCTGTCTAGTGGCTGAATCTCCTTCTCTCTCTGTCTGTGTGTGTGTGTGTGTGTGTGTGTGTGTGTGTGTGTGTGTGTGTGTGTGAATGACCAGGTGCAGCGAGTCTGCCGATTACCCTTCCACAGCTGAAGGTGATTTGGCCCAAACACTATTCATTCCTGCCTGTGTATTTAAGCTGACCCCATCCACAACTCATTGTCGGACTGTAGAACCTACCAGACTTGGATTCCTCACATTACCTGTGACCCTGATCATCATCACCTCCAAGACCTGCCTCTTATCTCAGTATCTGGTTCATACTCCTCCTCGCTGTACCTGGTTACCCTCATCTCTCCTGCCACACCCACCGCTTCATCAGTCATCGCCTGTCTGCCATCCAGCCACCAACTCTGCTGTTCAGCCCCCCTGCTCTCCTCGCCAGTCTGTATACTCTGTACCCCCTTCAGTTCAGTCCACCTAGTTTTGCTAAATTACTATTGTGCTTTTCTGTAGTATCTGTGAGTTTTGGGTTGGTGTATTTAGTTAGTTTTGTTGTAAGTTGAGGAGTTTCTTAGTTTAGTAGAATTGTTCGTCTGGCCTGTTTTTGTGTTCTATGTAGCTTAGTTTAATTATCTCAACACCCTGGTTTTGGCGTTGCTCTTTCTGTTAGATACCCTCATACTATTTGTTTTTGAATTAATAAACTGTGATTTACCATACTCCTGCCATTCAGTCGTTTGTCTGCACCTGAGCCTCCATCTCCGCACTGTGACAAAACTCTTAGTAACAGAAGCAGAAAATGGTTCAAATTGTGTCTAAGTTTTCTTTACACATTTCAGGTTTTTCACATATTATTGTCACAGGACAATTAGTAAATGTCAATATTTTCATCATTTAATATTTTTTGCAGTAAGACAATGACAAACATGTGAAGGTGACATCATTTATAGACAAAGAAAAATCTGAGAAGAAAGTATGGAGTCATTAATCTCACCCAAATGTTGGGCAACATTATACACTATGTAACATGGTGATATCTCAAATATTCAATGAGTTATTGCATGATATATACACACACACACACACACACAGTGATGACAATTATCTCCCTCAACCAATTTTGGGTGAGATTAATGAATACTGTAGATGTCACCATGAAATTCCATGGACATATACATCAGATGGAATGATCCATTTAAGTAAAGGTCAAGGTCACAATCGATGTGGAATAAAGATTTCTACAATTCTCATAATTGGTGTAATCACCACAAGCAAGTGTTTTTGAGATCTCTGGAGGTCAAAGGTGACATGTGGCAAAATTAACTTGTGTAATACTGTGTGTCAAACATAGACATAACTTAATCAATATTGGATATATTATCATATTACACACACTGGATATATTATCATTATATTACACACACTGGATATATTATAATATTACACACACTGATGCCTATATACATATCATGAAATTATCAATATTGCAAAAGGTGTAAGATTATATTAGACTATTACTATATTAGACAATTGTGTTTTGTTTTTGTTTTATTTTGTTCTTTTCTCGTTTTTCTTACATCTATTTTTATTATACCCTTTTAACTCTGTAGCACTTTGAGACTCCCAGGAATGTAAAGTGCGGTACAAATAAAATGTATTATTAATTTATCAACATTCCAGCAACAATATTTTTTACAAGTCGTTTTAAGCAAGAGGTTAGATTATGCATTTTCTGAAAACTTGTTTAATAGGATGTTATGCTCTTCATCCCACGGGCCGCATTTGGAACCAATAGCGGGCCACATTTGGCCCCCGGGCCACATGTTTGAGACCTGTGGTGTAGATGTTTCCACATCAGGCTTCGTGGACCGAGCAGTTGGAATCGAGTTCCGTTCAGGACTTTAGAACGAAACTGTCATAGACGCTGGAGTCCAAGCAGAAGAACCAGGATCTACAGAAGAACCAGGATCTACAGAAGAACCAGGAACTACAGCAGAACCAGGAACTACAGCAGAACCAGGATCTACAGAAGAACCAGGATCTACAGAAGAACCAGGAAATACAGCAGAACCAGGAACTACAGCAGAACCAGGATCTACTGCAGAACCAGGATCTACAGAAGAACCAGGAACTACAGCAGAACCAGGATCTACTGCAGAACCAGGATCTACAGAAGAACCAGGATCTACAGATGAATCAGGATCTACAGCAGAACCAGGATCTACAGAAGAACCAGGATCTACAGAAGAACCAGGATCTACTGCAGAACCAGGATCTACTGCAGAACCAGGATCTACAGAAGAACCAGGATCTACAGAAGAACCAGGAACTACAGAAGAACCAGGAAATACAGCAGAACCAGGAACTACAGCAGAACCAGGATCTACTGCAGAACCAGGATCTACAGAAGAACCAGGAACTACAGCAGAACCAGGATCTACTGCAGAACCAGGATCTACAGAAGAACCAGGATCTACAGATGAATCAGGATCTACAGCAGAACCAGGATCTACAGAAGAACCAGGATCTACAGAAGAACCAGGATCTACTGCAGAACCAGGATCTACTGCAGAACCAGGATCTACAGAAGAACCAGGATCTACAGAAGAACCAGGAACTACAGCAGAACCAGGAACTACAGAAGAACCAGGATCTACAGAAGAACCAGGATCTACTGCAGAACCAGGATCTACTGCAGAACCAGGATCTACTGCAGAACCAGGATCTACACAAGAACCAGGATCTACACAAGAACCAGGAACTACTGCAGAACCAAGAACTACAGAAGAACCAGGAACTACAGAAGAACCAGGAACTACAGAAGAACCAGGATCTACAGAAGAACCAGGACCTACAGCAGAACCAGGATCTACAGAACAACCAGGATCACCAGGAGAACCTGGATTTGCAGCAGAACCAGAATCAGAACACGAGGAACCAAACAGACTGAGTGAATTAAAGCCTTTTCTGAAGCAGATCCTGGATCAGCTGCAGCAGCAGAGGATACCTGAACGTCCTGGACCCAGCAGATAGAATCAAGTTCCGTTCAGTTCAGGACTTTAGAACGAAACTGTCATAGACGCTGGAGTCCAAGCAGAAGAACCAGGATCTAAAGGAGAACCAAGATCCACAGCAAAACCAGGATCTACAGTAGAACCAGGATCTACAGAAGAACTAGGAACTACAGTAGAACCAGGATCTACAGCAGAACCAGGATCTACTGCAGAACCAGGAACTACAGTAGAACCAGGATCTACAGAAGAACCAGGATCTACAAAAGAACCTGGATCACCAGGAGAACCAGTATCTGCAGCAGAACCAGAACATGAGGAACCAAACAGACTGAGTGAATTAAAGCCTTTTCTGAAGCAGATCCTGGATCAGCTGCAGCAGCAGAGGATACCTGAACACCTGGACCCAGCAGATAGAATCAAGTTCCGTTCAGTTCAGGACTTTAGAACGAAACTGTCATAGACGCTGGAGTCCAAGCAGAAGAACCAGGATCTACAGTAGAACCAGGATCTACAGAAGAACCAGGATCTACAGTAGAACCAGGATCTACAGAAGAACTAGGAACTACAGAAGAACCAGGATCTACAGTAGAACCAGGATCTACAAAAGAACCTGGATCACCAAGAGAACCAGTATCTGCAGCAGAACCAGAACATGAGGAACCAAACAGACTGAGTGAATTAAAGCCTTTTCTGAAGCAGATCCTGGATCAGCTGCAGCAGCAGAGGATACCTGAACGTCCTGGACCTCCATGACTGTGGGATTCCCTGGAGACCCACCTGAAACACAACACCCACAAAAGTTGGACCATCTTCTACTTCAATAAATTATAGAAACAAAGTGACAATTAAAATAATAGAATAGATTTGAAGTATTTCAACTGATTAAAAACTATTGACTTTATTGAGTAAACTTCAACATAATAATTAAATCCAAAATAATGAAAGTTTTAATTAAATTATTTTGGATTGACTTCAGATTTAGCACATGTTGAATAAATCCAAATCAATTTTAGGAGGAAAAACGGTCTAATATTTACTAGTTATCTGGATTCAGAAAAACATTTCGACCGACTAAGGTGGAATTAATTAATATTCCTAAATATCTGGACGTTAATGATTTATACTTTAGTGACTTTACTGATAAAATATAATTAATTTCTACTCAGTGATTTTTAGCTGATATTATTCAAACAAAATGAGTCAAATGCAGTTGATAAATAATTAAAATGTCATTAACTCAACATAACAATAAAACAAACTCTACACAGTCATTTTTTCAGGTTGAGTTTAATAGAATTTATTTAGTTAATATTAATTAAGCTGAGTTAGACTTTTTAGAATGACGGACACAAGGATGAGGTGGAAGAAAAGTTGTATTTGTCAGTCAGCAGAGGTGAAAGTAACTGAGTAAAAGTACTCTTTTAACTCTTTGCATAATATGACGTCTGGTTACAGTCGTATCCAGGATAAACGCTCAAGGATTTCTGTTGAAATACTTCAGTGTTTTAATAGCACTCTAGTGTCAACTTTTTACTCTAGATGTCTGCAGGACGTCCTGAAATGGTCTATTACAGATGTCCACCGACTGGTTGGGATGGGAAGCGTCACAGCCAAGAGCAAATGGGAGAAGTGATAGAAGACGTATACTTGGATACATGTTTTCGTACCATGACTTTTTTATAAATAGTCGTATTTTTATGTGTAAAACCCTTTAAAAAGTGTGAATTATGTGTTAAAAGTAAAGAAACCCCCACACTCACCCTTCATCATCAGATCAGTGAATATGGCGGATGCTTTTTCTGAAACAATCGCCTCAGTCACTGTATCTCCTTTGATCCAAAGCAGTAACAGTCTGTCTGGTCGTTCACCTCATAGCCAATGGGATGCTACGTACAGTGTGTACATTATGTAGTTATGTACAGTACGTACAGTATGTACATTATGTAGTTATGTACAGTACGTACAGTGTATACATTATGTAGTTATGTACAGTACGTACAGTATGTACATTATGTAGTTATGTACAGTACGTACAGTATGTACATTATGTAGTTATGTACAGTACGTACAGTATGTACATTATGTAGTTATGTACAGTACGTACAGTAATGTATATATTTATGTCTCGGGGGTTTTGTTTCATAAAATAATTTTCAAATGTTTCACAGACGTTAGTGTTATTTTATACAAAGCTGAGCAACGAGTGAAATATTTGATGTTAAGCAAAGCTAGTAATAATTAAGGAAGTCACTATCTCAGCATGGTTAGCTATGTAGCTAGCAGCTACAGTGGTGTTGTGCCACCAGTCAGAGTATACCACAGTTCAACTTGTCGATGTACTTCCAAATATACATCTTCTATCACTTCTCCCACTTGCTCTTGGGTGTGATGCTTCTCATCTGACCCAGTCGGTGGACATCTGTAATAGACCATTTCAGGACGTCCTGCAGACATCTGGAGTGAGAAGTTGTCATCTTTGAACAGCTGCTATTAAAACACTGACGTATTCAACCAGAAATGCTCAAGCACATACGATGGATACGACTATAACCAGACGCCATATTATACAAAGAGTTAATTACTGTCCTTCAGCAGAAGTTTCTTCAACATTTACAGGTGTGTGTGTGTGTGTGTGTGTGTGCGTGTGTGTGTGTGTGTGTGTGCGTGTGTGTGTGCGTGTGTGTGTGCGTGTGTGTGTGTGTGTGTGTGTGTGTTAGCGTTAGCGTCACTAGTTCAGTTCTAATATTTATTCTTCCTCCTCTGTATCACTCCACTCTTCATCCTCCAGGTGTCTTTGTTTTTTTTTACCTGAGCTCCAAAACAGGCTCCGATGAACGAGGATCTGCTGGCGGTGCACCCCCCCCTCCGCATGGTGTCGCGAACTGCACCCTCCAGTTCGCTCAGTGTCAGGACAGCATGCAGCGCCCCCTGGAACGCCCCGGGCAACGCTACACAACAAACACAAAAACAACACACACTGATCATTTCACTCATTCATCTCACGGCCCAGATTTTACTCTCTGCAGGGCCAGTTGTGGGCCATGGGCCACATGTTGGACCTCCTGCTTTACCTCATGTGTTGGTGAACATGTCAGGGATGAGCTGCTGGGACGTCCGGTTCAGGTTCTGCTTCACCTGGTTAATCTGAGCTGCAGCACAAATACATTTTAACCCTTTAACTCAGAGAAACTGTGACATCTAACATTTACACGTGTTTGTAGAGAAAACAACACGACTATTTACTGTCCAAAATATTTATATTTACTGTCCAAAATATTTATATTTACTGTCCAAAATATTTATATTTACTGTCCAAAATATTTATATTTACTGTCCAAAATATATATATATATTTACTTTCAAAATATAGCTTAAAGGAACTGGGTTTTTTTTTACAGACAGACAGACAGATAGATAGATAGATATATACTTACCTACCTACCTACCTACCTACCTACCTACTTACCTACCTACTTACCTACCTACCTACTTACCTACTTACCTACCTACCTACTTACCTACCTACCTACTTACCTACTTACCTACCTACCTACCTACCTACCTACTTACCTACCTACCTACCTACCTACTTACCTACTTACCTACCTACCTACCTACCTACCTACTTACCTACCTACCTACCTACCTACTTACCTACCTACCTACCTACCTACTTACCTACCTACCTACCTACCTACTTACCTACCTACCTACCTACCTACCTACCTACCTACCTACTTACCTACCTACTTACCTACCTACCTACCTACCTACTTACCTACTTACCTACTTACCTACCTACCTACCTACCTACCTACCTACCTACCTACCTACTTACCTACCTACCTACCTACCTACCTACCTACTTACCTACCTACCTACTTACCTACCTACCTACTTACCTACTTACCTACTTACCTACCTACCTACTTACCTACCTACCTACTTACCTACCTACCTACTTACCTACTTACCTACCTACCTACCTACCTACCTACCTACCTACCTATCAGTGTGCACCAAATGAGTGTTAATGTGTCGTCATGGATACCCTCATGTATGACCTGTTTCTGTCTACCTGGTTCCTTTTTCTGTGTCTGCTCCTTGTCTGTATCTTTGGCTCCATCTGAACCCTTGGTACCAGACCCTGCTTCTGCCCTCAACTTTGGAGTTCGCCATTTGGCTTTTCCTGGCTTCCTGGACCCTGGCTCGGACCCCCTTCTGGCTTTTTGGTAACATTATCTGTTCCGTTTCCTTTGTCCTGCTCCCTAGTTGCTGTCTGTGACGCAGCACTGCTGACAGCGACGCTTGATATCACACCTTTTAATATCATACATTATTATCATTTATTCTTCGTCCCTCTCGAATGTTGCGACAGCTTCCATTCACTTTGAATGGATGTTCCCAGCATTTTGCGGGTGGATTTTTTTCGATAACCGTCGCTAATGTCCGCTGCCAATGGCAATGAGTTTTGTCACTTCATATTCATGGTACTGTATCACTCCACAGGTAGTTCGGCCACTTTTAAAGTAAATATTGGCTACGTTGTAACGGCTATTTTGTCCAGTCTGTTAGAGTAGTAGCAGTAATAAGCTGTAATAATCATAAAATAAGCGGGATAATGGATTGTCCACGCGTGACTATCGAAAAATATTTCCCTTCGGGGAGGAACAACACCCCTCCACCTTCGTTGCGTGGGTGTTGTTCTGCCCCTTCGGGAAATATTTTTCTGATAGTCACGAGTCACGCATGGGTAATACATTATCCCCTCCACCTCTGTCTCAGTGTTCTGCATTTGGGTCCGTCTGTGTTCTTTAAAAGCGTATCACAACATCTAATGAATTCTCTTTATGACTGTAGAAGGAAAAACATGAATGGAATGTGCTTTTATAGGTTTTCACATATGAGATTTAAGATCAAGACTAAAGAAAATGCTTGAAATGAATGTAGATGGTTAAAATTGGTGTCTCAGATAATGAATAATTCATGAACCAAAGAGAACCATGAAACAGGTTGATGGCTTTATGAAGAATTTAGTTAAATTATAAATGGGGACAAAGTTGATGACAATATAGAACTGTTTATTCATTTATCTGTATGCTTTTGGAACTATTTATTTTTAAGTGAAGAAAACGCTGGAATTTCACATGTTCAAAATGTGACAATTCTTCTAATTTGCTTTCTACTGATTTTAACCATGTACGTGAATTTCAAGCATTTTCTTTAGTCTTGATGTTAAATCTGAGTGTGGCATTGAATTCCCCATATGTGAAAACATTCATGTTTTCTCTCTTACAGTCATAAAGATAATAATAACTACTTCATTAGATTTTGACCTGGCTGTGGCGGTCATATTGGATTTTTCCATTTTGAGACATGATGGGACATTTTTTAGCTCGACATGCAGAACACCTTTAAAAACCTTAAAATACTGTATGATAAAATCAACATGAAATGCCTTCAGGACTTTAAATAGAAACATTTTCCAAAATCCTGCCTTAGTTTGTTATAGTGAGTCTCTACTGTTTTTACTGTCCATTTGAGTGGTCTAACGTGGTCTAATGTAGTCTAATGTGGGCTAATGTGGGCTAATGTGGGCTAACATGGTCTAACGTGGTCTAATGTAGTCTAATGTGGGCTAATGTGGGCTAACATGGTCTACTGTGGTCTAATGTGGTCTAACGTGGTCTAACGTGGTCTAACGTGGTCTAACGTGGTCTAACGTGGTCTAACGTGGTCTAACGTGGGCTAATGTGGGCTAACATGGTCTACTGTGGTCTAATGTGGTCTAACGTGGTCTAACGTGGTCTAACGTGGTCTAACGTGGTCTAATGTGGTCTAACATGGGCTAATGTGGGCTAATGTGGTCTAACGAGGTCTGATGTGGTCTGATGTGGTCTAATGTGGTCTAATGTGGTCTAACGTGGTCTGATGTGGTCTAATGTGGTCTAACGTGGTCTGATGTGGTCTAATGTGGTCTGATGTGGTCTAACGTGATTTGACATGGTCTGCTGTGGTCTGATGTGGTCTGATGTAGTCTAATGTGGTCTAACGTGGTCTGATGTGGTCTGATGTGGTCTGATGTGGTCTGTTGTAGTTTTACCAATGACAGCGCTGTCCAGGTCTTGGGGGTTTTGTCTTCTGGGGTCTCTCAGTTGATCCAGGACCACATTCAGAACTTTAGGATCTGGACCATTTAAGATGAAATGTTCCAAAAACCTGACGACACATGAATGAAACCAAACATCAGAATCTGGCTTTGACTTTTTATTAGTATATATATACTGATGAATATTTTACACAGATGGAAGTAACTAAGTAAAAATACTTTATTATTATAACTTATGTATCTGTACTTTACTGGATTATTTTCCTGTAAACTTGACTTCTCCTCCTTACATTTATATAAATATATGTACTTTATACTCTTTATATTTATATAAATATATGTACTTTATACTCTTTACATTTATATAAATATATGTACTTTATACTCTTTACATTTATATAAATATATGTACTTTATACTCTTTACATTTATATAAATATATGTACTTTATACTCTTTACATTTATATAAATATATGTACTTTATACTCTTTACATTTATATAAATATATGTACTTTATACTCTTTATATTTATATAAATATATGTACTTTATACTCTTTACATTTATATAAATATATGTACTTTATACTCTTTACATGTATATAAATATATGTACTTTATACTCTTTACATTTATATAAATATATGTACTTTATACTCTTTACATTTATATAAATATATGTACTTTATACTCTTTACATTTATATAAATATATGTACTTTATACTCTTTATATTTATATAAATATATGTACTTTATACTCTTTACATTTATATAAAAGTATGAAAACTCAGTCACTTTAGAGGAAACATCAGTGGAAAAATATTGTGACTTTATGTCATAATTGTGACTTTTTAATCTCAGAATTATCTCACAATTTCAACTCTTTTTCTCATCATTAATCTTTTTTTAAATCTCATATTTAGGAATTTTAATCTCTATAATGGCTTTAGTTGTTCCATTTTTCCTAAATGTTCTGTCCATGTCCATTAAACTGATCAAACACATTTTCTTCACACTAAGACTGAGTCCCATTTCAGCCCTTACCCCTTCCCCTCCATTTTGCATGTGTGGGGCTGGGGGTGTCTCAATTCATGTTAAGGCAGAACGGTAGGGGGAAGGCGAGGGGCTTCATACCCCTTCAAATGGAGATTTTCAAGAGTTTTTTCAAGATTCCAAACTGAGGGGTGTTTGTTTAGTTGTGGTTTTTGTTGGAGTGAACTGATGATGGAGGGGGTGTCCCAGTGCAAGCCCTACCCCTTATAGCTCTGTTTGAAGGAGTAAGGGGTGAAATGAGATTCAGACTAAGTCACTTTCAACTGAATGAATAGAAAAATAAAATTAAAAAAATAAAAAATAAGAGCAAAATGCAGAAAGGAAAGAAAAAAAAGGAGAAGAAGAAAGAAGGGAAAAGAAGAAGAAAGAAGGGAGGAAAAAAGAAAACAACAAAAAAAACTCTATTTGTACCTACTTTCCTATCTGCTCATTTGTTTTTAGTTGTTTTTTTTGTTTTGTTTTGTTTTTGTTTTTTGTATATATGTCTATGTTTAGTACTTCAGTTATTGATTATTGTTATTATTCTTATTGTTATTATTTTATTTATCATCATTTTTGTACTATGCACTATATTACTATAAGATGTATTTAGGTTATTGGGGAAGTGAAGAAGGGGTAGAATTAAATAAACTTATGCTTCATCCTACTCCTTTTTGGACATGTCATTGTTATTATTATTATTATTGCTGTATTGATTATTGTTGCACTTTGCACATGTTCAAAATAAATCATTCAAATCAAATCAAATCAAAAAATTTATTTTGAGATAATTTTTCAACTTTTATGATTTTTCTTGCTGTAGTCAGTATAATTTCATCCATGACAAAAAAACTGCAGTTTTACTTTGTACTTTTCTTACGTCATTATTGTAATTGGTGTGTGTGTGTGTGTGTGTGTGTGTGTGTGCAGAGACATCACATACATATAGCTAATGTGCATCAGATGCAATGATCAATTTGAATAAAGGTCAAAGGTCAAAATCACATTATTGGCTCTAATTCAAGAACAGGTTGTCATAGAAACTTGATTGGAACAAAATATGGGCGAGATTAGACATTCTCTGAATACTTGTCTGGTTACCATTATGAAGTTGTACTTCTGTACTTTTACTTCAGTCAAGGAGTAGAATGAGTACTTGTACTTTTACCACAGCATTTTTCAGAGCAGCAGCAGTACTTTGACCAGCTCTTATTATGGGATGTATTTTCACCTGGCTGCAGCCAGAGTCACAGCGACGCACATGTCATCGTTCTGGGTGACCCTCACAGCTTTCTCCACCTTCTCCAGCATCTCAGGTCGACCGGCGAACAGGGCCACGACCGGAGCGAGTTTCGTCACACCGTCCATCATACATGAGTCATCTGAACCTGAAAGAACGAACGCACATGTTCACATCAGAAGGAAACCACGTCTTGCACCACTACGTCAAAACCACGGTAGTTCAAGGGTCCATTTCACAAAACAGGTTTAATGGAAACGAAGGCTACATTTATACGGAGACGATGACTACAGAAGACACAACAGTAGGCGACATATGATTGGATAGTCCTGCCAGGCCGCTAGGGGGCTGTCCACATGTCCTTTTCTGTCTTTGACATATGTAATTGTCCACCGTCCCTGTTCAACTATGGTGTGTGTGTCATTTCTGTACAATAGATGAAACGACTCCTGTACATTTACTACAGCTGCTAATGCTAATGCTAATGCTAGTGTCGCTGGAAGATCTGTGGGATCCAGGTTGTCCCACATGTTTGTTGCTTTACCTGCTCAGTGTCTGAATGTAACATGAAAGTGTATGTGACATGAACATATGTGACCCGCCACCACGAAACCAGGCATAAGTGGCGCTGAGCCGTTCAGAGCTACAGCCAAATTTAGGCTGGAAGGTGATTTGTTATTAGTGTTTACACCTTATCAAAAAACGGTACCTTAACACCTCTATGTTCACTTCCTGTGGTCATTACATTGAAATCCAATCAATAAAGGTGTTTATTAAGTCAATTATTTAAGCGGCGACAAAAGTTCAGGTATTGCTGAGCAAAGACAAAGACGACTTCCACCTCTTTTCGCCGAACAAAACGATCTCCGTTCCGTGGGTAAACACCCAAGTGTTTGGTACGAGGTAAAAGCTTATATTGAATGTTCTGTCCAATGGTGTAAGCCAAATGATTATAATACGTCACACTTCTGTCCTATTATTATAATATATAAAACTTCTGTGACATGTCCATCAGAGTGTCCTTTAACATCTGTCAACAATTTGTGTCAATCGGATACAAATTATTATGCGTTGCTAAGGACTTCCTACCCCAAAACAGTCCAAAACTTTAACGGACAATATCTAAAAATATGCAAATTGTAAAATATGTCCAAATGTGGATATTAAAATGACCATAACTTTGGTTCTACTTGTGATAGAAACATCATTTTTTCACCATCTTAAACCTTAGTTTCCACTCTACCAAGATACACACATAACTCTGTTTGGATTTACACACACTTATGACTGGTTTACTGGTGGGGGGTCACATATGTGACGTAAAGACGCAACATGAACATGTGCGTTTCTTGTCGTCTTTTTGAGATGCGACCTGGTGCGTCTTCAAAACGCCCCACTCTGGAAGGAATTGAAGGATTTGTGCGTATTCACACCCCAACGGTGGCATGTAAACAAAAGACACTTCTGATCAAATATGCTGTCGTATTTAGCCACAATCATCCTCGTGTAAATGTTCTCTAAAGGGTGAAGTAAAAAGGGTGAAGTACTTTCCTAGTCATTAGACACTGGACAACAAAATGTGTCCTCTGCATTTAACCCATCCTTAATGCCTTTGGGGTAACCTGTAAGGAGCAGTGGGCACCCTTGGGGACCCATCTCCTGCTGTAGATCCAGGCTAATGGCCAGAGTCACCTGGCTGGAGGATTTGACCCTAACAAACATGTTTTTGGGTGATGGGGGAAACTGGAGCACCTGGAGGAAACCCATCCAGACACGAGGAGAGAAACATGCAGACTCCACGCAGAAAGGACTGCACAGTCTGGGACTCCAACCTGGGTCTTCTGCTGTGAAGCAAGAGCGCTAACCACTCAGCCACCGAGTCTGTTATCTGACCCTGTGGTAGGCCGGACTGGACCTTCTGGTGGGCAGGACTGGACCCTCTAGTGGGCCGGACTGGACCTTCTGGTGGGGAGGACTGGACCCTCTAGTAGGCCGGACTGGACTCTCTGGTGGGCAGGACTGGACCCTCTGGTGGGCCGGACCAGACCTTTAGAAGGGCCGGACCGTACCTGGGGCGGCTGTGGTTCAGTTGGTAGAGCGGGTCGTCCAATGACTGAAAGGTTGATGGTTCACGTCCCAGCTCTGGCTGTCCGCATGTCCAAGTGTCCTTGGACAGAGACACTGAACCCTTAGTCTCCCAGTAGGACTGACAGAACCTTAGAACCTACTGGTGTATGAGTGTGTGTGAATGGGTGAATGTGAGGCTAATATAAAGTGTGTGAATCGGTGAATGTGAGGCTAATGTAAAGTGTGTGAATGGGTGAATGTGAGGCTAATGTAAAATGTGTGAATGTGAGGCTAATGTAAAGTGTATGAATGTGTGAATGTGAGGCTAATGTAAAGTGTATGAATGGGTGAATGTGAGGCTAATGTAAAGTGTGTGAATGGGTGAATGTGAGGCTAATGTAAAGTGTGTGAATGGGTGAATGTGAGGCTAATGTAAAGTGTGTGAATTGGTGAATGTAAGGCTAATGTAAAGTGTGTGAATGGGTGAATGTGAGGCTAATGTAAAGTGTGTGAATGGGTGAATGTGAGGCTAATGTAAAGTGTGTGAATGGGTGAATGTGAGGCTAATGTAAAGTGTGTGAATGGGTGAATGTGAGGCTAATGTAAAGTGTGTGAATGGGTGAATGTGAGGCTAATGTAAAGTGTGTGAATGGGTGAATGTGAGGCTAATGTAAAGTGTGTGAATGGGTGAATGTGAGGCTAATGTAAAGTGTGTGAATGGGTGAATGTGAGGCTAATGTAAAGTGTGTGAATGGGTGAATGTGAGGCTAATGTAAAGTGTGTGAATGGGTGAATGTGAGGCTAATGTAAAGTGTGTGAATGGGTGAATGTGAGACTAATGTAAAGAGCTTTGAACCATGAAGGTGGAACAACTATAGAAGAACATTTAACATTTCCCTTCAGGTGGTCCAGACCAGACCCTCAGATGTCCCCCTCCCTCTGTGATCTTTACCTGTTTCCTGTTTCCCTGCGTCCACATTTCTTTGGAAAGCCTTCAGACTGCCGCTCTTCCAGGGACCATCGATGGGGAGGACGACTTTAGGACCTTCTGGAAATAAAAGACATGATCAGTAGCTGGACATGTAGCTGCACTGACTGTCCACAGGGGGGCAGGTGGTGCTAACGTCATCTACACTTTATACCTATACACTGTTCACTAGTTATTAACTGTTTATTACCTATTAATTCATGTTTGTTCATTATGTATTAACTATTTGTTACCTATAGTTTATTCATACACAAACATAAAGCTTTTGTTTTTTTCTGTGAACAAATGCTTTATGATTAATTGTGTATAAGTAATATATTAATAAACATTAACACATGGTTCATACATAGTTTAGGTATTACTACTCTATCACAGTATTCCAAAATGGTTCATGCTGTTTTTATTTCAGACCTTTGTTAGAAAACTAACACCTGAAGTCAACATGTACACATACTTGTGTCCATATAGTTTTATAATAATAACATTATCTGTGTCTGTGTCACTGCTGCAAGTACTAAGTAAAAGTACTACATTTACTGTACTTAAGTAGATTTTTTAGGTATATGTACTTTACTGGAGTATTTATTTTTCTGGAAACTTTTTACTTTTACTCCCTACATTTGTTCATGAATATTTGTACATAATACTCTTTATATTTATATAAATATATGTACTTTATACTCTTTACATTTATAGAAATATATGTACTTTATATTCTTTACATTTATATAAATATATGTACTTTATACTCTTTACATTTATATAAATATATGTACTTTATACTCTTTACATTTATAGAAATATATATACTTTATACTCTTTACATTTATATAAATATCTGTACTTTATACTCTTTACATTTATATAAATATATGTACTTTATACTCTTTACATTTAAATAAATATATATACTTTATACTCTTTATATTTATATAAATATATGTACTTTATACTCTTTACATTTATATAAATATATGTACTTTATACTCTTTACATTTATATAAATATATGTACTTTATACTCTTTACATTTATATAAATATATGTACTTTATACTCTTTATATTTATATAAATATCTGTACTTCATACTCTTTACATTTATATAAATATATGTACTTTATACTCTTTACATTTAAATAAATATATGTACTTTATACTCTTTACATTTATATAAATATATGTACTTTATACTCTTTACATTTAAATAAATATATATACTTTATACTCTTTATATTTATATAAATATATGTACTTTATACTCTTTACATTTATATAAATATATGTACTTTATACTCTTTACATTTATATAAATATATGTACTTTATACTCTTTACATTTATATAAATATATGTACTTTATACTCTTTATATTTATATAAATATATGTACTTTATACTCTTTACATTTATATAAATATATGTACTTTATACTCTTTACATTCTCAGAACAGACTCATTACTTTTTCAAACTAGACAAATGTGACAGTATGAAAATAAGTTGTAAATCAGACATTTAAAAATTCTTATTTTTTTCTCTTAATTTTGACTTTTTATGTGTTAATTAAAAAATTTTTAAATCTCTTAATTCTGACCTTTCTCTCATAATTTTGAGTTTTGAATTTAATAATTCTTTTTTTCTCTTTATTTTGACTTTTTATCTCATAATTTAGATTTTATTTTAAATGTTTTTTTCCCCTAAATGTTCTGTCCATACCCACTATACTCAGAACCATGACCCAATAAAACACACCGTCTACACACTAACTCACTTTTAAAGGTTTTATTTTTGTACATTTTTGAACATTTTCAGGGTTTTTTTTTTAATCTTAAATATTATTTCATCAAATTTTACTTTTTTACTTTATTACAATTAAGAAGTTGTACCTTTGTACTTGTACTGAAGTACAGAATGTGAGTACTTTAAGCAGTATGTGTATGTGTGTCTGCACTAAAGCACAGGGAAGTGGAATTATTGAACTCAGGGAATTCCTTCTGACTCAGCTGGAAAAACTATGTCAGACACACGCTCACATCCTTTCAGCTGCTCACTGTCATGACTGCACTACCTCCTTTCTTCCTGTAGGGGTCGTTGATGGGTTGATCGTAAACCGTCCCTGGGCCGAAGAACTGGTAGAAGCGTTTGGTGATGTCATCCACGTCCACGTCTGTTCACACAGGAAAAAAACACTCATGTTTTTGTCTTTATATCAAAGTTTCTGCTCTGGAAGTTCAGGAAAACATTCAAAACCTCCACCTCCACAGCGGCTCAGAGACTCCAGCAGGACGTACGCCTGGTCACCATAGCACGACTGCTCGCCCGTCACCCGCCGGTAGAACGGGTTCGCCGACTCTGGACGAAACTCTGGACATGGTTCCAGGTCTGACAGAACCTGTTTGAGTTTGTCTGGACTGTAGATCCAGTGCATGGGCTGAGCTGAGGAGATACGAACAGCATGAATACATAGAAAAGAATAGAGTAAAATAGAATAGGGTAGAGTAGAATAGAATAGAATAGAATAGAATAGAATAGAATAGGGTAGAGTAGAATAGAATAGAATAGAATAGAATAGAATAGAATAGAATAGAATAGAATAGAATAGGATAGAATAGAATAGAATAGAATAGAATAGAATAGAATAGAATAGAATAGAATAGAATAGAATAGCATAGAATAGGATAGGATAGGATAGGATAGAATAGAGTAGGATCGAATAGCATAGAATAGAATAGGATAGAATAGAATAGAATAGAATAGAATAGAATAGAATAGAATAGAATAGAATAGAATAGAATAGAATAGAATAGAATAGAATAGAATAGCATAGAATAGGATAGGATAGGATAGGATAGAATAGAGTAGGATCGAATAGCATAGAATAGAATAGGATAGAATAGAATAGAATAGAATAGAATAGAATAGAATAGAATAGAATAGAATAGAATAGGATAGGATAGGATAGGATAGGATAGGATAGGATAGAATAGAATAGAATAGAATAGAATAGAATAGAATAGGATCGAATAGCATAGAATAGAATAGAATAGAATAGAATAGGATCGAATAGCATAGAATAGAATAGAATAGAATAGAATAGAATAGAATAGAATAGGATAGGATAGGATAGGATAGGATAGGATAGGATAGAATAGAATAGAATAGAATAGAATAGGATAGAATAGAATAAAATAGAATAGAATAGAATAGAATAGAATAGAATAGGATCGAATAGCATAGAATAGAATAGGATAGAATAGAATAGAATAGAATAGAATAGGATCGAATAGCATAGAATAGAATAGAATAGAATAGAATAGAATAGGATAGGATAGGATAGAAGAGAATAGAATAGAATAGAATAGAATAGAATAGGATAGAATAGAATAAAATAGAATAGAATAGAATAGAATAGAATAGAATAGAATAGGATCGAATAGCATAGAATAGAATAGAATAGGATCGAATAGCATAGAATAGAATAGAATAGAATAGAATAGGATCGAATAGCATAGAATAGAATAGAACAGAACAGAATAGAATAGGATAGGATAGAATAGAATAGGATAGGATAAGATAGGATAGGATATGATAGAATAGAATAGAATAGAATAGAATAGAATAGAATAGAATAGAATAGAATAGGGTAGAGTAGAGTAGAGTAGAATAGAATAGAATAGAATAGAATAGGATCGAATAGCATAGAATAGAACAGGATAGAATAGAATAGAATAGGATCGAATAGAATAGAATAGAATAGAATAGAATAGAATAGAATAGAATAGAATAGAATAGAATAGAATAGGATAGAATAGAATAGAATAGAATAGGATAGGATAGGATAGGATAGAATAGAATAGAATAGAATAGAATAGAATAGAATAGGATAGGATAGGATAGGATAGGATAGAATAGAATAGAATAGAATAGAATAGGATAGAATAGGATAGGATAGAATAGAATAGGATCGAATAGCATAGAATAGAATAGAATAGAATAGAATAGAATAGAATAGGATAGAATAGAATAGAATAGAATAGAATAGAATAGAATAGAATAGAATAGAATAGGATAGAATAGAATAAAATAGAATAGAATAGAATAGAATAGAATAGGATCGAATAGCATAGAATAGAATAGGATAGAATAGAATAGAATAGAATAGAATAGAATAGAATAGAATAGAATAGAATAGAATAGAATAGAATAGAATAGAATAGGATAGGATAGGATAGGATAGAATAGAATAGAATAGAATAGAATAGAATAGAATAGAATAGAATAGAATAGAATAGAATAGGATCGAATAGCATAGAATAGAATAGGATAGAATAGAATAGAATAGAATAGAATAGAATAGGATAGGATAGGATAGAATAGAATAGAATAGAATAGAATAGAATAGAATAGGATCGAATAGCATAGAATAGAATAGGATCGAATAGCATAGAATAGAATAGGATAGAATAGAATAGAATAGAATAGAATAGAATAGAATAGAATAGAATAGAATAGAATAGAATAGAATAGAATAGAATAGAATAGGATAGAATAGAATAGAATAGAATAGGATAGAATAGAATAGAATAGAATAGAATAGAATAGAATAGAATAGAATAGGATCGAATA
Organism: Siphamia tubifer; assembly: GCA_020466265.1. Classification (NCBI taxonomy): domain Eukaryota; kingdom Metazoa; phylum Chordata; class Actinopteri; order Kurtiformes; family Apogonidae; genus Siphamia; species Siphamia tubifer. The sequence goes on along the minus strand of CM035802.1, from coordinate 3,005,501 downwards.
GCATAGAATAGAATAGAATAGAATAGAATAGAATAGAATAGAATAGAATAGAATAGAATAGAATAGAATAGAATAGAATAGAATAGAATAGGATAGGATAGGATAGGATAGGATAGAATAGAATAGAATAGAATAGAATAGAATAGGATAGGATAGGATAGAATAGAATAGAATAGAATAGAATAGAATAGAATAGAATAGAATAGAATAGGATAGGATAGGATAGGATAGAATAGAATAGAATAGAATAGAATAGAATAGGATAGGATAGAATAGAATAGAATAGAATAGAATAGAATAGAATAGAATAGGATAGGATAGAATAGAATAGAATAGAATAGAATAGAATAGAATAGAATAGAATAGAATAGAATAGAATAGGATAGAATAGAATAGAATAGAATAGAATAGGATCGAATAGCATAGAATAGAATAGGATAGGATAGGATAGAATAGAATAGAATAGAATAGAATAGAATATAATAGAATAGAATAGGATCGAATAGCATAGAATAGAATAGGATAGAATAGAATAGAATAGAATAGAATAGAATAGGATAGGATAGGATAGAATAGAATAGAATAGAATAGAATAGAATAGAATAGAATAGAATAGAATAGGATCGAATAGCATAGAATAGAATAGGATCGAATAGCATAGAATAGAATAGGATAGAATAGAATAGGATCGAATAGCATAGAATAGAATAGAATAGAATAGAATAGAATAGAATAGAATAGAATAGAATAGAATAGAATAGAATAGAATAGGATAGGATAGGATAGGATAGAATAGAATAGAATAGAATAGAATAGAATAGGATAGGATAGAATAGAATAGAATAGAATAGAATAGAATAGAATAGAATAGAATAGAATAGAATAGAATAGAATAGGATAGGATAGGATAGGATAGGATAGGATAGAATAGAATAGAATAGAATAGAATAGAATAGGATAGGATAGGATAGAATAGAATAGAATAGAATAGAATAGAATAGGATAGAATAGAATAGAATAGAATAGAATAGAATAGAATAGAATAGAATAGGATAGGATAGAATAGAATAGAATAGAATAGGATCGAATAGCATAGAATAGAATAGAATAGAATAGAATAGAATAGAATAGAATAGAATAGAATAGAATAGAATAGAATAGAATAGAATAGAATAGGATAGGATAGGATAGAATAGAATAGGATAGAATAGAATAGGATAGGATAGAATAGAATAGAATAGAATAGAATAGAATAGGATAGGATAGGATAGGATAGGATAGAATAGAATAGAATAGAATAGGATAGGATAGGATAGGATAGGATAGAATAGAATAGAATAGAATAGAATAGAATAGAATAGAATAGAATAGAATAGGATAGGATAGGATAGGATAGGATAGAATAGAATAGGATAGAATAGAATAAAATAGAATAGAATAGAATAGAATAGAATAGGATAGAATAGCATAGAATAGAATAGGATAGAATAGAATAGAATAGAATAGGATAGGATAGAATAGAATAGAATAGAATAGAATAGAATAGAATAGGATAGAATAGAATAGAATAGAATAGAATAGGATCGAATAGCATAGAATAGAATAGGATAGAATAGAATAGAATAGAATAGAATAGAATAGAATAGAATAGAATAGAATAGGATAGGATAGAATAGAATAGAATAGAATAGAATAGAATAGAATAGAATAGAATAGAATAGAATAGGATAGGATAGAATAGAATAGAATAGAATAGAATAGGATCGAATAGCATAGAATAGAATAGAATAGGATAGGATAGAATAGAATAGAATAGAATAGAATAGGATAGGATAGGATAGGATAGGATAGGATAGAATAGAATAGAATAGAATAGAATAGAATAGAATAGAATAGAATAGGATAGGATAGAATAGGATAGGATAAGATAGGATAGGATAGGATATGATAGAATAGAATAGAATAGAATAGAATAGAATAGAATAGGGTAGAGTAGAGTAGAGTAGAATAGAATAGAATAGAATAGAATAGAATAGAATAGAATAGAATAGAATAGAATAGAATAGAATAGAATAGAATAGGATAGGATAGAATAGGGTAGAGTAGAGTAGAATAGAATAGAATAGAATAGAATAGGGTAGAGTAGAGTAGAAT
>CM035802.1:2933347-2993347 GCA_020466265.1 Siphamia tubifer | reverse complement strand
ACTTTTTTATTTAAAAAAAGAAGAGATTTAAAAAAAGTTATCTATGTTTTAGTTTTTCAATTATTTGTATTTATTTCAATTGTATTCATTCATTTTTAATTATTTGTTTATTTTAAAAAGGATTTGTATCTTAATTTTAAATTTTTATGATTTTTTATTTTTCTAAATTAAAAATTAAATTACCGTACTTAACCATACCTTACCTCACCTCATCTTACCTCACCTCACCTCACCTCACCTCACCTCACCTCACCTCACCTCACCTTACCTCACCTCACATCACCTTACCTCATCTTACCTCACCTCACCTCACCTTACCTTACCTCACCTCTCCTCATCTTACCTCACCTCACCTTACCTCACCTCACCTCATCTTACCTCACCTCACCTCACCTCACCTCACCTCACCTCACCTCACCTCACCTCACCTTACCTTACCTTACCGTACCGTACCATACCTTACCAACCTCACCTTTACCTTACCTTACCTCACCTCACCTCACCTCACCTCACCTCACCTCACCTCACCTTACCTTACCTTACCGTACCGTACCATACCTTACCAACCTCACCTTTACCTTACCTTACCTTACCTCACCTCACCTCGCCTCGCCTCACCTCACCTCACCTCACCTTACCTTACCTTACCTTACCGTACCATACCTTACCAACCTCACCTTTACCTTACCTTACCTCACCTCACCTCACCTCACCTCACCTCACCTCACCTCACCTCACCTCACCTCACCTCACCTTACCTTACCTTACCGTACCGTACCATACCTTACCAACCTCACCTTTACCTTACCTTACCTTACCTCACCTCGCCTCGCCTCGCCTCGCCTCGCCTCGCCTCGCCTCGCCTCGCCTCGCCTCGCCTCGCCTCGCCTCGCCTCGCCTCGCCTCACCTCACCTCACCTCACCTTACCTTACCTTACCTTACCTTACCTTACCTTACCTTACCTTACCTTACCTTACCTTACCATACCATACCATTCCACAATTTGAATAATATTTCACCTATTAAATATTTTATGTATCTTTAAGTCATATTATAAACATGTAAATGATAAGCTAAATCTTAATATTGATAAAATTACACATTTACATTCTGTTTATTCATGTTGTTTAAAAGCATTGTTTGTAGATGTAAACATTTTCATTTTGAAATTTGACCTTCTTTTAAAATCTTCTCTTCAGATTAAATGTAGCCGAATGTGGAACTGAACTAAAATGAGTTTGACACTCGTGCCCTGAAAAAGGAAAACATTAAATCAACTTGGTTTTTTTCCCCTTCGTAGGGTCACATAAAAATAACTTAATGAGTGAACCCAATTAAATGGCATAGGTTAGGGTCAATTTAATTAGAAAAACTCAACTATTTATTTCTTTTTTATGTATGTATAAAAATAAACAAACATTTGTTTGTTCGTTTAGGTGATAGAAGAGGGTAAATACAAACATTACCCCTCTCCCCTTCAGAGGGCGGAACATTTTGGATTAAGGCAGGATTTTGGAAAATGTTTCAATTTAAAGTCCTGAAGGCATTTCATGAGAATTTTTGTCATAGAGTATTTTTTAGGCTTTTTAAAGGTGTTGAAATAAAATATTCTGTATGTCGGCCAACATGTCCTTCAGAAAGACATCAACCTGTTTCATGGTTCTCTTTTGTTCATGAATTAATAGTTATTCTATCTATCTATCTATCTATCTATCTATCTATCTATCTATCTATCTATCTATCTATCTATCTATCTATCTATCTATCTATCTATCTATCTATCTATCTATCTATCTATCTATCTATCTATCTATCTATCTATCTATCTATCTATCTATCTATCTATCTATCTATCTATCTATCTATTTCTATCTATTTCTATCTATCTATCTATCTATCTATCTATCTATCTATCTATCTATCTATCTATCTATCTATCTATCTATCTATCTATCTATCTATCTATCTATCTATCTATCTATCTATTTCTATCTATTTCTATCTATCTATCTATCTATCTATCTATCTATCTATCTATCTATCTATCTATCTATCTATCTATCTATCTATCTATCTATCTATCTATCTATCTATCTATCTATCTATCTATCTATCTATCTATCTATCTATTTCTATCTATTTCTATCTATCTATCTATCTATCTATCTATCTATCTATCTATCTATCTATCTATCTATCTATCTATCTATCTATCTATCTATCTATCTATCTATCTATCTATCTATCTATCTATCTATCTATCTATCTTTGTGTGTGTGTGTGTGTGTGTATTCACTTATCGTTTTTTTTTAAATGTGTGACCTATTAAAGAAAACATTTTGAAGTCGATTCAACTTGGACTTTTTTCAGTGTTGCCTTCCGTGATGCGTTCATGGACTCGTGTCCCCCGGCTGCAGTTGCATTCAGGAACTGTGGGTGAAAAGCGGAAGAGGTGAAGCAGTGTGTGTGAGGGGGAGGGCAGAAAGAGAGTGAGAGAGAGAAGCGGAGTGTCGGCTGCTCTCCATCCACAGCTCCACTTCCACTCCGGACGCATCCGTGGAGCGGTCGCGCGCCTGCCCGCATCCCTCCCCCTCACGTTCCGCCTTCATCCGCGTCCGCTCCTGCCATGGATTGTATTTAACCCGCGGACATAAGCATCACTTGTCTTTCTTGTGGACACGGGACATTATTGGGAAGGTGCGTAAAGTCAGAACATGATGGAGTACTGGCGGCAGTGCGCGCTCTGGCTCATCAACTGCAAGGTGCTTCCAGCCAACCACAGGGTGACATGGGAGTCCGCGCAGGTATTCGACCTGGCCCAGACGCTCCGGGACGGGGTCCTTCTGTGCCATCTGCTCAACAATCTCAGGCCCCAGTCCATCAACCTGAAAGAGATCAACCTGCGGCCGCAAATGTCACAGGTAAGAGACGGTAACGGGTCAGCGTGCAGCCAGACCTCGTGCAAAATAAGGCGCATTTAACATTCAATTCACTGTCACGCTTTATTCTTCACCTTATTTGGCTTGACCTTATGGTGATTTCAAATAGCAGACCCATATGTTGAGTTCGGCCTTATATATAGCTGGAAATGTGCCCATATTTAAGGGAATTCTTAACTTTTATCCGTTTTGGTGACGCTCGCCAACACCCCAGTGTTTGGGGAGAAAAAGGTGACGGAAACTGTACGAGTCACAGCAGGTCAGTGAACCCCTGGACCTGATTATGGCTCAGATTATGGTTTGATGTACCGAAACAAAGCTTGGACGTGAACTCTGGCGTAGGGCTCTTCATCCCCGGTTTGTGACTTCAGATGCACCGGTGATCACCACAGTCAGTGGTTGTGTGTGAAGGTTCTGGATTTGACACAGTTTTTATTGGTTCTTCTGGTGTTTGAGTACGTGGACAGAAGACTGAAGTGTGGACAGAAGACTGAAGTGTGGACAGAAGACTGAAGTGTGTTACTCACAGGATGTATTGGTCAATGCTGAACCGTTACAACAGCTGACAGAGCCCTAAACTGCCCCCTATAGGTGATGTACGGAAAAAGAGATAGAGATAGATAGATAGATAGATAGATAGATAGATAGATAGATAGATAGATAGATAGATAGATAGATAGATAGATAGATAGATAGATAGATAGATAGATAGATAGATAGATAGATAGATAGATAGATAGATAGATAGATAGATAGATAGAGTGGTTGGTGTAGTCAGACCATCTGCTTCAGCCACAGTTGGTGTCAGATTAATATCAGTGGAATCTGTTTTTCTGGCTCAGTGTCAGCTGACTGTGAGGGAAACACTCACCTACTGCGCTTCAACATTTAGGCTCTGTCCACACAGCAATGCCATGAGGTTTGTTTTGTACTGGGTAAAAAAAACAAATATGGCGTCCACTTGGGCATTAACAGAAATGTTGACTTGTCGACATGTTGACTCCCAGAGCACAAGTCGACGAGTCACATGTTATTCTTTCTCTCCCTCGGTGAGTAAACACAGACCAGTCAGACCTAAACCAGAGCAGACATGGCTGCTGCAGGTAAAACAGGGGGTGGTGGGTCTGACTAGACTAAACAACACAGTAAACTGAACAATATGACAGTCCAATTTAAAATACAATAAAAACACAGCGTCATGCACGACATCTGAAAAGGCATCCTGTAGCTAACCTGAGTCATATGAGCAGCATCTGCTAGCTAACCTGAGTGATATGAGCAGCATCTGCTAGCTAACCTGAGTGATATGAGCAGTATCCGCTAGCTAACCTGAGTGATATGAGCAGTATCTGCTAGCTAACCTGAGTGATATGAGCAGTATCTGCTAGCTAACCCGAGTGATATGAGCAGCGTCCGCTAGCTGACCTGAGTGATATGAGCAGCATCCGCTAGCTAACCTGAGTGATATGAGCAGTATCCGCTAGCTAACCTGAGTGATATGAGCAGCATCCTGTAGCTAACCTGAGTGATATGAGCAGCGTCCGCTAGCTAACCTGAGTGATATGAGCAGCGTCCACTAGCTAACCTGAGTGATATGAGCAGCGTCCTGTAGCTAACCTGAGTGATATGAGCAGCGTCCGCTAGCTAACCTGAGTGATATGAGCAGCGTCCGCTAGCTAACCTGAGTGATATGAGCAGCATCCGCTAGCTAACCTGAGTGATATGAGCAGCGTCCTGTAGCTAACCTGAGTGATATGAGCAGCATCCGCTAGCTAACCTGAGTGATATGAGCAGTATCCGCTAGCTAACCTGAGTGATATGAGCAGCATCCGCTAGCTAACCTGAGTGATATGAGCAGCATCCGCTAGCTAACCTGAGTGATATGAGTAGCATCCGCTAGCTAACCTGAGTGATATGAGTAGCATCCGCTAGCTAACCTGAGTGATATGAGCAGTATCCGCTAGCTAACCTGAGTGATATGAGTAGCATCCGCTAGCTGACCTGAGTGATATGAGCAGCATCCGCTAGCTAACCTAAGTGATATGATCAGCATCCTGTAGCTAACCTGAGTGATATGAGCAGCGTCCACTAGCTAACCTGAGTGATATGAGCAGCGTCCGCTAGCTAACCTGAGTGATATGAGCAGCATCCGCTAGCTAACCTGAGTGATATGAGCAGCATCCTGTAGCTAACCTGAGTGATATGAGCAGCATCCGCTAGCTAACCTGAGTGATATGAGCAGCATCCTGTAGCTAACCTGAGTGATATGAGCAGCATCCTTTAGCTAACCTGAGTGATATGAGCAGCATCCTGTAGCTAACCTGAGTGATATGAGCTGCATCCGCTAGCTAACCTGAGTGATATGAGCTGCATCCGCTAGCTAACCTGAGTGATATGAGCTGCATCCGCTAGCTAACCTGAGTGATATGAGCAGCATCCGCTAGCTAACCTGAGTGATATGAGTAGCATCCGCTAGCTAACCTGAGTGATATGAGCAGTATCCGCTAGCTAACCTGAGTGATATGAGTAGCATCCGCTAGCTAACCTGAGTGATATGAGCAGTATCCGCTAGCTAACCTGAGTGATATGAGTAGCATCCGCTAGCTGACCTGAGTGATATGAGCAGTGTCCGCTAGCTAACCTAAGTGATATGAGCAGCATCCACTAGCTAACCTGAGTGATATGAGCAGCGTCCGCTAGCTAACCAGAGTGATATGAGCAGCATCCGCTAGCTAACCTGAGTGATATGAGCAGCATCCGCTAGCTAACCTGAGTGATATGAGCAGCATCCGCTAGCTAACCTGAGTGATATGAGCAGCATCCTGTAGCTAACCTGAGTGATATGAGCAGCATCCTGTAGCTAACCTGAGTGATATGAGCTGCATCCGCTAGCTAACCTGAGTGATATGATTAGCTGCACAGACAACGCACATTAAGAAAACACTCTTTTTTTTCCACACATGATGTGGACAGTGTGGTGTGCGTCTTGGCGGCCCCTGACTTAAACTTTTTGCACTTTATGTAGGGTGACGGCTCTAAAACTGGACTGTCTGCATGTCTGTCACACATCCTCACTTTTTACATTTTAAAGGTAAAGTACTTGGTCATTATACACTGTACAACTCAATCATGCCTTTGGGGTAACCTGTAAGGAGCAGTGGGCACCCATGGGTGGCACCTGTGAACCCATCTCCTGCTTTAGAGCCAGGCTAATGGTCAGATTCACCCATCCAGACACAGGAAGAGAAACATGTAAACTCCACACAGAAAGGCCCACACTGTCTGGGACTCAAACCCGTGTCTTCTTGCTGTGAGGTAAGAGTTGTTCAGCCTTCATGCTGCCGTCATTTTGTCATTCGGATCAAATGTAAAGAGTGAGGACGTGTGACAGACATGTGGACAGTCCAGTTTTAGAGCCAGACCAAGTGTGGACATATGTTCACCTACTGACGTTGTTCAGTTAAATTGAACATAAAACTCTTTGCTAACGTTAGCCTTTGCTTTGTTGGGGTTAAAATGTTGATGCTTGTGTCTTGTCAGTGGACATTGTTACGTTGCAGTGAACTTTAATACAAGTTGCTCATTGCTGGACAGACGTCTGTCTGTGTTGTTCCTGTGCTGACAATGTGATGATGTCATCATGACCCGTCGACTCCACTTCGACTTTAATGACAGATAAGTCGACTTGAAAAAAAACTGAAGTCGTTAATTCCCTAGTGTCCACACTTCTGAAAATTATTTAAAACCCATGCCACACCTCAATGATTAAAAAACTTTATTGGATTCACTCCAAAATGTTGCTGTGTGGACGAGGCCTTACTGTCCACTAACTCCACCCCTTTACCTCCACCCTGTCCCAGAGCTGTCCCTCATCACTGCCGTTAACGTTCACCAAACAGCTGATTAACCCTCTAGAGCCCACAGTCAACTTCAGTCTGTGTTGGAATAAAGGCCTGGGGTTTTCCAGGGTGGAAATAATTAAATAATCCTGCAGTTGTATTATTCTTTAGTATAATCTGTATTATTCTTTAGTATAATCTGTATTATTCTTTAGTATAATCTGTATTATTCTTTAGTATAATCTGTATTATTGTTTAGTATAATCTGTATTATTCTTTAGTATAATCTGTATTATTCTTTAGTATAATCTGTATTATTCTTTAGTATAATCTGTATTATTCTTTAGTATAATCTCTATTATTCTTTAGTATAATTGTATTATTCTTTAGTATAATCTCTATTATTCTTTAGTATAATCTCTATTATTCTTTAGTATAATCTCTATTATTCTTTAGTATAATCTGTATTATTCTTTAGTATAATAATGTGTATTTCTGCTTCTGTCTTTACTTTGCTTCAGGCGTGTGTTTTTCTTTTCTTCTATTGTGTCGTCTTCATTATATAAACATTAATTCATTCAATACACAGAAATTAATTAATGCAAAATTTAATTACGGAGGACATTTTTTCTACCTGGACCTGCACTCCCTCTGGACTCTCACTGCATATGTTTCCTTTACCCCCCCCAGGGGGAGGTAAGGGCCATTGTTGCCTCCGTGGATGAGGCACTTACCTCGCATTTGTTTGTTTGTCTGTTTGTTTGTATTTTGATAATACTTTCAGAGATGATTGATAATGGGTTAAGAAAGAAGCCATTACATTTTGAGCTATAAAGGTCAAAGGTCAAGGTCATAGTGAAGGTCAACAGTTCAAACACATCAGTGGTGATATCTCAGAATACAGACCAGATAGTATCAGGTGTTTTTTTTCCCTTCACTTCGTCTGACCTTCTGACCTCAGATGAGATAACACCCATAGGCTCCATGTCGTCATGTAAAGACGTCATATGACGTCAAGCCAATGGTATATTTGGTAAATGTATGACCTTTACCTTAAAGCAGATTATTGACGTATTTAGTTAAATCAGACAATATCTTGTGCTTGGGGTGGCTGTGGCTCAGTTGGTTCAGCGGGTCGTCCTATGACCAAAAGACACTGAACCCTGCCTTAGTCTCCCAGTAGGACTGACAGAACCTTAGAAACCTACTGGTATATGAGTGTGTGTGAATGGGTGAATGTGAGGCTAATGTAAAGAGCTTTGAACCATGAAGGTGGAACAACTATAGAAGTGCAGAACATTAAACATTAACATTAGATCTAACATGTGAAATATGGTCGTTGTGGGACGTCATATGTGGTCGAATATTGAAATGGCCATATCTCTTTCATTATTTGTTTATTTGGAAAGACATCTTAACACAGATAACCATCACATTCATACACAATGCTAAAGTCAAGAGACTGAACATCAATAACAACAATGCTAATGCTAATGCTAATGCACGATGTCCAACATATACATATATAGGTTCTCTGCCCATAACAAAAAGCAAGCATAGAGTTATTCTCAAAACCATCTTCCCTTCTCCTTGTTAAACATGTTTCAAAATAAGAGGGAAAAAAGGTCTCACTTTCTCTATATTTCACTGCAGAAGTTCACACAAGCATCAACACTTTCAATCATTTCAGATCCATTCTGTCATTTCTAGTCCAGTCCAGTCTGGCCTCAGTGGGCCATGCCTACCATCCACCATCACCACACGTCCACAAATGTATCCTATTTTATTGTCCAGATCAGTGCCAGTCTTCATGTTGTGGTGCCTCTGTTTGGAGTAGTATTGTCTTTAAGTGTTTGTCTCCTTTGGTTTAAGTGTTCGTTGTCATGGCTACCATGAACAGTGTTAAAGAATCAAATGGTCTTTGACATTGATTCCAAACATTCATGGATGTTCTTCCAGAATGGCTTGATTTTTAAACATTCCAGACATCTGTTTTCTTTTTCTTCTCCTTCTTCTTTTCTCTTCATAACTTTTCTCTTCGTATTTTCAAATGGTCATATCTCAAAAACTGGACCGAGGATTTCTTTGAATTTTTTAAAACCCTCTAAGGCAGGGGTCCCCAAACTATATCCTGTGAGGGCTACGTAACTTTTCCCTTCTCAGATGAGGGTCAGTTTGTAACAGAAAAAGTGTCAACATGTAAAAAATTGACAATCAAATAACCCTCTGTGGGTTCTTCACAGAACAAAGGTCCATAGAACATAAACTTCTTCATCTTAACAGGTCAAAGTTCATCTTAGTTGTCAGAGCAGAATCTCTGACTTAAATGACTCATATGAGCGTCTGTCAAAATTATTGTGTTAAACTAGTTAATAATAGTTAATTGTTAGAAAGCCCACACAGTTTAATTGTTTATTTGATTGTTTGGTTATATTTGTTCAGGAATAACTCCTTTTCTGTAAGTTTTCAAATGTCCCACGCTTTTGAACGCACCACTGATGTTAATTTACGACGGTTATGAACGTAGTCCGTGTTTTATTAGCCTCTGTGTTGTAGGTAACTGTGCTAAGTTCACCATCTCTGCTTCTTTTTCTCTTTTTTATTCATCTATTCCTGGTTTATTACTGTGTGTAGATGCCATAAGGTCAGATAAATAACACAGTACAGTTCAGGTAGATGTTAGCATGTTGTACTGTATAAGCTAATGCTGTTTAGCACCGCTGTGTTGTTGAAGCTAATACGATAATATGCTAGCAGCTAGCATTGCTAGCTGTCATCTGTGATTTCTGTGAGTGATGTGTGTGTTCTATGACCCATGTAATACATGTGAGTGACTCATATAGTGGGTCTTAGTTCATTTATTATTGTATGTATATATTGTTATAGTGAGTGTTACTGTATTATTACAGACCACAGTAAATAAACCTTTAATGAGGACATCTGTATCTGTGTTCTTTAATCAGAACCACAACCCACACCTTGTCACTCTGAACCAAATCCTGGAGACAACCCCACACTCTCTGCTTCATTAATAATGAAAATAGTTCAGAACTAAGGAACATTTTATTGCAAAAGTCCAACTTTATTATCAAATACAAATACACACATATATAAAAAAAATCTAAATGGTCTCTGGTATTGTTCAGGGGGCCGGACCAAATGTGGAGGCGGGCCGTAGTTTGGGGACCACTGCTCTAAGGGATTGTTAATGACCCATAAAATACATCGTTAGTGAACATGGAACACTAGTTTACAAATAAGTTACAGACTTCCAGATCCAACCCTTTGCAGACTGGTGCTGCTGCGCTGAGCTCTGAGTGATCGAGTTTGTTTGTTTGTTTGTAGCAGTTTTACACAAAAACTACTGGACTAATTTCCAGTACATTTTCAGTAAAGGTGTGAGGTGGTCCACAATAGATGACATTAAATTTTGGTGAATATAGGTCAGTCACCAAAAATGTGTTTTCACAATGATCAGAAATAGGTCAAAGGTCATGAATGTCCTTTTCATTCCTGTATGCTCAGTTTAGCATATAGCTTCTTTTTGCTGAAATCAGAACCTTGAAGGACACATTTGAAGACTCTCGGTCAAAGGTCAAAGGTCACAATAAAGGTCAAAATTGATTTTTGGATATAACCTTTGAACTCTTCACCTTAAAAACTTCCAATCAACACCAACATGCTGCATCATGTGTGTATAGAGTTTGACCTATTGTTGATCCAAGAGGTAAAAGGTCACTGGGTCAGTACCTAAAAAAACTCCAATAGACTATGACGGAAAAACCAGTGCAGATAGAGACTGAGTTAATATTGATAAATAATTAGTTACTATTGTTGACATATAGAAAAGTACATGTAGGCTCCAAAATGGTATTGTGACCTTTGACCTTGAGTGACCTTGAAAGGTGAAACTCATAGTGTTACGCTCTGAGAGAGTAGTCCATTAAGAGCTAAACCATTTGTGAGGGCGCGGGGTTTGTTGAACCTGGAAACTAAAGCTAAATATCCAGTGTTTCACTTCCTGTACTTTTCAGAATAAAGCACATATGATCTTCCAGAAGCTGCACTGTGTTGTCATTTCTGAGCCACCGGTGGTCGGTCGATTCGTTCAAGTCTGAACATGTGGATGGATGTTGTGCTCAGATGACGGCGACAGGGTTTGATCTAGTTCCTGGAACAGCACTCTACAGTCACAGCGGTGGGGGTGGGGGGGTTAATATGATGAGGATGTGGCGTTGGCTGGAGTGAGCGACTCCAGTGGACGATTCCAACCATTAAAGGCTGGTAATTTCATCAGCTGTGTTTTCTTTACATGCACAACTCTGGGCAAAGGATCCGTTTACTCGCAGACGAAGGAGGAAACTGAATCAGGGGCGAAAGAGGAGAGGCCGATCGCTTCGATGGGCGATACAAGTCAATAGGTCAACCAGCGCTGGGCGTGGGTGGTGACATAACGGCGTGTTGTTAGTGCAAGTGTTTGTTGTACCCAGAGCCTGGTCTGGTCTGGTCTGGCCTGGACTGGCCTGGCTTGGCCTGGCCCAGACTGGGTTATTTATAGCCAGTTAGTTTTCTGCATGGCTGGGTGGATTACTCACACTGTGACCAGTTCAATGCTACGCTCACAAGCACATTAGCATTAGCATTAGCATAGAACCTGCATGTGCAAACAAATGTGGAGGAGCATCAATTGAATGCTGAGGAAAGATAGATAGATAGATAGACAGACAGACAGACAGACAGACAGATAGATAGATAGTCATTATTGTCATTTATCGTCTTTATACAACAATGTACAAATATATCTCAGCATTTCCTTTCAGTCAGTGTAACATAAAAACAATAGGTTACTAAACTAAATAACACACACACAGACACACACACACACACACACACACACACACACACACATACACACACACACACACACACACACACACACACACACACACACACACACACACACACACACACACACACACACACACACACACACACACACACACACACACACACACACACACACACACACACACACACACACACACACACACACACACACACACACACACACACACACACACACACACACACACATATATATATTCTCTGAAATCTCATGCAGCCTGGTGATAGAGTCACTAGTGAAGCCCACTGGTGACCCACCATGCTTTTGTAAAATAAATAAAACAAAACAAAAAAGTTGTGAAACCACAGGGGTTCTAACTATAATAACTAAAGCAGCAGCTTCTCTTTTTTGGAAAACCATAAAAAGCTTCACTATAAAACACTTTACTGATGAACAACACACTTTGCTTTAGTATTCGTTATAAATGAGCAGTAATGTCAGTAGCTTCTGAACTGTAATGATTGAACACTAGTGCAGATCCCGTAGAAAATGTGAGATTGTTTGCTACTAATGTGTTGTGGAAGTGGGTGAAATGAGCCAACCATCATTTAAGACTAGAGTTTTCTTTATCACTAACACACGTGGGAACATTTTGTTAGTTTTAGTTTCTGAATGTAGTAGACCAGTGTTATTGGATGGTGTTAAAGATGACCAGAAATGAACATAATAAGCAATAAAATAAACAAAAATGACCAAAATATTTAGTAAAATGAACAGAAATTAACTAAATTGTCGGTCAAATGAACAAAAATTAATAGAATAATCAATAAAATGAACAGAAATGAACTAAATACTCAGTAAAATGAACAAAAATGTCACTGTCTACTTTCAGACTTGAATGCACGAAAAGCAGGAAACTGGGCAATGTGGCTCCACCTACTAAACTACAGCTAACAACAAACAAACCAATAATGAAAAGGGTCTAAAAGTGAAGTGATAAAACTGAAGGGTGAATGAGCCAGAGAGTAATGTAGCCTACAGTCATTAAGATTGGTGCAATGTTCAGTTGAAGCGGAATCAGATGTTTCGCCTGTTCATTCAGTAAATTACGGACCTTGTTTAACTCGTGCGAATGCGTCGTAATAATAGCCTCGGTCACAACCAGACTTGCTGTGGACGCAACAATGGCAAAAATGTCTGTGAATTCCTGGGGGACTGAAGTTGTTAGCGGCATGTAGCACAGTTGTTTTGTTGTCATAGAGACCTTGTGAAAGTCCATAACAGCAGGTAGTTGTCATAGTAACACACTATGGTGTAGCTGTAGCCAAATCAGGGGGCGGGACTTAGGCAATGCTCAGAGCGGCAAAATTCTACAGAGAAATGAAAAAAGTTTAATATCTTTGTTGTTTGTTATAATGGTGTGAAACTTTGCACTGTAATCCACCATAGTGCTGGAATGTCTCCCTCCAGATGTTGGATCATTTGGTGGAGTTGTGCAGGTGTTAGATGTTCCACACTGTGGTGGTTCTGAGTGGAACGCAGTGGGTTCAGGGGGCGGTTCTGAGGGGACAGGATGGCCTTGATCTGCCAGAGCGTCCTCTGCTCCACCACCCTCTCAGATTGACCACTGAACCCCCCCTCCTTATGAGCTGGTTAACTCACCCTATGCCCAACCCCACCACCCCCTCCACCCCCTCCACCCCCTAACACACAGAAAGGCCACTGGACACAATGGTTGATTTCAGGTGACGTCACATTGCTATATCATCAGTGCGCAATTTTCAGATGGAGGGCAGGAAGTGAAGGAGCTTGGCAACAATGTCTATGTTTTCTGTAGTTTACGGCTGCGACAACCGCTCTAACCCAGAGAAGGAAAAGTGTTTTTTTAGAGTACCAAAGGCTGTCATTCACAAAAGTGAGAAATGGAAAAAAAACTCACAGAAAAACATCCTAAGAAGTGGATTTTAAATCTGCGTTTACGGTCAGGAGGAGCAGTCTGCTAATGCTAATGCTAATGCTAATGCCTGTGTCTGCAATGACCACTTGGTCAGAGGTTTGCTCCAAAGCTAACTTTTTAGTGGATGTGCCATATATCATTAGGTTGTGGTTAAATGTTCATTTACACTGTTGTAATATGGTTTAACAACAGGAAAAGAAGGAAAAAAGGAGGAGGGGGGTTAAAATGGGAAAAAAAGGAAAAGAAGGAAAAATGGGGAAAAAAAAGGAAAGAAAGGAAAAATGGGGAGAAATGAAACATGGAATATGTGTAAATGTCGTTTTTATTTTTGCGTAAAAAGCTGGAAAAGTGTCAAATACTAAAATAAACCCAGTTTCATGCAAAGACCCTTCTGGAATCATCCATTTTTGATGCTCAGTGAGTTAGATCAACAGCTTAATGAAGTCATATATGTTTTAGCCAAACATGTGATTAAAAGCCTCCAGAGTCTGAAGTCGAACTAAAAATAAATCTGGTTGAATTGGCATCAAGTTCTTCTATGTTTCTTTAGTTGATTCTAGTCGTTGGTTTCACACAGATCAGATTCAGATAGATGCAAATGAATAAATACGGAATTAAATTCTAAGGTAATTTAAACGTGATGCTGCTGCAAAAATGTCCACAAGGAAGTTTAACCTTAAATCATAATTAAAAACATGACTAATCTTTAACACATTTCTTGGCATAAACTAGAATGATTAATTTTAAGGGAAAACTAAATGTAAGTTGCGTCTGTAATTGTATAATTGACATCAAATTATATCTTTCTTTGGTTAATTCTAGTCGTTGGTTTCATAGAGAGCAAATGTAGATACAAGGAGTGAATAAAACATTAATATATAACCAATTTCTAAGGTAATTTAAACGTGATGCTGCTGCAAACATGTCCACAAGGAAGTTTAACCTTAAATCATAATTAAAAACATAACTAATCTTTAACACATTTGTCAGTATGAACTGGAATTATTAACTTTAAAGGAAAACTAAATGTTAGTTGCATCTGTAATTGTATAATTGGCATCAAATTCTATCTTTGGTTGGTTTGAGTGGTTTGTTTCACACAGAGCAGATGTAGATACAAGGAACAAACAAAACAATTATATATAACATATTTATAAGGCAATATAAACATTTTAAACAAACACATTTCCTGGATTCAGAACTCCTTCAATAATATTGTATTATTATAATATAATATTTGACCCACCACCAGTAAACCAGGCATAAGTGTGTGTAAATCCAAACAGAGTTATGTGTGTATCTTGGTAGAGTGGAAACTAAGGTTTAAGATGGTGAAAAAATGATGTTTCTATCACAAGTAGAACCAAAGTTATGGTCATTTTAATATCCACATTTGGACATATTTTACAATTTGCATATTTTTAGATATTGTCCGTTAAAGTTTTGGACTGTTTTGGGGTAGGAAGTCCTTAGCAACGCATAATAATTTGTATCCGATTGACACAAATTGTTGACAGATGTTAAAGGACACTCTGATGGACATGTCACAGAAGTTTTATATATTATAATAATAGGACAGAAGTGTGACGTATTATAATCATTTGGCTTACACCATTGGACAGAATATTCAATATAAGCTTTTACCTCGTACCAAACACTTGGGTGTTTACCCACGGAACGGAGATCGTTTTGTTCGGCGAAAAGAGGTGGAAGTCGTCTTTGTCTTTGCTCAGCAATACCTGAACTTTTGTCACCGCTTAAATAATTGACTCAATAAACACCTTTATTGATTGGATTTCAATGTAATGACCACAGGAAGTGAACATAGAGGTGTTAAGGTACCGTTTTTTGATAAGGTGTAAACACTAATAACAAATCACCTTCCAGCCTAAACTTGACTGTAGCTCTGAACGGCTCAGCGCGACTTATGCCTGGTTTCGTGCTGAGCAGTCACATATAATAAACATGACTAAATGTCAACACATTTCTTGACATAAACCAGAATGATTGTCTTTAAGGAGCAGTGCAGATGTAGCTGCAGTGAACACATGAGTGAATACATTTATTCATACACAAGTCTTTTCTAAGGCGACTTAAATATAATTTAATTCTTTAATATAAAAACATGACTAATCCTTAGCACATTTCTTGGTATAAACTGGAATTATTAACTTTAAGGGAAAACTAAATGTAAACGTCATCTGTCATGCTCAGTGACTTCCATAAATGTTCCTCAGTGTTTAACGAAGTCATATAGGTTTTTTTATCCAAACGTTATTAAAAACCTCCAGAGCCTAAAGTTAAACAAAAACTAAATCTGGTTGAATCAGCATGAATTTTCTTTGGTCGAGTTGATTTGTTGACTTCATATGGGGCAGCTGTGGGTCAGTTGGTAGAGTGGGTCGTCCAGTGACTGAAGGGTTGGCAGTTCACATCCCGGCTCTGGCTGTCCACATGCCCAAGTGTCCTTGGGCAAAGACACTGACTGACAGAACCTTAGGCTACAGGTGACTTCAATATGTGTTTACTTCAGAAACTGTGTCAAAAATATATTATGTAAAAATGGAACTGTTTCAGTAGTAGTTCTCTGTGACACCATCTGCCGTGGGTTAAATTTTCTGGGAGGTGTGCGCGGAGGAGGCTAAAGAGTCTGCGACGTACCTGCGACATGTCGTAAACCACTTGGCTTAAGTATAAATAGGCCTTTGGAAACCTACTGGTGTAGGAGTGAGTGAATGGGTGAATGTGAGGCTAATGTAAAGTGTGTGAATGGGTGAATGTGAGGCTAATGTAAAGTGTGTGAATGGGTGAATGTGAGGCTAATGTAAAGTGTGTGAATTGGTGAATGTAAGACTAATGTAAAGTGTGTGAATGGGTGAATGTGAGGCTAATGTAAACTGCGTGAATGGGTGAATGTGAGGCTAATGTAAAGTGTGTGAATGGGTGAATGTGAGGCTAATGTAAAGTGTGTGAATAGGTGAATGTGAGGCTAATATAAAGTGTGTGAATGGGTGAATGTGAGGCTAATGTAAAGTGTGTGAATGGGTGAATGTGAGGCTAATGTAAAGTGTGTGAATAGGTGAATGTGAGGCTAATGTAAAGTGTGTGAATGGGTGAATGTGAGGCTAATGTAAAGTGTGTGAATGGGTGAATGTGAGGCTAATGTAAAGTGTGTGAATGGGTGAATGTGAGGCTAATGTAAAGTGTGTGAATGGGTGAATGTGAGGCTAATGTAAAGTGTGTGAATGGGTGAATGTGAGGCTAATGTAAAGTGTGTGAATGGGTGAATGTGAGGCTAATGTAAAGTGTGTGAATGGGTGAATGTGAGGCTAATGTAAATGAACTGTAGAAGTGCAATCTGTTTATATTTACATAGTACAGATGTAGTAAATACAGTAACAATGACACTTTGATATTTATACAAGTTAATGAATGTCAAACTAAACCATGAAGAAACATATGCATGATTTAAAATTACATTTGTCCAAACCTCCTTGAATCATAATTAATGTGTGGACTTAAAACATGACTAAC
Source organism: Siphamia tubifer (assembly GCA_020466265.1). NCBI lineage: Eukaryota > Metazoa > Chordata > Actinopteri > Kurtiformes > Apogonidae > Siphamia > Siphamia tubifer. The sequence continues at coordinate 2,976,231 of CM035802.1, read as the reverse complement.
CCTTAACACATGTGTTCATATGAACAGGAATTCATGACTTTGTGCTTATTTTCATGACAGTTTTTATTCCTTTTTTGCCCTCCTCCTCCTCCTCCTCCTCCTCCTCCTCCTCCTCCTCCTCCTCTTCCTCCTCCTCCTCCTCTTCCTCCTCCTCTTCCTCTTCCTCCTCGTCCTCTTCCTCCTCGTCCTCTTCCTCCTCCTCCTCCTCCTCCTCCTCCTCCTCCTCCTCCTCCTCCTCCTCCTCTTCCTCTTTCTCTTTCTCTTCCTCGTCCTCGTCCTCCTCGTCCTCGTCCTCGTCCTCCTCGTCCTCGTCCTCCTCTTCCTCTTCCTCTTCCTCTTCCTCTTCCTCTTCCTCTTCCTCTTCCTCTTCCTCTTCCTCCTCCTCGTCCTCGTCCTTGTCCTCGTCCTCCTCCTCGTCCTCTTCCTCCTCTTCCTCCTCGTCCTCCTCTTCGTCCTCCTCTTCCTCTTCCTCCTCGTCCTCTTCCTCCTCGTCCTCTTCCTCTTCTTCCTCCTCCTCCTCCTCCTCCTCTTCCTCTTTCTCTTCCTCCTCCTCGTCCTCGTCCTCGTCCTCCTCGTCCTCGTCCTCCTCTTCCTCTTCCTCTTCCTCTTCCTCTTCCTCTTCCTCTTCCTCCTCGTCCTCTTCCTCTTCCTCTTCTTCCTCCTCCTCCTCCTCCTCCTCCTCCTCGTCCTCGTCGTCGTCCTCGTCGTCGTCCTCCTCGTCCTCGTCCTCCTCGTCCTCGTCCTCGTCCTCCTCCTCCTCCTCCTCGTCCTCCTCGTCCTCCTCGTCCTCCTCCTCCTCCTCTTCCTCTTTCTCTTCCTCCTCCTCGTCCTCGTCCTCGTCCTCGTCCTCCTCTTCCTCTTCCTCGTCCTCATCCTCCTCGTCCTCGTCCTCCTCTTCCTCTTCCTCTTCCTCTTCCTCCTCGTCCTCTTCCTCTTCCTCTTCTTCCTCCTCCTCCTCCTCGTCCTCCTCCTCGTCCTCGTCCTCGTCCTCGTCCTCGTCCTCGTCCTCGTCCTCCTCGTCCTCATCCTCCTCGTCCTCGTCCTCCTCGTCCTCCTCGTCCTCGTCCTCCTCGTCCTCCTCGTCCTCGTCCTCGTCCCTGTCCTCGTCCTCCTCCTCCTCCTCGTCCTCCTCCTCGTCCTCCTCCTCCTATTATGCTGTGTTCCAATATCTACCTCTTTGGGTACAGAGGGCATCGCATTTCTAATCACAGCGAAGTTAAATGTACTGGAAGCTGCCTTTTTTTTAAGTATGTACACTTTTCGTACTCAACGGCTGCCATATTAGCGATGTATTACCTACGTAGCAGAAGTGATGTGACAAACTTCCCGCTAACTGTGCGAATTCACAAGGTAAAAACATTTCGGACAGATGTCGGTTCTTATAGTTACAGAGTTAAAGAAAACATCAGTGATACATTTTAAAACAGCTTCTATTTTGGTAAGAAAAAAAGCTGTATATTTTCGCAGTTTCCGACGCCATTTCTGCAAAGTGTGGCAGGCAGAATCAGGTCTGGCATTGGAATTGGAACAGCACTTACCCGCTGAAAAATGTCCACTTAGGTCGCTCAGAAACAGCTAAACTTTGGAAATGGTCCCTAAAGATGATCTGGAGTTACTTCCCCACACTTTTGTGTCGTCGTGTTTAGACTACTGTTGTTTTCATGTTTAAGTGAAAAGGATCTGTCTCGACTACAGCAGGTCCAAAATTCCGCTGTGAGGGTACTGCTTGGTACCAGCAGACGGGCTCACATTACTCCATTTCTAAAAGCCCTTCATTGGTCCCAGTCACCGTCCACATTCTTTTTCAAACCCTGGTGCCCTGCATGGTCAGGCTCCCTCCTACATTAGGGACTTGTTAAGTCCCTACACCCCCTCTCGGAGGCTGAGGTCACTGAAACTAAATTCACTTATGGTAAATGGTCTGCATTTATATAGTTCTGTTCCACCTTCCACACACACTCATACACCAGTAGGTTTCTAAGGTCTACGGTAAATCCTACTGGAGGCCTAAGCCAGGGTTCTTGCCCAAGGACACTTAGACATGTGGACAGCCAGAGCCGGGACACGAACCGCCAAACTCTTGGTCATTGGGCGACCCACTCTACCAACTGAGCCCCAGTGTGGTCCTTCGCACTTGTTTCAGAACCTTAGGAGATGGCTCTTTCCAGACTGTTGCTCTGAGGCAGTTGTATGGAATGATCTTCTGCTCTTATTACGCTCCTTGGACTCTATTGATGTTTTTAAGAACAAACTTAAAACTCATTTGTTCCTCCAGTCATTTTTACGGCATTGACGCCAGCTTTGTTCAGAATGGACAGCTCCATACTGACAGTTTTTGGTCATTTTCACTGAACTTTTAAGACCCAAAAAATAGGTGTCCCAACTAGAGATGCGTGGATGACGTATATTTTCATCTGCAATCGCTTCTTAAAATCTCTATCCGCCCACTATCCATTTGCATGAACGATTTACCCCCAATTTTCAGAACCGAACCCGCGCACCAATGCATGAGATAATTCCAAAATTACCTCCACCGACTGCACAAAGTGAACGCAAGTGGGTAAAACCTTTTTTTTTTAATGTTTTTAATTTTATGGATGTTGTCATATTACATCTGGCCCAGAGACAACGGTTGAAAAATAGCTTTTTTATGCTAATATTGACACATTTACCGACATGTTCATTCATGTGTTACATCTGTTTTTATTGTTGTTTTTTTAATCTACTGTGCTTTGTGTTCCTTGATTTTAATTACACTGCAGTTTTTTATTATTGTGTTTTTTTTTATTGATTCTTATATTTTATTGTTCAGACAGGTTGTTCACTTTCCCTTGTAAATCACTTTGGATAAATATATCACGTACATATCAGGACAGTACAGGTCCACATATGCATCCGTTAACTTACATTTTTACTTCTTGCGTTACTCACTCTCTTGGGGTCATGACAGAACAAAGTTGCTGGTCCTGCTTTAGTTTCGTTCAGCTGTGATGAACCATGTTAGACCTGCTCGTCTGATGACTTTTAAATAAACGGCTACACACGTTTTGCAGAAAACACATCCTGTTGTCTAAATGTACCACCTCCACAAACCGTGCGAACTCTACTTTCTCTCCTTCTTTCACCTTCGTTTTAAATTCACCTGCTTTTATTTTCGTCTGTGCCGCTGTCATCTGTGTTCTGTCTAAACTAAACACCAGTGAACGACCAGACCAACAGGATAAAGTCTGATTCAAATGGATTTAGTGTCGTTTTCTTTCCTTTGTTTACCTTTGGAATAATATGCAAAATGTTTATTATATTTTTATTTAAGTGCTTCAACCACAACCCACCCGCATTTAATTAAAATATGATTTTTCGTCACACCATCCACCTGATCCGTGGTTCATCTGTGCAGCTCTAGTCCCAACACCTTGTATTGTATTTACAACTTTTAGTCTATACCAAACCAGCACACATGCACACACACACATATGGCGTTATAAGGTGTTTACCTGTACCCCCAGAGTTGTGTCAAAATGATCATCCCGTCACATTGAACTCTCAAGTGCTTCTGGACATGTACATGACCACAGTGTTTTCACCAGCCAGACTAGGACACTGGATGTAAGTAACACTTTGAAAGTATATTTATTTGATCATGCCTTTGACCAGTAAACATATAATCAATCATGATAGATTGGATGATAGATTGAATATTGGATATTGATTTTGTTTGAAATTAATGTGATGCACACGAGTCGTCTTGAGTGTTATTGTTCATGTTAGTTTAATGGATGTAAACTATAGTCTACCTTTTGACTAACTGAATCTAAATACAATATTGGGAAAATAAACTAGTAAAAGGAAAAAGTCTACCTATAATAGGAGCATTTTATGATATCGATTATAATGTTTCCAAATGCAAAGTAACATATTTTGACATTTCTGTCCTGACTGTCCACAATCTCAAATTCACACATATGTGACCCACCACCAGTAAACCAGGCATAAGTGTGTGTAAATCCAAACAGAGTTATGTGTGTATCTTGGTAGAGTGGAAACTAAGGTTTAAGATGGTGAAAAAATGATGTTTCTATCACAAGTAGAACCAAAGTTATGGTCATTTTAATATCCACATTTGGACATATTTTACAATTTGCATATTTTTAGATATTGTCCGTTAAAGTTTTGGACTGTTTTGGGGTAGGAAGTCCTTAGCAACGCATAATAATTTGTATCCGATTGACACAAATTGTTGACAGATGTTAAAGGACACTCTGATGGACATGTCACAGAAGTTTTATATATTATAATAATAGGACAGAAGTGTGACGTATTATAATCATTTGGCTTACACCATTGGACAGAACATTCAATATAAGCTTTTACCTCGTACCAAACACTTGGGTGTTTACCCACGGAACGGAGATCGTTTTGTTCGGCGAAAAGAGGTGGAAGTCGTCTTTGTCTTTGCTCAGCAATACCTGAACTTTTGTCACCGCTTAAATAATTGACTCAATAAACACCTTTATTGATTGGATTTCAATGTAATGACCACAGGAAGTGAACATAGAGGTGTTAAGGTACCGTTTTTTGATAAGGTGTAAACACTAATAACAAATCACCTTCCAGCCTAAATTTGGCTGTAGCTCTGAACGGCTCAGCGCGACTTATGCCTGGTTTGGTGGTGGTGGGTCACATATAATGAACAAGCCTTTGATCCACTGCCCCCATGAAACCCTAACCCTAACACAAACTATGTTTATATACGTCTTTCAGTCAAGGAGTTAAGGGTTGTTTTATGTCCTTGTTTTATTATTTATATAGTTTAGAAATTTGATCATGTATTTTATTGTTTTTCTGTGACATATTTGCTGCTATATAAATAAACTTTGCTTACATAAAGTATACAGTGTAAGTACTGGAACACAGCATTAGCTACTTCCAGCTCTGATCATGACTAGACTCCACATCTTCTCTGTGTTCAGAAACACCAGCCTCACATCAGTGTTTAATAGTCAGTGCCCCCCCCTCTCCCCCTTACTGCCCTCCTTCAGGACTTCCCTCCCCCTGTCTCCTCACAGTTTAATTTACATAACTAAGGGTGGAGTTGTTTCCCCTGTTCCTGCATAATTCATGAGTTGTGTGGCAGATACTTTATCATTGGCCAATAATAACACATGGGACGCTGTGCCGCCGCCACCCGAGGGACGCCGCCGCGCCCCCACCCCACGGATGCCACGGCGGCGGCCCCACCCCAGGGACCTATGAGACACAGAGACAAAGGGTTAGAAGTGAGGGTCTACAAAGAGCCTGTCTGGCCTCCACACACACATAAAGGAGGCTAAAGCGTTAGCATGCGGCGCAGGGTTAGCAGGGTCATTAAAGCTCAGTGCGTAGAGTCAAAGGTTCTTGAAAAGTTCACATGTGGGCGTCGGCCTCTTAACCTGTAACTTTAAGTCAGTTCACAAACGTTTATGAAACATAGACGACAGCAGGAGGTCTTCACGCACCGTCTGGATGTTTATGCTGATGATGTGTTTGTGTTCATTTGTATAAACACTGGGAACGTTTTTATTCCTGTTTAATCCAGAATAAAGGTTCATTCCTCTTCCAGATGTAAACACTTATTCTAGTTGAAAATGATAATTCCCTATTAAACTGAAGTCAGAATAAAATCACTGGTTTATTCTGATCTTAATTCAATAATTCCTCTGACATGGAAACACGAAATTCCTCTGGAACATTATTCCTGTTGTTCTGCACATGCTCCTGGTTTGGTTGCCATGACGATGTACATATTTCGCATTGATGTCGTAGATATCTTGCATTGTTGACACACATTTCACATTGACGCACGTATTTCACATTTTTGACAAAAATATTTTGAATTGACGACGCACATATTTCACATTGACTGGCAGCCATTTTTTACACCAAGGGCCCCTCTGACCCCCACCAAACATTCATATACCAGTGTGAGTGACACTGGAGGCAGGAAGATGAAAGGTCTTTGCCCAAGGACACAATGGACTGACTAGGACAGAGCAGGAATTGAACGACCCGCTCTACGAACTGAGCCATAGCTGCTCTTTAGAATGGACTACACCCGTTTCCAAGGAAACCTTTATTTAGAATTAACATGTCCATGTAAACACGAAGGAAATGCATTTAATTCTGAATTATTTTATACAGAATAAATAATTCTTAAATAAAAAAACATCATGTAAACATAACGCATAAGGTGGAGGTCTGCCTTGGTTGGGGGGGGGGGGGGGGCAGAACAGGTGAGTGCAGTCACTGAGAGACAGAGGGAAGAATTGTATTCATTTTAGCAGCAGCAGTATTAGCATTAGCATCACCATCATTGTTAGCAGCAGCAGTATTAGCATTAGCATCAGATTCTGTCACTCAGTGAAAATGAAGAAAACTGGATGGTGTCCCAGTGCAGTGAGGCGTGCGTGCGTGCGTGTGTGTGTTTGTCTGTTTAAACATGTGGGGACGTCTTCTGCACAGGCTTCAGTTGTTCAATCTGAAAACATTTTTCTGAAAATATTATCCTGAAACAGTTGAATGTTTGGGGATGAAAAGTACATTTTAGTGTATTTTTGTGCAATAACGCAGATTAATCCATCATCATGGGTCGGCTGATTAAAAATAATAATGCAATTCAATATAAGGGTTGGTTACTGTTGTTTCATTGAAACTGTTGAAAATATATATACACACACACACACACACACATATATATATATATTGAATATGTTAAAAATGTTTTTATCACACTTCCTATATTTTTCCTGCAGTGTTTTTTAGTAATAAAAAAAAAGACAGAACAATTGACCGACAGTGTTTTGATCATGATTAACTGAAATGAATCCAAAATTTATAATCCTGTGATTAATCTGATGAAAATGTTTTAATCATTTGACAGTACTGGATTTAAACCTGTCAGGATCGGGGTGAGGTGAAGGAGGACTCCACTGCACAGTGCTGAAGGGAAAAATAATATAATAACAAAACTAAGAAACATAAAGACAAGACAGAGACAAAACAAAACCAAAACCTGGGAACAAACGACCAGAGTCCGTGGTGATGATGAATGTCCAGGTTATGGAGGTGACATTACTGAATGGTCCCACACTGGCAACTGCAGCCTTACTGCTTATATAGCCACAGATGAGGAACGTCTGCAGCTGCACAGTGCGGGACCAGGTGAGTGTGGAAATGACTGGGGGAAAGGTCATGACAAAACCAGTATTTTACTTTACTTTTACTTTGACACTAAACTGTTTATCTGTGTTTTAATGTTTTGTACATTTTTATGTTAGATTAAATTGAGTTGTTTTATCCTGTGTTTTTAGATGTAAAATACTTTTAAAGTAAGATTAATGTAAAATTGTTTTATAAATAAACTGTGATTGACAGACAGACAGATGAACACAGATAGACAGACAGATAAACAGACAGACAGACAGATAGACAGATAAACAGTAAAATGAACAAACAGTTGAAATGACTGCAGTGATTGAAATGAACTGTAAATGTGGAAGCATGTTTTTATGACATGTGACCATAAACCAGTGTTTCTGTTGGAGTGAGAACGCTGCCAAATGCTCGGCCAGTTCTCGAACACCTCGAATGCACACCAGCTGACGAGCGCCGGAAATCAGGAAATGGAATAAAGGGAGGAAGTGAAACTAAACTAAGCACGAGCTCGACTGAGCGCTGACCAAAGTCACCATGACGACACACTGACACCAAGAACACAATGGATTCTTTTCTTTTCTTTTCTTTTCTTTTTCTATCTTAACATTGATTGGGTGACATTATTGTACCTTGAGTGTGTGTGTATGTGTGTGTGTCCACAGAGACATATGCTATAACTCAATGAATACTTTAGATATCACCATGACACAATACATATATATATATATATATATATATATATATATATATATATATATATATATATATATATATATATATATATATATATATATATATATATATATATATATATATATGTGTATATATATATATATATATATATATATATATATATATATATATATAGTGTTAGTGTAGAAGTGTGACATTTACATGAATTGAAGCTAACAGGGACATGTTCTGTGTGTAAACTGTATTTCCAGACGACAGTGTGTGTGTGAAGTGTTTGATAATAAAGTATCGGTGGTCGACTGATACCATAGCGACACAACTTCCCCCTGTCGTGTCTGTGAACGAATGTTTGCGCCTCATAATGAGTCTAGTGACTCAAACATAAACCTCCAGCTGTGGTCACAGTTAGAGGGTTAAGGGTTTGTACACTATGACAGGAGGAAGAAAAGACGTGTCTGCATTTAACATCAAAACCATTCAAAGTAATTCATGTTTTTTGACTTAAGTTTACTGTTTAATGGACGAATAGAAAAGAAGAGAATAGGTCCTTATCTTCATGGTTATGGTCTATATCTTCATGGTTATGGTCTATATCTTCATGGTTGTGGTCTATATCTTCATGGTTGTGGTCTATATCTTCATGGTTGTGGTCTATATCTTCATGGTTGTGGTCTATATCTTCATGGTTGTGGTCTATATCTTCATGGTTGTGGTCCATATTGTATATACCATATATATAACATTGTATGTATGTAGAAAAACACAGATTGGCATAATAGGTCTGCTTTAAAATACACCAGAATGCAGGAAATGGTATCTAATTCTTTAAACATTTTCTCCAGGAAAATTCCCACCCTGGTGCCCCCTCCCCACCTCCACCCCCTCACACACACACACACACACACACACACACACACACACACACACACACACACACATTCTGATTACCACTGACACCCCTGCATGTTCATACATTTTTCAGAATTGTTTTATGTATTTTTTTATGAATTTAGAATCATTCTGAAATAAAATGTTCTCTTTTTCAGTTAAATGTGTTCATGGATAATGAAGACATTGTTCTTTCAATTGTTTTTTACATTAAGAATTCATGAAAAAATATAACTATACAAAAGTATATACCCTAATGCAGAGGATGTTATTATTCTTTCAGTTTTTGTCCTTATTACTGCCAAGGAGGTTATGTTTTTGCCAGAGTTTGTTTGTTTGTCTGTTTGTTTGTCTGTTACTTAGCAAGGTAACTGAAAAAGTTATGGATGGACCTTGATAAAATTTTAGGGTAGGTTGCTAATGGAGAGATCTGGAAATGGTTAGATTTTGGTGGTGATCTGGAAGAGATCCTGGATTCTGCATCACTTTGAACTTTGACATTGTGGTAAATACGTTTCAAAGTCTCCTCCATGCTAGCCGCCATGTTTGTCAAAGCTACTGTATGGAAAGTCTACCTATGTTCTCCTTGGCCACGCTATGGTTACATCATAACCAGTGCTGGGAATAACAGCATTACTAACGCAGCCACATTTCGAGTAACGGAGTAATTATTTTATCCATAACTGTATCGCCGTCACCGTTACTCGGGAAATAATGTGACGCGTTACAGATGTGTTTCCACTGTCAGAACGTCTGGGACTTTTTCTGGATAACTACAGTTTTTGGGCGTCTGTGGCTCAGTTGGTAGAGTGGGTCGCCCAATGACCGAGAGGTTGGCAGTTTGTGTACCGGCGCTGACTGTCCACATGTCCAAGTGTCCTTGGGCAAAGACACTGAACCCTTAGTAGGACTGACCTTTGACCTTAGAAACCTACTGGTGTATGAGTGTGTGTGAATGGGTGAATGTGAGGCTAATGTAAAGTGTGTGAATGGGTGAATGTGAGGCTAATGTAAAGTGAGTGAATGGGTGAATGTGAGGCTAATGTAAAGAGCTTTGAACCATGAAGGTGGAACAACTATAGAAGAACATTTAACATTTACTTTTGACCGGGCCATGACTTAGCCCCGTCCTCTCAGGCATGTGTCTTCATGCGGAAATGGAACCTTTCGATGACATTTTATATGGCATCAGTTACTATGGTAACGCCACTAACAAAAAGCGCCAAAACAAAGCCTCAGCAGAGGAGGAAATGACAAGACTAGACAAGGGCGAGGGATGATAACATGTATCAAAGCAGGGGTGTCAAACTGTGGTCCTCGAGGGCCGGTGTCCTGACTGTTTTAGATATTCCCCTCTTCCATTACACCTGGAGGTCATTGCATCATTATCAGTCTGATGAGGAGCTGATTATTAACTCTTTAAGTGTCAGTGCTGATTCTGAATGGATGATTTAGTTTATTCAGAAAAATTCAACTATTTTCCTTTTAGTTTTGTGCATGGAAAGGTAAGATTTTTATTTTATTTTTTAAAGGCAAAATTAAAATTGCTGGGACCAAATTTCAATACTAGTTTTCTTCTTTCGTAATTTTATTGTCCAAATTTTCCACATTATTTGTGATTTTGTAAATATTTATTAGTTTTTGTTGCTCTTTTTTTTTCTAGATTTATTTTTGTTTTATGTTAGTATTGTTCTTTGGTTTTCTACCATTTGTGTCTTACTTTGCTCATTTTACCAATTATTTTGTTAGTTCTCAGGAGTTAAAGGGTTAAACTGAATGTTTTATACATTTCCCTCTTCCATGTGATTCAGTTTAACCCTTTAACACCTGAGATTTTAGCTATCAGTAAAAAAGTAAAAAATAAAGTAAAATAAAATGAGCAACAACAAATAATAATAAGCTAACAAAATAATTGGTTACATGAGCAAAGTAAGACACAAATGGCAGAAAATAAAAGAAAAAAAATTACATTTAAAAAAAAAAGAAAATGTAGAAAAATAAACAAAATCAGCAACAAAATACACATTTACAAAATGAAAAAATAATGTGGAAAATTTTGAGAAAAAAAAAGAAAACTAGTATTAAAATTTGGTCCCAGCAGTTTTAATTTTGCCTTTAATTTTTTTATTAATAAAAAAAAAGCTTTTTTACACCTTTTCCATCCATAAAACTAAAAGGAAAATGGTAGATTTTTTTTTTTTTTAATATTGAACCTAAATCATCCATTCAGAATGCATCAGCACTGACACTTAAAGAGTTAATAATCAGCTCCTCATCAGACTGATAATGATGCAATGGGCTCCAGGTGTAATGGAAGAGGGGAATATCTAAAACATGCAGGACACTGGCCCTCGAGGACTGGAGTTTGACACCTGTGTATTAAACAATCTTGACCAATCACTGAACCTCATTAACTGGTCGGTCACAGAGAAAAAGAAGAAAAAGAAAGAAAACAGTTGCTTTGTTGGGTCATACACACACACACACACACACACACATACACACACACACACACACACACACACACACACACACACACACACACACACACACACACACATACATACACACACACATACACATACACACACACACACACACACACACACACATACACACACACACACACACACACACACACACATACAGACACATACACACACACACACACACACACACACACACACATACACACACACACATACAGACACATACACACACACACACACACACACACACACACACACACACACACACATACACACACACACATACAGACACATACACACACACACACACACACACACACACACATACAGACACATACACACACAAACACACACATACACACACACACACACACACACACACACATACACACACACACACACACACACACAGCCATACACACTTCAGTCACTTGTCACACTGTCAGGTCGAGTGATGTTAAAAGTTCATTTTAAATCTTCACACATAGAAAAAATATTCAATATTCCAGTAAATTTTGCTGCTGAATATGGTGTAAAAAAAACCTTATCGATGTCGACCAGTCTGCGTCAGTTCTGCATGAACTCCTTCAGCCGTCGTCCACCCGTCATGTCATTTGCAGTCGACCTGTCAGATGGATAACACTACTCATCCACCACACATTTGGGTTGTCATGGTAACAACTTCCTGTCCCAGTCTGTAGCTGTTACAGAAGTTCTAGCTTTGTGTTTTGTATACATTTGAGTAAACGTTCTAAACTGATGCGAGGCGTACAGTACCATATAGATTAACAGAGGAAGCATCTTAAATGACATCCACAGTTACATCACAGAACGAGGATGGATACCCTTTCATCTGTTTTTTTCATTTCTTTGACTTTTTTAAGCAAAAAAAAAAAAAAAGTAACGCAAAAATACTTTTCCTGGTAACTAATTACTTTGCTAGTGGAGTAACTCAGTTAGTAACTATTACTTTTGGGGAAGTAACTAGTACTTGTAATTAATTACTTTTTCAAAATAACTTACCCAGCACTGGTCATAACTGTTAAAATCCCACCCAATGATCGTGATTGGTCCGTCCACCATTTGTCCGTAGACAACTGAACCAGACCTCACAAAGCTGAGCGGAAACACATGAGGGTCAGTGAAAGACAGACTAGATAAAAACATCCACACAGTTGTATTGATTTTATGATTTATTGAACGACTTCCTTTTGTTGACAACAGCCATCGCAGCTGTGAGGTCCTGATGAGCACATGTGGTCAACGCTTTTATCAACTCCATTTTTATGTCAATATGACAAATGCTGGAAACAATGTCATTATTTGTCCTTGGAAGAAATTACACTGTGGATATTTGAAATGTTAATTATAACTAGGAAGAATTGAACTGCAGATATGTGTAATGTATCCAGACTAACGATTTAACTGTTAAAACAGCTCGCCATAGCCGCCAGCCTCCACTTTACGATATAATACAATGACGTCGGTTTGTTCCGCCACGTCACAGTGATGACGTGTATATCCACGCCGGCTTTATTTATGATGAGACAGACGCAGAAATCTGTAAAAACCATATTACACCTTACCTCAGCCGGGCATGAACCGTAGTGACCTTTCATTCTGTTACCATGGTAACGGGCTGCAGCGTAGGCCACTGGTAAAGGCTTCGCTCCAGTGAACTGTGTATGTAGATGTGATTGACAGATGATCAGTGAACCTGTCGTCATGTGACCTGATATAAAAACTACAACATGATATGAAGTCATTTTTCTACCGTCACACATGTATATAAGGTCACATTACACACACACAGATACAGAACTGTACATGTGGCTTTAATTTACTGATGTTTTAAACCAGTAAGAGTAAAACTGGAGAGGGGGAAAACAGACAAATGAGTCAGAGATAAATAATTTAAAAAATCAACATAATAAACAATGAGTAAATCAGTTGTAAAATGTATAAAATAATCAAGAAAACAACAAAAATAATCAACAAAACAAACAGAAATAAAGTTTCATTCAACATGTTTGTAATTATCTGTCCTGCTTCTTGTCACAGGGTCAAAGGTCACATTAAATCATGACTTTAACCTTAACAACCACTTTAATCCACTTTTGTTTGTGTGTTTTAAAGCTGTGTACATATTAAATAAAGGCTAAAAGAGTCACAAGTTGAAAAAGTCCTGGTCCTCGAGGTCCACTGTCCTGTTTCAGGACACCTGACGGTCATCTGATGCCAGGGTGATCATTTGGGAACCCCTGCATTAAAACATCCTCTTCCATTCACTCTCTGTACTTCGCTGGCTCTGGTTTTTCCTCCTTCTTCACTTGTTTATTCGTATTTTCAGTCGCATTGCTGCTGAACATTAGCCACGTCTCCATGGTTACAGTGTTATCATGGTAACAACAGGTCATTGATGAGTGCGCTGGGTCAGTGGGTCAAACTAACTAGCTGGGGGGGGGGTCAATACTGAATGTTTCATCCAGGTCTTTTATAAAATAATTTTTCCCAAGACTTGTTATTAGGATGAACCTACTGTATTTTCAGGACTATAAGGTGCAGTGAAAAGACTTTTTACAAAAATGATAGTGGGCCTTATACATGTATATGGATCAATTCTGGTTGTGCTTAGTGACTGGGAATTTTGACTTTATCCCATAATTTTGACTTTTTATCTCATGATTTTGATATTTTATCTCATGATTTTGATATTTTATCTCATGATTTTGATATTTTATTTCATCATTTTGATATTTTATCTCATCATTTTGACTTTGTATCTAATTATATTGACTTCACTTAAAGCTTCCTATAGTCCAGTGTGCCTTATAGTGTGGAAAATATGGTACTTATTTTTTAAAAGAATTTTGAAAAGCAGTACCTCAACGTGCCCCCATTTGAGAAGCACTGGGTTAGACGATGGAAAAGTCAAAGGCTACAGATGGTGAGCAGGAGGGTTTAAGGCTGGGTATGTCAGAGGCGCAGTGGTAGCCGCCAGTGACAGCTTCAGCAGATTCACTGTAGTGGAAACGCTGAAGCACAGGATGCTGTGGAGCTCTGCAGCGAAATGACTCCAACACTCACCAGTATATCTGAAACTGATGGAAATATGAGTCCATCTGCACCATGTGACCACAAATCTGCAGCATATTTACAGGAGGATGTGACAGATACGACCTTAATGTCACTAAAGATAGTTTACAGCAGAAAAACTGTGACATTATTGACAAAATTAATAGAAAAATGACACATATATACATGTTACAAAGCAGTGAGTCATTAATAGTAGGTCTAATGTGGTCTACAGTGTTTCCATTACATTAGAGGTCTCAAACCTGTGGCCCGGGGCCTAAATGTGGCCTGCCAGTGGTTCCAATGAGCATAATAACCTATTGAATAAATGACTCCATATTTTCTTCTCAGTTTTTTCTTTGCCTATAAACGATGACAACTTCAAAATTGTGTTCTTTTTTTACTGCAAAAAAATATTAAATGATCAAAATATTGATATTTACAAACTATCATGCAACAATAAAATGTGAAAAACCTGAACAAATGTGAAAAACCTGAAATGTCTAAAGAAAATTAGACACAATTTGAACTATTTTCTGCTTCTGTTACTAAGAGTTTAGTGTCTTTGTAGAAATGATCTATAATAAAACACATGGACTAACTAGTATTTAGAGAATGTCTAATCTCGCCCCTATTTTGTACCAATCTCAAGTTTCTATGACAACCTGTTGTTGAATTAGAGCCAATAAATGTGATTTTGACCTTTCTGCTAAATACGACCTTGACCTTTGACCTTTTGCAATATTGATAATTTCATTGTATGTATATATGCCTCAGTGTGTGTAATATTATGATAATAATATTACACAATTTGGCCAAATGTCAACTTTGACCTCCAGAGATCTGAAAAACTAGTGGTCATAGATGATGTTCATTCTGCATCGTTTGGTACCAATCTGAAAGTTCTGTGACCCTCCGTTCTTGAGGTATAACTGATAATGTGATTTTAAACTTTTTGTTAATTGTGACCTTGACCTTTGACCTTTACTTAAATGGATCGTTGCATCTGATGTGCATTAGCTATATGTATATGCCCATGTAATTTCATGGTGATATCTCAAGTATTCATTGAGTTATAGCATGATATGTCTCTGTGGATACACACACACACACACACACACACGCACACACAGTGATGACAATAATCTCTCACAACCAATGTTGGGTGAGAATGAATACTAGGACAGGGGTTCTCAAACTTTTTTGGCCCAGGTCCCCCTTGGAGGGGTGAAATTTTTCCATGTCCCCCCTCATCCTCGCGATACTGAAAATGATAAAAAACCACTTCAACAATGATTATTATGAAACAATGATAACCTTTTTTAATAGTGCTTTTGTGAAAACCAGCAAAATCTTCAGGTATTATAATATAAATGAACACTTCAGAAACAACAATTTTAAATAATTTTAAAATAATAAACAGAACAAAAGACACACAAAACCGTGTGTGTGTGTGTGTGTGTGTGTGTGACAGACAGACAGACAGACAGACAGACAGACAGACAGACAGACAGACAGACAGACAGACAGACAGATAGACAGAGACGTAATGAGAGGGATGATCTTGTCAAACTCAATATAACTATCAATGTACTTTCTCTTTTTAGGGTTAGGGCGTTTGTTTTTGTCATTGTCATTTTCATTGTCATTTCTTTTACCACTTCTTGAGGAACTTGGCGGACACAAAAATCGATCCATGTTCGCTGCAGGGTGGCTAAAAATAGCCTGTGACTCGCTCCGTCTCAATTTAGTCAAGCTAGCGTCAAACAGCGCTGTTACTTCCGCCTGCTCGCTACAAAATAAAACTTCCGCATTTCAAAATAAAACAGCAAAAAAACCCCAAACAAAACAAAACTTTGAATAATTTCGCGTACCCCCTGGACATGCGCCACGTCCCCCTAGGGGTCCGCGGACCCCAGTTTGAGAACCGTGGCTGTAGATATCACCATGAACTTACATGGACATATACATATAGTTAATGCGCATCAGATACAATGATCCATTTGAGTAAAGGTCAAAGGTCAAGGTCACGAATGATGCAGAATGAAGATTTCTATAATTCTCATACTTGGTGTTATCATCTACGACCAATAGTCTTTTAGATCTCTGGAGGTCAAAGGTGACATGTGACAAAATTCACTTGTGTAACACTGTTTGTGTCAAACATAGACTGTGATGGAAATTCAGTTTGACTGGGTCATTAAATGTCACTGATCACCATGAACCATAAACATTAAGCTTATGATTATTCTGCAGCTGAAATATTGAAATAACAGGTGATGGACGACTGATAACAGTGTTGATGGTTTGACCAACAAACACATCCAAAGCAAATAAGGGTGGATTTAGTAACAAGAGTGAATAATGATAGAAACTGGGTGTGAAAAGAAGTACAGAAAAATAATTAGGACTCATGTTAAAAATAGTCAGACAGACCAATCATTTCTTGGAGTGTTTTATTTTCCAACTGAAGCCAAAACATTATATATTTGACTCAGATTATTTATGAACATTCCAGAAGCAGTTTTAAGCAAGACGTGAGATTAGGCATTCTATCAATAACTTTTTACTGTTTAATGGAAATGATTTGATCAGGAGTAAACAATCAACAATATTATTCTAAACAAACAGCTTTTCTACCGATGTGCACGGACGAATGAAAAATTTGGAATAATACCGTGATGCATCGGTTACTAAGTATTTGTAGCAATAAAATTGATCTGTTCAATAGAATATATTTGTTAGTTGCATTTAGTAGTGTTTCTCTTCTTTCATTAAAGTCTTTGTTTTTGATACAATATACTGCTGCAGGTTTGTGGTCTGTATCTTCATGGTTATGGTCTGTATCTTCATGTTTGTGGTCTCTATATTCATGGTTATGGTCTCTATCTTCATGGTTGTGGTCTGTATCTTCATGGTTGTGGTCTCTATCTTCATGGTTGTGGTCTGTATCTTCATGGTTGTGGTCTCTATCTTCATGGTTATGGTCTGTATCTTCATGGTGGTGGTCTGTATCTTCATGGTGGTGGTCTCTATCTTCATGGTTATGGTCTCTATCTTCATGGTTATGGTCTCTATCTTCATGGTTATTGTAACAGGCTTCGGGGAACCCAAGCGCAAAACAAGAGGCGTGCGTAAAAGTCCAAACAACAATTTATTGATACACAGAATAAAGTCACAGAACAGATGAGTGAGGACAAGTCCCCTTCAAAGTCTCTAAGCGCTGGGCTGTACTTATCCCAGTCGGGCACAGATGTTCTCCACAGCTCAGAAGGGGAAACTGGTCTCGATTCGGATCCGGTCCAAGGTCGGGGTTGGCGGCGGTACTCGTAGTCGGGATTCGGTCCAAGGTCGGGGCAGGCGGCAGGTATCAGGGTCAGCGTCAGTTCCAGGATCAGGGCAGGCGGCAAGAGACTTAACTGGTTCCGGATCAGGTTCAATAACAGACAGGGGTAACAGGCAGAAATCGGAGGTCGGACAGAAACGGGACTGGTACACGGAACACAGGGTAAACAGAATTGCTGGAGAATCAGAGCACTGGTCATGATAATCTGGCAACGAACTGAGGTCTGAATGCAGACTAAATACTCCTCACCTGATGAGTTCAGCTGCCCTCACCAGGTGAGTTGTATCTCTAATTAACCAGGCAGAACAGAACAGGGTGAAAGGTGACAGGCAGGAACACAGAACAGAACACAAGACACAGGATATGACAGAACCCCCCCCCCAAGGAACGTTTCCCGACGTTCTACACTATAAACCACAAAAAAAACCAAAAACAAGACAAGGGAGGGTGGTGGGGGCTCCGGAGGAGGGTCAGAATTCCTCGGAGATGTCAGAGTTCATCTCGACATTATCCTCCTCGTAACTCTCCCAGGTCATTTCCTCCGGTTCCGATACATCCCTAGGGAGATGTTCCGGCATCCCCTCCTCGACTTCATCCATGGGTTCTTCAGCCTCCTCCTCTTCACTTGACGGAGGGTCAGGGATGTCAAGAGGGGGAAATTTCCGGCGTCTGGGGTTGGAGGGTTGACCTGGGTGGGAAGAGTGAAACTGGGTGATTAATCTCTTATCCAATATTTGCCGGGCTGGTACCCATGTCCTCTCCTCGGGACCGTAACCCTCCCAGTCTACCAGATATTGCAGGCCTCTCCCCCACCGTCTGGAACGAAGTAACCTCCGGACAGTGTAGGCTGGTGCACCGTCGATCATCCTAGGGAGAGGTGGAGACTGAGAGGGACCCATTAGCGGACTTTCTGAAACCGGCTTCAATTTAGAAATATGGAAGGAGGGGTGGATCTTCATGGAACGCGGGAGGGATAGTTTGACCGCTACAGGGTTGATTATCTTTTCTATCGTGAACGGTCCAATAAATCTAGGGGACAGTTTCCTAGACTCGACCCTCAATGGAAGATCCTTGGTGGACAGCCAAACTCTTTGGCCCACCTTATAAGTAGGTCCTGGTGACCTCTTCTTATTGGCGTAACAAGCCTGTCTCTTAATAGACTGCAGCAACGAGGCACGGGCGTTTTTCCAGACTCTTTTACACTTCTTTAAGAAAGATTCTACAGAGGGGGTACTTGAACGGATATCGGTGTCGGGGAACAGAGGAGGTAAGTATCCGTTACCAGCCTCAAACGGGGTCATACCGGTAGATGAATTGACGAGGGTGTTGTGCGCGTACTCAACCCATACCAACTGTTTAGACCACTGTCCCGGATCCCTCGAAGTCATACATCGAAGAAGTGATTCCAGTTCCTGGTTGGCTCTCTCGGACTGCCCATTGGTCTGAGGGTGAAAACCTGAGGAAAGACTCACAGATGCCCCAATTAAATGGCAAAACTCCCTCCAGAAGGAGGAAGTGAATTGTGGACCCCTATCGGATACAATATCAGTAGGAAGTCCATGTATCCTGAACACATGAGTTAACACAAGAAGTGCTGTTTCTTTGGCAGAAGGGAGCTTGGGCAAGGGAACAAAGTGAGCCATTTTACTGAACCTGTCGACGATCGTCAGGATCACCGTGTTGCCCTCAGAAGGAGGCAATCCAGTGACGAAGTCCAGGGATATGTGAGACCAGGGACGATGGGGCACAGGTAGGGACCGGAGATGCCCGGCAGGCACGTTCCTGTTGCTTTTATTCTGCGAACAGACTGGGCAAGCATTAACATATGCGGTGACGTCCTCCTTAGGGAGGGCCACCAGAACCTCCTCTTGACCACCTCAAGAGTACGGTTAACCCCAGGATGACAGGTCAGATTTGAACCATGGAGCCACTGCAGAAGTTCACTTCTGAAAGAGAGGGGTACGAACAGGTGAGTGACAGGGCAGTTACTGGGTCCGGGTTCATTCTCCACCGCCGTCTTAATTCTTTCCTCCAGTTCCCATCTTATGACCGCGACTCTGGAAGCTCGGGGAAGGATGGGTTCCGGATCTCCTTCCTCCTCGTCAGTGAAGTGGAACTGTCTGGATAAGGCGTCAGGCTTTATGTTGCGGGAACCTGGGCGGTAGGAGAGGCAAAAATCAAACCGATTAAAAAATAGTGACCATCGTGCTTGCCTGGAGTTGAGTCGTTTGGCGGTTTTCAGGTATTCCAGGTTCTTGTGATCTGTCCAAACCACAAATGGTTCCTTAGCGCCCTCCAGCCAGTGTCTCCACTCCTCGAGTGCCAGCTTGACTGCCAGAAGTTCTCGGTTCCCAATGTCATAGTTTCTCTCTGCAGGAGATAAACGTTTTGAAAAAAAAGCACAAGGATGCATTTTATTGTCGGAACCATTTCTCTGGGAAAGGACCGCCCCTACTCCCACACTGGAGGCGTCGACCTCTACCACGAACTGTCTGGTTGGATCGGGAAACTGGAGAATAGGAGCGGAACTAAACAGAGTCTTTAATTTAAGGAACGCCTGTTCAGCATCTTGGTTCCAATGAAAAGGAATCTTAGAAGAGGTTAAAGCACTAAGGGGAGCAGCAATAGTGCTATAACCTCTGATGAACCTTCGATAGAAGTTTGCAAACCCCAGGAACCGTTGGAGCTGCTTGCGAGTTCCGGGAACAGGCCAATCGGTTACTGCTGCTACCTTGGAGGGATCCATCTGGAGCTTGTTCTGGCCCACAATGTATCCAAGGAAGGAGACCGAAGGAACATGAAACTCGCACTTCTCTGCCTTGACGTACAGGGAGTTCTCTTGAAGCCTCTGGAGAACCTGCTGGACATGATGAATGTGTTCCTGTTCAGAGCGAGAAAATATCAGAATGTCATCCAGGTAGACGAACACAAACTGATTTAACATATCTCTTAAAACCTCGTTAATGAGGTTTTGAAAAACTGCTGGAGCGTTAGTCAACCCAAAAGGCATGACTAAATATTCATAATGTCCTGAGGGTGTGTTGAATGCGGTCTTCCACTCATCTCCCTCCCGAATACGTACTAGATGGTAGGCATTGCGCAGATCTAGTTTCGAGAAAATGGTGGCGCCTTGAAGTAGTTCGAAGGCAGAGGAGATGAGTGGCAACGGATACCTGTTCTTGACCGTGATGTCATTCAGCCCCCAGTAGTCGATGCAGGGTCGAAGGGTCTTGTCTTTCTTCTCCACGAAGAAGAAACCGGCTCCCGCCGGAGAGGATGAGGGTCTGATGATTCCTGCAGCTAGAGCATCATTAATGTATGTGTCCATAGCTTTACGTTCTGGAGCGGAAAGGGAGTATAATCTACCCTTAGGAGGGGAGGTACCTGGTAGGAGATCTATATTGCAGTCATAGTCCCGGTGAGGAGGTAACGATGTCGCCCTCACCTTAGAGAACACCTCCCGGTAATCCAGATAAACGGTGGGAACCATGTTCAGATCCTGTGGTGTTGCTGAAGGTGCAGCTCTAGACACGAGCTCCCTCTGTTGGAGACAAATGGATTGACAGCCCTTACCCCAACTTAAAACTGATCCGGTCTGCCAATCCACATGCGGGTTATGACGGCGAAGCCATGGATATCCTAGAATCACAGGAAGATCAGGTGAGTTCAGAACAAAAAATGAAATAGTCTCTAAATGATTTCCGGCCGTGATCATTGGCACAGACTCAGTCTGATGAGTGATTCTTGCCAATAAATGGCCATCTAAAGCATGTGCCACTATAGGCTCCTTGAGAGCACTGACAGATAACCCAAGCTGATTAACCAGTTTCTTGTCCATAAGATTACTGTCAGCTCCAGAATCAATGAATGCGGACAGGGTGATGGATTCACCCTTGGGTCGGAGTTGAACATGGAACACAGGTCGGGGAGTGGGGGCAGCGGAAGAGGATCGGCTCAGCAAAATGCCCCCCTTTAATGCTGAGCCTGGTCTTTTAACGGACAACTCTGAATATAGTGTCCAGAACCCCCACAATAGAGACACAGATTCTCTCTGCGACGTCGTTCTTGTTCCTGCTGAGATGACCTGGTCCGTCCCATCTGTCTAGACTCCGCCCCTGTAACCTGCGCCCGGAGAGCTGGAGCGGATGATGTCCTGGAGGAATAGCTGGCTTCTCCCCTCTCTCTCCTTCGCTCCCTCAACCGATTGTCCAACATGATGGTCAGGTGGATTAATCCCTCCAGGGAGGCGGGATCGTCTCGCAGAGCTAACTCATCCTTTATCTCCGAGTTCAGGCTTCTGCGAAACAGCGCTCGTAACGCCTTATCCTCCCATCCAGAATCCGCTGCTGCAATGCGGAAAGTGATGGCGTACTGCGCGACTGGAGCGTCCCCCTGTCTTAAAGACAACAACCTGGTCTCCGCCTCACGGCCTCTGACCGGATGATCGAACACTAATAACATTTCATTAATCAATCGATCATAATCTGTACGAAGTTCAGGACGCTGGGTAGAAACAGCCAAAGCCCATGCCGCTGCCTGACCAGAGAGTAAACTCATCACAAACGCTGACTTAGACTCACTTGTAGCATAACTGAGCGGCTGTTGACTAAACACCAGAGAGCATTGGTGAAGAAACTGACCGCATAACCCAAGGTCTCCGTGATACCTGTCCGGGGTGGGCATGTGGGGTTCCCGGGATAACCTGCCGGCCGCCGGGGTTGTCTCAGGAGAGGGAGCGGAGGTGGTGGTGGTGACCATGGTCGGTGCGGTGGTGATCCCTGCTGCTGGTGTCGGCGGAGTGAGCCGCGAATCCAGGGAATGGAGCTGGGTCCGAACCTCCGCTAAGGCTGCTCCAAGCTCCTTCATACCTGTACCCAGAACATTCAGAGCCTCACTGTGCTGAGTGGTCACTTTGCCTTGACCACGTACAGCCTCTAGCAACGCCTCAAGTTCTGCTGGGTTCATGTTGGCCAGATTATTCTGTAACAGGCTTCGGGGAACCCAAGCGCAAAACAAGAGGCGTGCGTAAAAGTCCAAACAACAATTTATTGATACACAGAATAAAGTCACAGAACAGATGAGTGAGGACAAGTCCCCTTCAAAGTCTCTAAGCGCTGGGCTGTACTTATCCCAGTCGGGCACAGATGTTCTCCACAGCTCAGAAGGGGAAACTGGTCTCGATTCGGATCCGGTCCAAGGTCGGGGCTGGCGGCGGTACTCGTAGTCGGGATTCGGTCCAAGGTCGGGGCAGGCGGCAGGTATCAGGGTCAGCGTCAGTTCCAGGATCAGGGCAGGCGGCAAGAGACTTAACTGGTTCCGGATCAGGTTCAATAACAGACAGGGGTAACAGGCAGAAATCGGAGGTTGGACAGAAACGGGACTGGTACACGGAACACAGGGTAAACAGAATTGCTGGAGAATCAGAGCACTGGTCATGATAATCTGGCAACGAACTGAGGTCTGAATGCAGACTAAATACTCCTCACCTGATGAGTTCAGCTGCCCTCACCAGGTGAGTTGTATCTCTAATTAACCAGGCAGAACAGAACAGGGTGAAAGGTGACAGGCAGGAACACAGAACAGAACACAAGACACAGGATATGACAGTTATGGTCTGTATCTTCATGGTTGTGGTCTCTATCTTCATGGTTGTGTTCTCTATCTTCATGGTTGCGGTCTGTATCTTCATGGTTATGGTCTGTATCTTCATGGTTGTGGTCTCTATCTTTATGGTTATGGTCTGTATCTTCATGGTTGTGGTCTGTATCTTCATGGTTATGGTCTGTATCTTCATGGTGGTGGTCTGTATCTTCATGGTTATGGTCTGTATCTTCATGGTGGTGGTCTGTATCTTCATGGTTGTGGTCTGTATCTTCATGGTTGTGGTCTCTATCTTCATGGTTGTGGTCTCTATCTTCATGGTTATGGTCTGTATCTTCATGGTTGTGGTCTGTATCTTCATGGTTGTGGTCTCTATCTTCATGGTTGTGGTCTCTATCTTCATGGTGGTGGTCTGTATCTTCATGGTTGTGGTCTGTATCTTCATGGTTATGGTCTGTATCTTCATGGTTGTGGTCTGTATCTTCATGGTGGTGGTCTGTATCTTCATGGTTATGGTCTATATCTTCATGGTTGTGGTCTGTATCTTCATGGTGGTGGTCTATATCTTCATGGTTGTGGTCTGTATCTTCATGGTGGTGGTCTGTATCTTCATGGTTGTGGTCTGCATCTTCATGGTTATGGTCTGTATCTTCATGGTTGTGGTCTGTATCTTCATGGTGGTGGTCTGTATCTTCATGGTGGTGGTCTGTATATTCATGGTTGTGGTTCTCTATATTCATGGTTGTGGTCTCTATCTTCATGGTGGTGGTCTGTATCTTCATGGTTATGGTCTCTATCTTCATGGTGGTGGTCTGTATCTTCATGGTTATGGTCTCTATCTTCATGGTGGTGGTCTGTATCTTCATGGTGGTGGTCTGTATCTTCATGGTTATGGTCTGTATCTTCATGGTGGTGGTCTGTATCTTAAAGGTTGTGGTCCCATGTGTAATGTTGTTACCAGCGACTTGCTCCAAAATGATTAAAAAAACTCTGTGATTGGTGGATCTCTGCATGTGATGTGTCAGGTACCCTTGGAATAAGATGAGTCGACACTGGGTTCATTTGTCTCTTCCACTGCAGGACCTGTCATGTGACTATTACACACAGGTACAGTGTGATGCCGATGCTCAGACAGTATATTTTACAGCTCTAGTGGAAACTCACCAAAGTGAATCAGGTACAATCGACACTAATGTAAACTGTGTCTCCAGTGTGTGTTAGTGTCAGATGTATGTTTGAGCTTCGCCTCTTCCTCACACTTCCTCCTCCTCCTCCTCCTCCTTCTATCTCCATTACACATATAAGGACGTTCCCATTTCCTTCCGACAGTGGTCGTCCATCACTCCCCGCCGTCGTGCTCGGAGCAGCACGTCTTTTATGTAGCACCGTCAGCCTGAGGACACGTGGGGTCAGTGATGTCTGGAAGGGCAGACGGCGTTACACATGTCAATACATGTGTCACACCTTCATAGAAGTGACTGATACCACAAAGTCAATGAAAGCAGCTGCTAGTCTTTATTTGAAACTCATACAAACAAAGATGTTTACAGGAGAGAATAAAGGTTCATTCCTCTTCCAGATGAACCATGTAAACACCTAATTCCAGTTGAAAATGATAATTCACTATTAAACTGAATTCACAATAAAGTCACTGGTTTATTCTGATCTTAATTCTGATTTCAATAATCCTCTGCAACATTATTCCTGCCGTTCTACACATGCTCCTGGTCTGGTCACCATGACGATGCACATATATGGCATTATTGATGCACAAATGTTGCATCAATGACGCATATATTTGTGGTTGTTGGTCTAACATGTTGATAGGGTTAGGGTAGGCTACCCCTAACATCACATGTAGTATCTGCTCTAACATGTTGATAGTTGAAACAAACACAAAACAGGAAGTGAACGCCATCGTTTTCTTCCAGTAGACATCTAGATGTTAAGCATCCGTTCTGTCCAATCAGAACCCTCTGTACCTCCAGCTCTGAAAGACCAATTAATTAGAGGAATACACCTGTTTCCATGGAAACCTCTATTCAGAATTAACACGTCCATGTAAACAAGAAGGAAATAGATTTAATTCAGAATTATTTTATTCTGAATAAATAATTCTCAATTAAAAAAAATCCCACATCATGTTATCGTAGCAAGTGTGTTATCCCAGGACAGAACAAGACATTATTACTTTGGTGAAATTATTCTAACATTATTATGTTAAAAAAAATCTACGATGTTACTATATTTGGTCTCATCTTGTCATCTAAACCCGCTTTATCCTCACTAGGGTCACAGGGGTCACTGGGGCCTAATCCAGCTACAATGGGTGAAGGCGGGGTCAGAGGTCACCCTGTATGAGTCTCCAGTTCACCTCAGGGCTGAACATATATAGACAAACAATCACTGTCACATTCACACCTATGGGTGATTTAGATTAACCAGTTAACCAGTTAACTAGTTAACCTATCAGTGCATGTGTTTGGATGGTGGGAGGAAACTGTAGTACCTTGAGAAAACCCACGCAGACACAGGAAAGAAAAGTCCAAGAAGTAGATATAAAATAAACTTGGGGCTGTTGAAAATAACACACATTTATCATCATCACAATTAATTTTATTAAAAAACTGTAACACAATTAACCCATTATCAGTTAATGTTCAATATGCACAAATACAATGATGGAAGGAAGACGACAAACAGCACAACACAGAGTGTCTGCTTCAGACATTAAATGTGTCAGATCTTTGTCTCGTCTCGTCTCGTCTCGCCCAGACTTCCCTCACCTCAGCTACCTCAGCCAGCTCCTCCAGGGGAATCCCAAGGCGTTCCCAGGTCAGCCCAGAGATATAATCCCTCCAGCGTGTCCTGGGTCGGCCCCGAGGTCTCGTCCCAGATGGACATGCCCGGAACACCTCCCCAGGGAGGCGTCCTCAGTAGACACCCCAGCCACCTCAACTGGCTCCTGAGGACATGCAGGAGCAGCGGCTCTACTCCGAGTCCCCCCCAGATGCCCGAGCTTCTCACCCTACCTCTAAGGCTGAGCCAGGCCACTCAGCCGCTTGTACCCGTGACCTCATTCTTTCGGTCATGACCATAGGTGAGCGTCAGAATGTAGATTAACTTTCAGCACAACAGATGAGTTTAGCACCCACATTACTGTGGATGCCGCACCAATCCCCCCGTCGAGCACCCACATTACTGTGGATGCCGCACCAATCCCCCCGTCGGCCTCCTGCTCCATCCTTCCGTCACTCTCGAATAAGATCCCGAGGTACTTGACCTACTCTACCAGAGGCAGGACCTTCCCCCTGACCCAGATTGGACACTCTACCCTTTTCTGGCTGAGAACCATGGAGGGAACACTCTGGAAGGAACACACGTCTGTCAGTGACGTGCCTCTAAAAATAACGGTTGTGTTTTGTTGACCTGCTTTTCAGAAAGTCATATCGACACGTGCCGGCGGAAAAACCCCAGAGGCAGCGGTGGGACGGCAGTGGACCCCCACCAGTGTTATTCCATTATTCACACTGTTTTAACACCAGTTTCTGACAGGGGGGGGGGGTCCAGTCACGCCTCAGTGTGTTCCCTTCAGCCCATTGAAATGTACATTTGATTTAGCAGAGGTTTGGAAAATGAAAAGCTGCTTGTTATCTGAGTCTGACACTGAACCTGAATCTTAATTAGAACTAGGGATGGGACATGATTTTCAAATATTCGAATATTGGTGACATGCAATAGAATACTACTGTCGAATGCTGCTTTACTTATATTGCGTTTCACTTGGAAAGAATGTCGTATTGACTGTCGTTGTACGGTGGTCGTCAGGGACAAACACACCGCATCGACAAAGCGCTGTAAACATAAGAAAGACGAACAACCAAAAACACAAACATACAAAACTAATGCAACAGTAGTGAAGCTGGAAGATAAAAATGCTGCAATAACAGAAACTAAGCAGAGCACGTACCTGTCTGTGTCTGCAACACCTGTGCTGTCAGAGCACATGTTCTCATCAGTCAGATTAATAGTGAACAGGCTGCGCACACGCATCCACCTCCAACATGTGGACATGTTATTTACTTTTAATAAAACCCTGGCATAGATTCATGTGACTATTGTTGTTAAATCCATTCATTGTAGCTGAAATCAGCTGTTTCACCCGGTTCCGCCTGGACAGTTAAATAAAATATAGAATTGGCTGTTATTGTGATTTTCAAATTAAAAGCCTTTTACTTGTTTCATGCAGAAGATGAGATGAAGATCAACATGTTGTTGTTGTGTGATGTGTAATGTTCTTGTTTATTCAGTAAACGTTTGGGTACCTCCTTTACCCTTTATTTCACTGCAAGTGTGTTTGGAGTTGGGGGCACAACATTAGTGCGTGCGGAAAGAGGGGGGAGTTTGTTGAATCATGTTCGACTTTTGAATAATATTCAAATAGTTTCTAGTGAATTTGTAATAGTGGTCACATCCCTCATCTGAACCTCGATCTGAACTGGTGAACCTGATGGGAGGGGCGCACACGTGTTTTTCAGGGTGTTTTGTGTTTTTGTAGTTGTGTTGTGTTTTTAATCTCACTCAACCCTTGTTGGGTGAGATTATTGTAATCACTGTGTGTGTCCACAGAGACATATCATGCTATAACTCAATAAATATTTGAGATATCACCATGAAATTACATGGGCATATACATATAGATAATGCGCATCAGATGCAATGATTCATTTGAGTAAAGGTCAAAGGTCAAGGTCACAATTAACAAAACGTTTACAATCACATTATTGGTTATAACCCAAGAACAGAGGGTCACAGAACTTTCAGATTGGTACCAAACGATGCGGAATGAAGATTTATACAATTCGTATGATTAGTGTTATCACCTACGACCAATAGTTTTTGAGATCTCTGGAGGTCAAAGGTGACATGGCACAATTAACTTGTGTAACACTGTGTCAAACATAGACATATCACGCTATTGCTTAATCAATACTGGATATATTATCATAATATTACACACACTGACACATATATACATATAATGAAATTATCAATATTGCAAAAGGGCAAAGGTCAAGGTCGCATTTAGCAGAAAGGTCAAAATCACATTATTGGCTCTAATTCAAGAACGGGTTGTCATAGAAACTGGAGATTGGAACAACATATTCTCTGAATATTTGTTACAAATACCAACACACATATGCAGGGTGTGTTTTTATAGGTATATATTTAAGTGTGTGTTATTTTAGAGATATGTATATATTATAGTTTTTAAGTATCTATTTTATTTGATATAATTCTCATTTTATAATTGATGTATTTTGTCCAATGTCACTCAATGTGCAATGTTTGTGTCCACATGTCCAAGTGTCCTTGAACACTGAATACTAGTTATTATATTGTTTTGTTTATTTATTACCTCAGTTAATAAAGCAAGGGTCTATAGAAGCAGATGAAGCTTTTGTCCATACCCCCCCCCCCGGGTGTTTGCATAAAATGCATAATTAACTATTGTTCATCATTTATTATTAGTTTGACTTATTTTTCATGATTATACAAAAAAACTTGATTAACTTGATGGAACAAAAAAAATGCAGCCCACACTTGGAAAGAGACCAAACATTTTGATGCTAAAATGTGAGGCCTGGTCTGAACAGCTGTGGTCCCACATTTAGTCTAATTTGATCTGCAGTGAGTCGGACCAGTAAAATGAAAACATAATAATCTATAAATAATGACAACTACACATTTATGACAGACCCCTGATAGAGTGGGTGATGTCATCACTAGAGCAGGACAGAAGCAAAACTGACTGAATAACTCACCCTCACGGCAAAACCATCAGTGGGAGGAAAACAAACTTTTCCACAGATTCCACATATGAAATGAACAGCAGATATTTGTCACTTTTACGTGACAGACAGGACTCCACTGTTACATTTCCATCAGGAAATGGATGGATGTCTATTTAAACTGTCATTACTCTGACAAGCAACTGGAGCAGTTATGGTTTCACTGGTGTTTATGTGTTTGTAAGTTTGTTAACATCGCAGTTATGTTCTTATGTTGGTTTAATGGTTTGTTTGTTTGTTTGTGTGCGGGCACATTTCCTCTGTTCTCACTCTAGTGTCACCAATTCTTAATGGATTGTTCTGAAATTTGACATGTACAAGCAGACTGAATTTCAACCGTATCAACTCACGACTTCCAGTCTGACGCCATATTGAATTTTGGCATCAAGGTCACAGCAGAGATTTTCTGTTTTCAACATGTATTGGTGATTTAACATCATAATGACTGATAATTATGGATTTGTGATTGGACAAGATTGCAAATTCCATGATCTTGATTCGTGAAGCTACCATCTGTGGGCTTCGAGTTTGTCTGTTTGTTAGCAAGATAATTCAAAAAGTTATGGACAGATTTGGCTGAAATTTTCAGGGAATGTTGTTACTACTAATTTTGTTCTTGGTGCATTTTTTTAAAAATTAATTTTGTTCATTTTATTGATTAGCTTGGCTGTTTTTGTTTATTTTGTTGCTCTTTAATCTTTTAATATTTTTTAAATGCTGTATTCATTTTTTTCTGCTGGTTTTAAATCTGGTATGTGTGTTATCAGCAGGTATTAAAGTGTCCTCATATCGGTGAAAGTGTCCTCAGATCAGGTGACTTCCTGTTCCTTCTGCACATGCTCAGATGCCCCAGGCTCTCTGGGACTTGGTCAAACTCACACTGTCATTGTGTAGATTTATTGGAGAACAAGAGCAGGGTTTTATTACAGCCCATAATACTCAGCGGTGCTGTAGCTTGTTGCCATGGCACCCAGCTTGGTCTGAAGGAATCCATTTTCAGAAAGTGGATCCTTGTTGTGGATCCGGAGCACGAGCAGCTGCTATCAGAGCCTGTGCAGCAGCTTGATTTCTGCTTCTTCCACATGTTTGTGTTTTTCCTTCTGTTGAGGCTGAAGCTGCTCAGACGTACGTCGCTGCATAATCTACCTTTAATTCAAACACAATCAGGTGATTTACAGGAAATGCTGACAGTGGTGCATATATTTACTGTGGATGTGCTTTAGTTCCATATTTTAAGGAGTTTATAAGAATAATATTTAAGCCTTTCTGTATTTTTGAAGTGGTTAGCGTTAAATAAACGAACACCAGCTGGAGGTCGACTCATAAATATGAGAATTATTCAAGTTATTCTAGAACTGTCACATGACTGCAATGTTTGATCAGGTTAATCACAGTGTTGTTTTGGATTCATTTTGATTAATCGGGATTAAATATAAACATTTTGTCTATTTATTGATTCTTTGCACAATATGGCATGTGGTTACAGTCATATCCCCTATATGCACTCAAGCATTTTCGGGGGAATACTTCCCTGTTTTGACAACAGTCAAAGATGACAATGTTTTACTTCAGTTGTCTACAGGACCTTCCCAAAGTGAAAAGTCCAAACGCAGATGAAGAAGTCCCAAAACGAGGACACAAAAGTCTTAAACACAGACAAAAAGTCAGACTTTTTTGTCTGCATTAGGGGCTTCATCTGCGTTTGTCCTAAACACAGACAAAAAAGCCCCAAAACAAGGACGAAAGTTCCAAGACACAGATGAACAAGTCCCCAAATGCAGAAGAACATCTGTCAGTTCAACAGTGACTGGTCGCCTCATGCAGTAGCGCACTTGTTCATACTGTTGGCCCCGCAGCATGTCAGGCTCGGTGCACTCTGCTGTGTGAAGCTGCTTCCTTCAGATAGCTCAGCGAGCTCCTCTGGGACTCGCCGCAGACTCCAGTTCCAGAAGATGAGCTGCTCTGATAAAACAATGTGATGCATACAAGTGTAAACATTGAATATTCTTCTGCGCTGAGTCTTATCTGTGGCTCAGCAGCGCTGGGCCTTTTTTTTCACTGCTCACATCCACTGTAAACACTAATTGTATTGTAGAGAACAGGCTTTTCATTTCTGATGCACGGATGAGCGCCGCGCAGGCTAATGTCATCTGTCCGTGTTAGCATAAAGGCTGGAGAACGCTGTAGAGTCAGAGCTTCTGCCTCCAGAATGCTGTAGAGTCAGAACTTCTGCCTCCAGAATGCTGTAGAGTCAGAACTTCTGCCTCCAGAACGCTGTAGAGTCAGAGCTTGTGCCTCCAGAACGCTGAAGAGTCAGAGCTTCTGCCTCCAGAATGCTGTAGAGTCAGAACTTCTGCCTCCAGAACTCTGTAGAGTCAGAGCTTGTGCCTCCAGAACGCCGTAGAGTCTGAGTTTAGGATTTCATCATTCTCTGAATACTTGTTTCTGTGTTAAAATTCCATGTCATTGTTTGTAAGTTAATGTTTATAAAATGTTTGTTCTGCTTCATCATTCAAAATTCATCAACGCTAATGCAGCATCTAAACCAGGGATTGACAGCCTGTAACGTTTGAACTCAGTTTTCATGGAAACAAAAACACTGGGAGCCGCTCATTGTCTTTAAAAACCTCAGCCAACGTGTCCCAAACCTTACTGTTTTTGTTTGGATGTTTCCGGAGCCACTCCCCCAACTTCACCACCCGCCTTCACGGAAATTCAGTTAATAAAGTGTATGTATTAATAGTAGAAAATGCTACCTAATATTTAAATTACAATAATTTACCAGGTTATTTTAATGACAACAAATGACCCGACTGACCGCATCTCCAATATTATTAAAAATATTTTTCAATGACCCAAAACCGCAGGTGACCCCTCACTTCGGGTCGGCCAACGCATCACTTGTTTGTGTTGGTGTGTTTTATTTCAGATGGAGCTTTGGCTGTTAAAGGGTTAATATTCCTCTGTTCGTCTACAACTGTTTATTATTAAACTAACCACCAAACACAACTTGTCCTTGACTGTCACCATGTCATTTTCTGAAAATTAAATCATTAACATTTTCTTTTGTCTGGAATAACATTGATTTTCATTTGACGCTGACATTTAATCCTCATGGACATACATTCAATTCAATTTAATTTTATTTATAGAGCCCTAAATCAGAACAATGTCATCTCACAGGGTTGATTAGAGAAAATTAATAAATTACAAAAATAGATGCAGTCCCAAGCCCCTCCCCCTTTCCTTAGTCCCTCCTCCTCAGCAGGAAACTTCTCAGCAGATCACCACCAAAATCTAATAATTTCCAGATCTCCACATTACCAACCTTCCTTGGAAATTTCATCAAGATCTGTCCATAAGTTTTTGAGTTATTTTGCTAACTAACAGACAAACAAACAAACTCTGGCAAAACATAACCTCCTTATTATTACCAGGTGATAATAGTGATAATAGTAATACCATATTTTTATTTAAAAGTGCCTTTCAAATCACCCAAGGACATAACACAACAAGATAAAACAAATGATGCATAAAATATAAATATGCAAACAAATAGATAAATTAATAATTATTACATTTACAGCAGTGGGAAAAACGTTTTTGGTCAAATCTAGGTCAAACTATACACACGTTGCAGAATTGAAAGACCAGCATTTTGGTGCTGATTGGAAGTCTGTAAGATGAAGAGTTCAAAAGTTATATTCAGAATAAAATTTTGACCTTTATTGTGACCTTTGACCTTTGACCTAGAGTATTCAAATGTGTCCTTCAAGGTTCTAATTTCAATGCACATCAACAGTGAGAGCAAAAAGAAGCTACAGCTACGCTAAACTTTAACCTATCTCAGATCCTTTTGCAGACCGCTTTTTGTCCCGCCGACCCTATATTTGGCACCTATTATCTAGTCCGTCTATAAATATCAGCTCAGTTCCCATCAGTGTTTGGGTCCAGATCAATAACAGTCATCCACAGCAACAGCAGCGAGCGCGCTCAGATCAATCCCAGTGTAGCGGTGGACGGTGATGAAGCAAAAAAACAATAAAACATGACTTCCTGAGTTTCTAGTTTCAGCAGCATTTGTTCCAGCTGGTGTCCAATACAGGAAGAGTCTTTCCATACAAGTACAGTAGGTTAAAGAGTAAAACTACTGCACCTGTTTACACTACAGGTTTTATTCAGAATAAAGGTTGATTCCTCTTCCAGATGAACTATGTAAACACATAATTTGTAATAATTCCCACTTGTTCACTTTGTGTTTTATATCTTGATTTGTTTTATTGTGTTAATGTTTTTTGTTTTTATGCTTCATTGTTTGTAATTGATTTTATTTTTTGGCTGTACAGGAGTTTGTTTGAAAGCGCTTTATAAAAAAATTATATTATTATTATTATTATCATTATTATTATTATTATTATTATTATTATTATTATTATTATTATTATTATTATTATTATTATTATTATTATTATTATTATTATCTGAATTCAATAATTCCTCTGACATGGAAACATTCCTCTGCAACATTATTCCTGTTGTTCTGCACATGCTTCTGTACTGGTCGCCATGACGATGCACATATTTCACATTGTAAATGCACATATTTAGTTGTCACGGTGGTGCAGTGGTTAACAGTGGTGCCTCACAGACAGAAGGTTGTTGGTTCTATTCCCACACCAGACCTTTCTGTGTGGAGTTTTCTCCAGGTACTCTGGCTCCTCCCACCATCCAAACACATGCACTGATAGGTTAACCAGTTAACCGGTTAACCTAAATCACCCATAGGTGTGAATGTGACAGTGATTGTTTGTCTATATATGTTCAGCCCTGAGATGAACTGGAGACAGGGTGTACCCCACCTTCACCCACTGGAGCTGGACTAGGCCCCCAGTGACCCTTGTGACCCTAGTGAGGATAAAGCGGGTTCAGATGACGAGATGAGAGATGCACATATTTCATATTGTTGACACACATATTTCACTGTGGTTGTAGTATCTGCTCTAACATGTTGTTAGGGTTAGGGTTAGGGTAGGCCTACCCTAACCCTAACCCTAACCCTAACATCACATGTTGATAGTTGAAACCAACACAAAACAGGAAGTGGTTGCCATCGTTTTCTTCCAGTAGACATCCAGCCGTTCTGTCCAATCAGAACCCTCTGTACCTCCAGCTCTGAAAGACCAATTAACGAGAGCGGAATACACCTGTTTCCATGGAAACCTTTATTCGGATTTAACACGTCTATGTAAGCATGAAGGAACAAGCTTTAATTCTGAATTATTTTATTCAGAATAAATAATTATGATTTAAAATGTCTCATGTAAACAGGGCTAATGTGTCGACACCTTCATGACTCTTTAAACCACATCTGAACGTGTTGTGCATTTTATCGCAGCCTAATGTGGATAAATAACCTCAGGCTGGAGCTTCATTAATGTTGATTAGCTGGAGAATCCAAGCAGAAAAAGTCTAAGAAAAGCAGCATGTTTATTAGCACATGGATTTATCGACATGTTACCGCAGTTTCCCCAGTTGGGCGTTCACCTCGGTGTCTCATTTAACACCAGAGTGAATAAAACGCAGCCCTTCTGTTCTTCCACCTCAGTCCTACATGTTTCTTTTTACTCTCAGAAATGAGACGGTGAGTCAGATTGAACTGTCACCACTGGCAGATATATTTAGACTTGTATTCTTCCTCTATTCTGTCGCAGATAACCGCACGTATTCACAGCGTGGGAATAATTGGAGTTGAAGAGGGTTTAAAGTTCTTTGAAAACTGCATTTATATGCACATACTGTGGTATTTCTGAATAAACTGTGTATGTAAACAATGAAAATAACTGTTATAATAATACTGGAGCTCATATGGAGCTGTGTAAACTAAACTGGGAAGTTTTGGGGCCCGATACCGCTACAGCTTTCGCCAATATTTGAAAATGTCAGAAAATATTCTTTACTTAAAAGTTTAATTCCACTGAAAACCTCTTTTCCATGCTCCTTTTGGAATCTGATGGGTCACCCCGAGTTACCATGGTGACGGGTCACCCCGAGTTACCATGGTGGTACCAACACATGCTGCGTCTTCTGCGTGGTGTGCCCCCTCCACTGGTGGATTTACCATCATTCATAGAAAACAATAGAGAAACCAGACTGTCCACTACATGTCACCAGGACATTGACATCACCCTCGTGGGGTTAAGCCCCTCCCCTATTGCAGCGAATCTGAAGTAGCATTAGCATCTACAAGAGAAGAAGGTGCCACAGAAGCTGCTGCACAAACTTAAAAAAAAATGGCGGAGCAAACTGGTTTCTGGTCTCTGTGAAAATAAAGCGTTGTTTTTTTTTTCCCTCTGCATGTTTTCGAAACAAGTGACGGCACAAAACATTGTTGGATGCTATTTTGAGATGCTAAAGATGCACAGAGAGAGAGGGGAGGGGGAAATCTTCCTTCATACATTCTGAGCCAATCAGATTACCATTAATGGACATGTATGTGGACCGGCACCGTTAACCTCTGTTCCACCTCCAGTCATTTTTCTGCCCCTAATCACTAGCACTGTCCTAAATATAATTAACACTTCATTAATTACTGGATATGTGCCACAGTCATTTAAATATGCTGTTATTAAACCAATTCTGAAAAAGCCTACCCTAGATCCTGACATTTTAGCCAATTATAGGCCTATATCTAATCTGCCCTTCCTGTCAAAGGTTTTAGAACGAGTAATAGTTAAACAGCTGTGCCAATTCCTGCAGGATAATAGTTTATTTGAACAGTTTCAGTCTGGCTTTCGTGCCCATCATAGCACTGAAACAGCATTAGTTAAAGTTACTAATGACTTATTATTAGCCGCTGACATCGGATTAATATGGGTCCTGGTGTTATTAGACCTTAGTGCAGCCTTTGACACCATTGACCACAGTATCTTAGTGCACAGATTAGAATATGATATAGGTATTAGAGGAGCAGCCCTCTGCTGCTTTAAATCATATTTATCTAATCGCTACCAATTTATTCACATCAACCAACAATCATCGCAGTCCTCCAGAGTTAATTATAGCGTGCCTCAAGGGTCAGTCCTTGGGCCTATTTTGTTTACACTATATATGCTCCCTTTAGGTAACATCATTAGAAATCATGGCATTAATTTTCATTGTTATGCAGATGACACACAGCTATATTTATCAATTAAACCTGATCAGACCAGACAAATAGATAAACTAAGTACTTGTGTACAAGACATAAAGACTTGGATGAGTGCCAATTATCTTTTATTGAACCCTGAAAAAACTGAAGTTGTTATAATTGGTCCTAAAAATGCGAGAGACTCCCTACCTGACCAGATAGTTACTCTGGACAACTTAAGTGTAACACCCAGTGCCACAGTTAAAAATTTAGGAGTTTTATTTGATCCAGATCTTTCATTCAAAATGCACATTAACCAAACTTGCAGAACAGCCTTCTTTCACCTGCGCAACATTAGCCAAAATTAGAAATATTCTGTCTAAAACGACTGCAGAAAAATTAATTCATGCATTTGTTACATCACAATTAGATTATTGTAACTCCTTACTTGTAGCGTGTCCTAAATATTCCCTAAAAAGCTTCAACTGGTTCATAATGCAGCAGCAAGATTATTAACAGGATCAAATAGAAGAGAACACATCACCCCTGTGCTCCAAACCCTGACCCCTGACCCCTAACCCTATCACCCCTGTGCTCCAAACCCTTCATTGGCTACCAGTGGAGTTTAGAATTGAATTTAAAATCCTCCTCCTTACATATAAAACCATTAATGGTATGGGCCCCTCTTATCTTAAAGATGATCTGGTTCCGTACCAACCCAATAGAACCCTTCGTTCTCAGAATGCAGGTTTATTGAAAGTTCCTAGGGTTTCTAAAAGTACAGTAGGAGCTAGAGCCTTTAGTTATCAGGCCCCTGTCTTATGGAATCAGCTTCCCTTTAATATTAAAGACGCCGACACAGTCTCTACATTTAAAATTAGGCTTAAAACATTCCTGTTCGAGAAAGCCTATGATCAGGTTAGTTAAAAAATTATGTGGTGTATGAGTCACAGTTCAGTTTGGACTGCCCTAGGAGTTAGAATGCTGGGGAAGTACAGACAGTGAGTTCCTTCTTTCTTCTCTTTCTCTCCCTCACACCTGTTTCTGTCATTTTTATAACCTATCTTTCATACCAAGTCTGTTCATGACTAGTCACCTGGTGTCCCGTAATGGAGAACACAGTGATATTAATGAAATAACCATAGAATGACTCCTTTAAATAAATACTCTTTACTCTCGTACTTGTCATCTTCCACTTTATCTGGGTCTGGGTCATGGGGGCAGCAGCCCAGACTTCCCTCACCCCAGCTACCTCAGCCAGGTCTTCCAGTGGAATCCCGAGGCGTTCCTAGACCAGCCCAGAGATATAATCCCTCCAGCGTGTCCTGGGTTGGCCCTGGATGTCCTCCTGGATGGACATGCCTGGAACACCTCCTCGGGGAGGCGTCCAGGAGGCGTCCTCACTAGATGCCCCAGCCACCTCAGCTGGTTCCTCTGGATATGGAGGAGCAGCGGCTCTACTCTGAGTCCCTCTCGGATGTCTGAGCTTCTCACCCTATCTTTAAGGCTGAGCCCCACCCACCCTGCAAAGGAAACTAATTTTGGCCCTTTTTACCCGTGACCTCATTCTTTCGGTCATGACCCAAAGCTCATGACCACAGGTGAGCGTCGAGATTTTGATCAAGAGCTTTGCCTTCTGGCTTAGCTCCTTCCTAACCTTATTAAGGTTAGCAGTTAGCAGTTAGGATTAGCAGTTAGCAGTTAGGATTAAGGTTTATGGTTAGCAGCTAGGGTTAGGATTATATATATATAAAATGATAGATTACATTTCTATAGCACTTTTCAAGGCACCCAAAGTGCTTTACATTAGTGATCATTCACTCTCACATGCTCCCTCTGGTGGTGGTAAACTACATATGTTCTACCAACTGAGCCATGGCCTCCCCCTGTTTTTCAGCACCTTTATGCAAAAACTTCTGGACCAATTTCCATGACATTTTCAGTAAAAATGTGAGGTGGTCCAGAATAGATCCCATTACATTTTGGTGAATGTAGGTCAAAGGTCAAGGTATTCTGTAAGAAAATGACCATATTTTTTCAATTTTTGCACATTTTACACAGCAACAAATGGTAAAATATTCCTGGGTCTGAGTTCTGTAGCCATTTTTACCTCGTCATTCTGGATTTCACTGCAGTAAGGAAAATAATTTAGTAAAATAAATGTGTCTTTATTTTTACTAATGTGTTCATGAAAGGGTTAAAAGTGCCTCCATCTGTCTGGAGCTGACAGTAGCACACACTGACTCACCATATTTGGGTTAATTTCTTGGTTTCTGGTTCCTAAAGCATCCTCTTATGTGGTTCCTCTGCAGTTCCTCTGCCTGAAGAACATCAGAACGTTCCTGTCGGCGTGCGAAGACATTTTCGGAATGAGGAAAAGCGAAAGGTTCGAGGCCTTTGACCTGTTTGACGTCAGGGACTTTGGAAAGGTAAGACAGCTTTATTTATGTCCAGACGCTTCAGAAAGGATTCAAAGAACTTTGCTGTTCAATAATAATAATAATAATAATAATAATAATAATAATTGGGCTGATATTTACATGTTTTTCTTGTATCAGCATTGACCTGTTTAAGAAAAAGGAATGTATCTGCAATTTCTGTTTTTGTTGTAACCTAGGAAACGCGTTAGCCGCTGTGCTAACAGAATACCTGGCTAACGTACACTCTTCTGAAGTGTGTACTGGTTGACTGTTCTGTCTTAGGTTTTTTTATATTTAATTATTGCACAGTTTAATTCATTTCAATTCAGTTTTTGTTCTAAAGCACCAATCATAACAAAGTTGTCTCACAGAGTTTACAGGAAACACAATCAACTACAGAAATAAATTAAAGGTCCAAAGCATCCCCTGTCCTTGGACCCTCCAAAACCCAGTGGTGTTAGCATTTTCCATCTTTCTATCTATGTATTTATGTTTATACGACATTAGCGTACTGTGACAAACTGCCTGGAATGTGTCGACAGAGACGAGTCATTCTGCTGCAGATAATGGATTTAATTTCTTCACATTTATAATCAGAGTAATCCACGCTGAGGAGTTCATTTTGACAGCTTGAATTTCTAAATAGTCTTATTCAGTATACAATGTCAACATGTTTTGCGTTTATTGCCAATTATATGGAGACATGATGCAGCTCATCTTCAGCTCATCTTCAAAACTCTCCACTCTTTGTCAGACCCTGATGGTGTGGTTGCCGTGGAAACGAAAGGCACTTCTGATCAAATATTTTGTCATTTTTAGTTGCAATCGTCTTTATGTAAACAACCCCTAAGAATGACTAAAGAAGTAGCAGTGGCAGTTAAAGGGTTAAGTCAGTAGTTAAAGGGTTAACTCAGTAGTTAAAGGGTTAAGTCAGTAGTTAAAGGGTTAACCCAGTAGTTAAAGGGTTAACCCAGTGGTTAAAGGGTTAACCCAGTAGTTAAAGGGTTAACCCAGTGGTTAAAGGGTTAACCCAGTAGTTAAAGGGTTAACCCAATAGTCTCCAGTCACACCAGTAGTTAATAACCATTATCAGACTGGTCCTGCTGTGTCTTTATTCTTTATTCTGCTGTTGAAGCAGAGTTTTCATGACTTCCTGTCATTAAACTGAAAACACTTTACGATGGTTAAAACTGTTCTGAGCTTTTTTCCTTTGATCTGAGCTTTAGTTACAACATCTGAACAAACTCCACCTGACTACACCACCTCCATCCACTGGAGCGTTCACCACATCCAGCTCTGTCATCCAACTCTATCATCCACCTCTATCATCCAACTCTATCATCCACTTTTATCATCCATCTATCATCCAACTCTATCATCCATCTATCATCCACTTTTGTCATCCATCTATCATCCATCTCTATCATCCACTTTTATCATCCACTTTTATCATCCATCTATCATCCAACTCTATCATCCACTTTTATCATCCATCTCTATCATCCACTTTTATCATCCATCTATCATCCAACTCTATCATCCACCTCTATCATCCATCTCTATCATCCACCTCTATCATCCACTTTTATCATCCATCTATCATCCAACTCTATCATCCATCTCTATCATCCACCTCTATCATCCATCTCTATCATCCATCTCTATCATCCACTTTTATCATCCACTTTTATCATCCATCTATCATCGACTTTTATCATCCATCTCTATCATCCACTTTTATCATCCATCTATCATCCAACTCTATCATCCACCTCTATCATCCACCTCTATCATCCACCTCTATCATCCACTTTTATCATCCATCTATCATCCAACTCTATCATCCACCTCTATCATCCACCTCTATCATCCACCTCTATCATCCATCTCTATCATCCATCTCTATCATACACCTCTATCATACACCTCTATCATACACCTCTATCATACACCTCTGTAGAACCTGCTGCAGCAGATACCAGGTGGTCACATGACTACATGTTCAGGCGTCACAGATGACAGGACGTCCCTCAGACAGAGGATTGATGAGTTGTCATCACTCATTTAATATTGATGAAACTCAGAGCAGACACTCGTCAATCATCACAGGTAGGAAAAATGTACGAAAAACAATTTAAAAGTGATTCAACTGATGCAGAAGAACCATCCTAGACCTGTTTCCATTTTTTATTTATTTATAAACAGGCAATAGGTTGGTTTCACATGACGTCACATTACTTTATAGTCAGTGCCATTTTCAACAGCTGTGGTTCAGTTGGTAGAGTGGGTCCCCAAAAATGACCGGGAGGTTGGTGGTTCACGTCCCAGCTCTGGCTGTCCACATGTCGAAGTGTCCTTGGGCAAGACACTGAACCCTGACTTAGGCCCCTAGTAGGACTGACCTTTGACCTTAGAAACCTACTGGTGTATGAGTTTGTGTGTGAATGTGACGCTAATGTAAAGTGCTTTGAACCATGAAGGTGGACTGTATAAATGCAGACCATTTACTATTCAGATGGACGGCAAGAAGTGAAGCCGAGTGAGTTTTCTGTTGGGAAAATATTTGTAATTTACAGCTGCACCAATCGTTCTAACTAAAGGAAAAGTCTTTTTTTTTGAGTACCAAAGATGGTCATTCACAAAGAAGAGCTATTTACATTTGGCCTGATGAACTGAGATGCGCTTTATTTCCTTATGCTGGTGTACCGCCAGGGCAGGTAAACAGTTTAAACCATAGATATTCTAATGACCCCACAATGTTATTACTGTTTATTTGACATGATTGGGACCAACAGTAACCATTTATCCTGCAATAAAAAGTAGGTGAGACCAACTCTGTGTCCGTTT
The DNA here is from genome assembly GCA_020466265.1 of Siphamia tubifer. Lineage (NCBI taxonomy): Eukaryota > Metazoa > Chordata > Actinopteri > Kurtiformes > Apogonidae > Siphamia > Siphamia tubifer. The sequence goes on along the minus strand of CM035802.1, from coordinate 2,934,703 downwards.
CCTGGATCCAGTGGAACATGGATACAATATATAACCTCAGGAAAAAGTGGGGAGTATGAAATCATCTGGTTGTAGAAGTGTCGCAACACCCCCATCCTCCATGGGTGCAACGCCTGTGATTATATCATCATTGTAAGGGTTCCTGCTGATGCTCAGACTGTGACATTAGGGAATAATTAATTTGTCTCCTACTTTAACAGGACCTGTCACGTGATGATGATAATACTACTACTACTACTACTACTACTACTACTACTACTACTACTAATAATAATAATAATAATAATAATAATAATAATAATAATAATAATAATAATAATAATAATAATAATAATAATAATAATAATAATAATAGTGCTTTTTTGGCCCCTCAAAGCGTTTCACATTAGTGACCCATTATTCATTCGCTCTCACATGCACCCTCTGGTGGTGGTAAACTACGTACATAGCCACAGTTGTCCTGGGGCAGCCAGTGTGAGTGACACTATTGTGAAGATGTACATTGTGATGTGGATATTTAAACAGTATATGGTGCAGCTGTTCCCTGCACCACCACACCAGTGGACTGTGATTTAAAGACAGAATTAAAGGAAATAATGGAAAAAGATCACTATCAACAAAGTCGACAAAAAACAACAAAAAGGAGATAAATTAGTGATGTAATCATTTCCTTTATATGAAGAAGTGAAAAAGAGCCACAAATGATTTCTAATAAAGAGGAACATGAGCAACTAAAGCAGATGATAGAATGGAAATGAGTCACTGTCAGCTTCATAAACATTAATAATAGATCTGTTTTAAATCAGCTGACTTCTGTTTACCTTAGAAAACTCTTCTGTTTTTATTTTCACTTATTAAACCATTGTTAATTTTGTTACACTTTTTTTTTTTACTTTAGTTCAATCTTAGTCACTTTTAGTTTTTCATAAATCATTTTTCTTAGTCATGTTTTATTCGACTAAAGGTCTCAACATTTTAGTCTACTTTTAGTCAGACGTTAATACAAGGCACTTTAGTCCAGTTTTAGTCCAAACATGTCATTTATTTCAGGAATATTCTTGTTGTGGAGTTGTGTTCTACAACTAACATATTGATTATGTGTCTGATTAAAATGACTTGAATGAATAAATCCTCAGTGTTTCTTCAATTCATTAACCTCAACTCAACATTGGTTGGAAGAGATTATTGTAATCAGTGTCTGTCTGTGTGTCTGTCTGCGTGTCTGTCTGTCTGTGTGTGTGTGTGTGTGTGTGTGTGTGCATGTCTGTGTGTCTGTCTGTCTGTGTGTCTGTCTGCGTGTCTGTCTGTCTGTGTGTGTGTGTGTGTGTCTGTCTGCGTGTCTGTCTGTGTGTGTGT